>JAOTON010001489.1:0-514212 GCA_034440635.1 Lepas anatifera
ATTGATTTTAGTCACATTTACCCGTTCACCCACTAGAGGTGAAAGCTTCACTTTTCACCTCTGAGTGGGTGAACGGGTAACTGTGACGTATATTCACCTTAGAGATGAGTTGCTAAGGGACCGAAGAGCCTATGGTAGGAATTTGAGCAAAATCGGAGCCGCCGTTTCGGGTGAATTTCACTTTTTCACCTCCAGTGGGTGAACGGGTGAATGTGACGTATAATTTTTCTAGGGGTAGTTGCTTAGGGCATGGGGAGCCTATGGTGTGAATTTGAGCAAGATCGCAGGAGTCGCCGTCTCGGGTGAATTTCAGTTTTTAACCTCTAGCAGGTGAACGGGTGAATGTGACGTACAATCACTTTGGGGGCGAGTTGCTGGGGGCCCGAAGAGCCTAAAGTGTGAATTTGATCGAAATAGCAGGGGACTCCGTTTCGGCTAAATATGAATTTGTCACCTCTAGTGGGTGAACGGGTGAATGTGAGGTAAAATAACTTTCGGGCTGAAATGCTGAGAGCCCGAGGAGCCTATGTTGTAAATTTGAGCGATATCGGAGGAGACGCCGTTTCGCTTGAATTTCACTTTTTCACCTCGGTTGGGTGAACGGGTGAATGTGACGGAATATCACTTGAGGGGTGAGTTGCTGCAGGCCTGACAAGACTATGGTGTGAATTTGAGCGAAATAGCAGGAGAGTCCGGTCCGGGTGAGTTTCACTTTTTCATCTCTAGCGGGTGAACGGGTGAATGTGACGTATAAATACTCTAGGGGTGAATTGCTGAGGGCATGGGGAGCCTATGGTGTGAATTTGAGCGAGATCGCAGGAGACGCCGTTTCGGGTGAATTCCAGTTTTTCACCTCTAGCGGGTGAACGGGTGAATGTGACGTACAATCACTGAAGGGATGAGTTGCTGAGGGCCCGAAGAGCCTATGGTGTGAATTTGAGCAAAATCGGAGACGCTGTTTCGGGTTGATTTTATTTTTTCACCTCTAGCGGGTGAACAGATGAATGTGACGTATAAACATTTTAGGGATGAGTTGCTGAGGGCCCGACGACGCTATGGTGTGTATTTGACCGAAATCGGAGGAGACGCCGTTTCAGGTAAATTTCGCGTTTTCACCTCTAGCGGGTGAACGGGTGAATGTGACCTAAAATATGACCATACATGTATTCAGAAGCAAGCACAATTATACAGTGTAACAGCAGACATACACAGTTTGTGACTGAGTAAAACGCTTGATAATGGGTGCGCACCCTAAAATACCTATTGCCGGCCGGCTTGTTAAAAATCGACATAAAAACAGTACACAATCAAAAATACCTGGGTCTCAGCACCACAGGAAATCTCGCATCATTCCCGCCACCGAGCGCCAAACATACGCGGCGCCACCGCCCGACCGGCGCACATCGCAGCCGCGAGCAGCGGTCCGCAGCACCGACCCGTCCACAAACAGCTCGCACCACAGGACCTCGCCGCGAGCAGGCCGCCGAAGCCACCACTCGCCGCTGGGGCGGCTCAGCCCCCGGCGAGAGGCGCACCGGCGGGGTGCGCCCTCTACAGCTCCAGCCAGGTAGGGTCGAGAGGACAGGTGGAGCCACCTTCCGCCCTCAGAGGGCGCCACCGCGCTCAGCGGGTACGCAGCGCCAACAGGGCCAGCACCGGCGGCAACCCGACCCGCCAGGCAGCCCTCGCAGTACGCCGCTTCAGCAGCCGAGGCCAGCGTGAGCCGCGGCGCACAGGCAGGGGGAGCCCTAGCAGGGGTCGGGCAGAGGAGCCGCCGGTCATACCCAGTATGCGGCGCCCCGCACTGCCGGGAAAACACATGTCAGTCAGGTGGGAATAGGACGGCCATTGGTCGCGCACCTAGTTGAGAGAGAGAGAGAGGGGGCAGAGGGTTGGTTTTGATGGGTTGCGCGATTTGGGAGGATGATTTTGAGTAAGACATGAGGGTGCCAGAGGTGATCCTGTTAGACTCTCTATACTGTCGAAATCATCTAATTAACGCACATAACCACGAGGTAATTTAGTAAGCGATAATATTTTCTTTTAGTTTAACCTGGAGATTGGTGCATGTCTCGAAAATCACTAAGCAGAGTCATTTACAAACTAAATCTCGGATCCTAATATCTGAGTGTACAATCTAATCGACCAGACTACAGTTTAACCTAAGCCTAACCTAACCTTGGCCCCCTCCACACTCTAAATCACTTTAGGAGTGAATTGCTAAGAGCCCGAGGAGCCTATGGTGTGAATTTGAACGAAATCGCAGAAGCCTCTCCGGGCGAATCCGTCCCTGAATCCGAATGCCAATCTGTCGCTGACTTCATGGACGTCTGTTCTCTTCCTGGGGGTCACGGAGGCGCCAAAACGTGCATTGTGATTCCCCTTGACTTGACCTTGATTCTACATGACCTGAGCCGTCTGTTTTCGTAACTCAGTACTATCCTTCTAGCCTTCGAGCCTACTTGCTCCCTCTGGCTAGGCTGTCAGAAAATTGCGATTGTGTAAGATTACGCAATCGAATACCAAATCGATTGGTCCCACAGTTGACGTTCCGCAACATTACGGGAAGTCAAATGCTGGTATAATTCCTGTATTTAATATAAAATCCCTACAAAAACATGTTTTTATGGTATTATTGTTACGCAAGAGATTCCAAATACTCCTGTCTCCTTTGCCAGACAAATGATTCCTTGCCATAATGCCTTGTTGTGATAGCAATGTTTCAAAATATTGCAACAATGTTATTTGGGGCATTATTGCTTGGTAAATATTGCTACAACATTGTTGCAATATTATGGCAATATGGTTAACATATTGTTTTGTTTTTGTGACAATGTTGTAAAAAATTGCCTCGTTTTTGCTACAATGTTGTGGATATCTTGCGGATATGTTGTCTAGATGTTGATATGACAACATACCTACCTGCAATATTGGTTTTTAATATAGCTGTAATATTGCTTCCTAATATCGTGGGAATGTCCACTTTACTGATCGTAGTCACATTTGTTCGAGTCCGTCAGGAAGAAGGCTGGAGTTTCCGTTGAGCAGTTTATTACAGTCGGACAATATGAATACATTGCGGCCGGCCAGTACTGCTCGCAGACGACCCGACCCGTAAGGCATTGAGTAATTTATTGCAGTCGGACGATGTGAACACACGGGGCCAGCCAGTGCCGCGAGCAGACAGCCCGACCCATGTTATAATCCCGTTTTGCTCTGCGGCTTTGTCTCGCGCGCACATAAATACTCAGTGCAGTAGCAGGCTGTATTAGGCCCGACTCCCGAGCACCGACTGCTGTGGCCACAAGCATGCAAACACACACCGGTCACGGTCACCGCCGCCGGCCAAGCCCGGCAGGGGCAGCGCAAGCACGCCGGCCGGCGGGGGGATCACAACATCTCCCCCTACGATTGCTGCATATAATTAACATGAACCTCTTGATGGGACCAAACGCAGCAGCAACTAGTCTTCACACACATATGCGAATAGTTTGAAATACACTAATCATACGAGCGGTCGTTCCAGCGGACCTGGAGTCGCTGGGGCAGCCGACGGGCGCGTAGGCTGGATCTGTCTGGCTGGCCTGGGCCGGAAGCTGTGCCTGTTGTAGCGACACCACACGCTCCATCATTGGTGGGAGTCGCTCCTCCCGCTCCGCCGATAGCTGCGCCTGTTGCAGCAAAAGCTGAGAGAGTTTCTCCACATCAACCATATTAGCACTGAAGCGCAGAACAAGAGGAGCGAAAACTAAACACTAACATAATTCACGACCGTGCCATGTTATAATCCCGTCATGCTTTGCGGCTTCGTCTCGCGCAAACTTAAATGCTCTGTGCAGTAGCACGCTGTATTAGGCTCGACTCCCGAGCACCGACTGCCGTGACCACATGCATGCACACCGGTCACCGTCGCCGGTCAAGCCCGGCAGGGGCAGCGTAAGCACAACGGCCGGCGGGGGATCACAACAATGAGGCGTTGAACAGTTTATCGCAGTCGGACGATGTGTACACACGCACCCGGCTAGTGCCACGTGCAGACTACCCGACCTGTGAGGCGGGTCAGGCCACGGTTAATGCCATGACGTCACGCTTGACATGCCATCTCATTGGTTGGCGCCGGTCCGGTGACATGGTCGGCGCGGAGCACCGAGTGGTGCGAATATACAGAACCCGCACAACGTTGTGAGATAAGACGTGACCAAACAACAGTGACAAAAATAGAAGAATTAGCCGGTGGAAAAATTGAATTAGTCAGCGGAAGCTCTCGCAGCTTTGAGGGAGACACACTTTCACCAGGGCTTGTCGGTGTTGGATTGTGGCGCAACTGTCCTTTATTTTCCATCCCCATCATCTCTGACAGTCCAGATGAAATTATCGAGTGCACTCAACTTCCATTGTTACAATGTTCCCGCTACAACATTGTCACAAGGTTATTTCGAAATTTTGCTGCAATATTGTTTTCCCACCATCGTCACAAACATTGTTTTCATAACATCGCCGCAATGACAACAAAATATGCGTTGCTGGACCCACAATATACCGCCTAAATTTTCAAACGTCGCACCCAGAACTGAATGTCTCGCTGCACTAGTTTTATTATAACATAAGTATGCCAATATATTGTTTTTGGAATATTGTTACAATAATGCTGTCACAATATTGCTGCAAAGTTGCTGTGGAAACATTGTCACAATGTTGCACTAACAATGTTTTTAATCGTTTTTATTCGATATTGAGGGACTGCTTGGAACACTGGATCAAACATAACAATGCCGAATTTCAAAACATGCATTTTCTTCACAAATACCTCTTGGTTGTATCAACAACATTGTAGAAACATTTATACAGTATTGCCGCCCCTACGTTGAGTTCAGGCGTTCTGAGCACCTTGTTTGGTTGTATCTACAATGTAGGCTACATATTGAGACAATATTACACCCACAATTGTTTTGCCCACAATATTGTGACAATGTTAAAGCAAATGTTGTGATGACAATATTGTTTAGACAAGATATTCACGATCATTGTCACAATGTTGTGTGCTATTAGGGCCATGCCAGTTCTCGGAGCCGTCCCGGCCCGCTAGAGATGGAATCGTGGGTCACCGCTATTGATGACCTCCACAATCGGCCCCTGAAGAGTCCACCAAGTTACCACCACTACCATCGATCCTGCACACAGCACGTCGTCCCGGAGCCGTACGGGTCGTCCCCCTGTGAGGTTTGCGGTAAGTAGTGCACGGACTTCTCAGGTCGCCAGTAAAGTAAAGAATATTCGCCAACCCATCTTTAACCGTAGCCAACCCGTCTTCCACAGCAGTGCGCCAGCTTGGTCCGTTGAAGGAGATGTGACAGGGCCACGCCGCCAAAGACCACGTTGCGAGGTCTGTGGCGGCAATCCGGGCCTTCGCGGCAGCAGACGAGGCAGCGCGCCGCAAGGCACGCCGGGTCCACGCACTGCTGACATTGGCGGAAGGGAAGACGGCCGATGCGGTACAGGTACTGTTTGGAGAGCCCCCAGTGACCTGTCTTCAGCTGGTACACGTTGACGACGTCTTCCCGGCTCTCGGTGAGGACCGGCGTCGGCATCCGGTCCCCCATGATGCGCCTGAACAGGCTGTCCGACCAGCAGCATGGCCAGGCCCTGGAGGCGGCGCGGTCGACAGCTCGGGTGAGGCTGCCCACTGAAGGAACATATCTTGTCCCCTGGCCACAGCTTGGAGGCGAAGGTGCCACACCGACGCGCCCAACGTGGTCTGCTAGGCGCCGGCGCCGCTCGCAAGAGTCGACAGGGCAGCCTAGGAGTCCGTGCAGAGGACGATGGGGCACTCAGCTGGGGCGCTCCCCATCTCCAGCAGCTTCTCCAGCGCCGCTCGGATGGCGACGAGCTCGGCGCGCGTGCTGCTGCACAGCCTCCCGGCCGAGGCGGTGACCAGGTGCTCATCCCCAGAGGGGAGCACAATGAGGGCCCTCCTCCGCCGGCACTCACTCCTCCTTCCGCAGAGCCGTCACTCCAGACACAGGTGGCCTGGTCTGGCAGGGTGGACAGGTGCTCCTCCGCGGCGGCACGGCGCCGCGCATCCGGCACCCCTCGCAGGGCGTCCGGGCCGACATCCAGGCGGATGTAGACGCGAGTCCTATCCACCCAAAGGGGGATGGTGACGTGCAGCCTTGCTTCGATGGGAACGTCGGACGCCCCCTCTCTCCAGCGCCCTTGCACCAACAGCCCGCCAGCCGGTGGTGGTGATCAGGCGCTGAGGGGCGGTAGACTCCGCCGTCACGAGGAGTGGGTCGTCCTTTCGTTTCGTAGGGCTCGGGCCGAACCTGCCAGTCTTGCTGCTAGCACCTGACGACGCACCCTGATAGCCGTGAGGCCCGCTTCTGCCAGCAGCGAGTGACGAGGGCTGCTGACAGGGCATCCGGTGATGGCTCGGTCGCCAGCCTTGAGTTCGCACTCAGGAGCTCCACGTGTGACTCCGACGCAGCGGGCAGCCATGCAGCGGCGGCGTACTCCATGGCGCCGCGCACGTAGCCGCTAGCCACAGTGCGAAGTTGTGGCTCTCTAAGCCCCCAGGAGCGGCCCGCCATCCTACGTAGCTGAGCAATGCGGGGCTTTTCTTTCTTGCGAAGGTTGGGGCAATGTTCCCCGAAGTGAAGCTGCCTGTCGAAGGTCACACCGAGGAGCTTCAGATGCCGCCCACCTCTGACGTCAGCTCCGTCCACCTTGATGGAGAGGTTCTGAGCGTCCTGGTAGCGCTGGGACAGAACGAGCACCTGCGTCTTGGATCCCGCGATGGTCATCTTCCAGTCCCGAGCCCACTTGACCATGGTGTCAGCAGCCTCTTGGGCGCGCTCTCTGGCGAGGTCGACGGTGCACCCCGTGCTCAATGTAGCCGTATCGTCGGCGTACATGTACACAGGGGGTGCTCGGAACGGGCCCCACTGCCTCCACCAGGTCCGCCGCCCAGAGGGTGAACAGGGTCGGCGCGAGGACCGACCCCCTGCGGTAGCCCGGCGCGGAAGATGCCGCCGGAGCTGCGCACCCCGTTCACCTCCGCGCAGGTGCGGCGGTCGCGCAGGAACTGGAAGACCCAGGAGGCCATACACTTGGGGAGGTGGCACAACATCTTGAGCAGTAACATCCGGTGGTCGATCTTGTCATAACTGCGGGAGAAATCATAGGCGACGAGGACGAACCTGGCGGCAGTTTTGCCGTCTGACGGGCGGTCTCGCGGCTTCGGGAGGTTAAACCTGTCTTGGAATTCTTGGGTGAGTCGTCCCAGGTTCTCTTCAGCGGATCGGCCGCGCTTGAAGCCGACCTGTTCCTCTGGGATTGTCCTGTCCCTCTCCAGCAGGTGGGTTAGCCTCGCTCCGACCATCCGCTCGGCCAGCTTCGCGATGTGGCTGGTAAGTGAAATGGGCCCGAAACTGGAGACGTCTTGTGGGTTCTTCCCTGCTTTCAAGATCGGTATGATGGTCGCCCTCCTCCATGCATTAGAGACCACTGAGGTGCGCCACGGGCAGTTGATGAGGTCCAGGAGGGCATCCTGGCCTGTTGGTCCCAGGTACCGAAGGTGCTCCGTGCACACGATATCGGGATCGGGCGCTTTCCTGGACCTCATCTTCTTAATCTGGTCCAGCATCTCATCTCTGCTGAAAGGCTGGCAGGAGCTGTCACAGGGGCATGGACGTGACCACGCTGCGCACAATGGGGTCTTTGTGGCTCGGTCACGCCTCCGGTGGCGGGTGTGCTTGCTCACGAGGGAGTACTCGCGAGCGAAGGCCTCAGCCTTGGCTCGGTCCTCCACAGCGACACGGCCGCAGTCGCCGTTGACCGTCTGGCCGGGACATACGTCCCGCGCGCCCCCCTGCATCCGCCTCATAATATTCGTGACACAGCCAATGGCCGCGGGCCTGTTCAGCTCCTCGGTGACAAAATACCGGAAAGAGCGCCGTCTTGCCTCCTCCTCGTCCTCTGCGGCTCTTCTCTTGGCGGCCTTCCATCGGTCCGTGGTTTCCCTTGAGGGGACCCGATGAATGTCGATCCTCGCCGTCCGGCGCTCCGCCACCGCACTGGCCAGCTCCGGGTCGAGGGCCCAGGGTACGGGGTCGGCACGGGCTCCGCGGGGGATCCTGCAGGAGCTCGCTTCGAGGATGGCGTTCGTCAAGCGCGTAGCCATTCCCTCGACCGGCAGGTCCGGCGTAACAGTGCCAGCCACCGCCTCATCACAGTCGGCGGTGAACCCAGTCCAGTCAGCCTTGTGGAGGGCCCAGCGCGTCTTCCTGATACGCCGGGGGCGACTGCCGGCCACCGACACCACCTGGGGAGGTGGTCGCTTCCAAGGTCGGTGCCAACCGACCACGTACAGCGGCGCGCCAAGTCTTGGTGGGCCATGGCAATATCCGGGGCCGAGAGGCGAGTCTCCACTCCATACCTGGCACGGGTGGCAGCGCCGTTGTTGAGGATTCGCCAGTTCTTGCGCAGGGACCAGCCATGTATCAGGCGGTCCACCCTGTCCGGGTCTAAACAGACGACATCCCAGGCAGGGTGGTGTCCGTTCACATCCTCCATGATGAGGGTCGGGTCGCCAGCAGGGAAGGCCTCGAGGGAGAAGTTGTTCACCCGCTCGTCCCCGCCAGACGAGCGTATAGGCGGGCGGTAGATGTTGAAGATGTCGATGGTGGGTGAAATCAGTATCTTGGGTGCGCTCAAGATGACTCTGACGGCGCACCATTCGGTTGTGTCGTCTTGAGGCTGGAGAGGCGACTCTTCGATGACACTGAAGTTGAGGCCGTCTCTGACGAGGATTGCGACGTCCCCTCCACAGACAGGCCCCCACGACCCTCCTGCCTCTAGCCCTTCGCGAGATAGCGGCGGTCTGAAACACCGGGACCGATAGGGACTTTCCAGCCAACTGAGCCTCATGGATAGACACCACGTCCGTCCTGACGTCCGATAGCCAGCGGCTGAGCCCCGCGGTCTTGTTGCGGACCCCCTCCGTGCTCCAACTGACAAGCAGCAGTCGGCCTCGGGTCTGGCATTTGTGGCAGTATCTTCGGTACTTGGCTCGTCGGCTGAAGCCACCCTGAGGGCCCATTCCGCCGCGATCGCGGTTTCCCCCACCGGCGGGCCTCCCGGCGGGGGCGGTGGAGTCACTTATCTACGCGGGCCGGGACGCACCGAGTGTCAGTCGGCGCGCCCGGACCCACGGACAGCGTAGGAGATGTTTGAGAGTCGCCAATGGTGGCGGCAGCGCAGCGGTTGCTAGTCGCCGCGCAGCCGCGGCAGCTCCGGGGCGGCGGGGCCGCAGGGCGTCGGCCCCGCAACGTCCCGCACCTCGGGGCAGCTGAGTTCCATTTGGACGGCAACGGCCAGCGGCGAGTAGCAATACAGCAGTCGCGTATTCGAGGGCGCCCCGACATATCCACCGACTGCTCCTCCGTGACAGGCGTCTGCTTGAGAGCACTTCCCTGAAAAAGAAAATGCGTTAGCAATTGACAGGTCGTGCCACTGGAAGGCCAACTAAAAACATGTGTTTGTTTCAGCAAGCGCATGAACATGGGCCTGAGCCACCTTCGCTGGGGCGGGGAGATACCCCACAGATCTCGGAAATCACACTAATGAATGAAAAGTGGTAGAACTTGTGGGGCATCCTGACGTAATCTCTGAAAATTAAGTTGTTGATTTTTATCAGCAAAGATCTCACAAATCACACAAATGAATTAAAAGTGGTAAACGTTGTTGGGCACCCTGACGTAATCTCTGAAAAATTAAGTTGTCAATTTTTATCAGCCTAAATCCAACGTCACCAGAGGCCAAACCATGTCACCATACGGATATAAGGAGGATGAATGTTTTTGTCACAGCATCTGACGTACAAAAGCCATAACACAACTATTTAAACATTTGTAATATTCTCAACAAATTCAATCGAATGATATATAGTACGATCTTGCTAGGTGACATCTCAGTGATAACAAAAATCCAGTGACGCCAACATAAACGCTGTATCTCCGTTCCAGACGAAGTTACTTAGCTAAATCATATTACCCATGAATTTTCAAAAGAGAGGTCATGGCTCGTACCCAACCCTGGGTTATCTAAATAAAAATACCAATTAACATCTCATAGTAGCCGATGACTTCATGTATTGAGATACATTTTAGATAAATCGACTCCACGTATTCGATAAATCGACTCCACGTACTCATGCTGTTACATTTTTGTTGGAGGTGGTCACTTAACCTGCACTGCTGAGATGACCCGAACTGGACCTAAAATTTTGACACAACTTGCAAAACTGATCAGAAGAAAATGCATCCCAAACCATTTACAGGCTTCTGCGAAGACCCAAAGGGGGGGCATTAGTGCAAGTGTAACGTTTTGACAGGGGCAGATGCCGGGTTTCATGTATTTATGATAAGCTCATCTACGGAAATGCAGTAGGCGTTTCGGTTGGGATGAAAAGAACAGGACACTGTTTTTACCACAAAAATCCATAAAAAGGACACATTTTAGCATTGATCACTGTCTGCCCCACCAGCACAATACATCAACAATCCAGCGGTTTTGAACATTTTTACTTTTGAGACTTCCATTCAATTAGCCTCCAAATAAAGTTACCTGGTAAATTGTGTTGCACTGAGGATATCATAGATGCCGCAGCATGATGTTACAGCATGCCGCAATTGACCAGTCACGTTGTCTTCAGCAGCGTCTCACGGGCCATTCCCAGTTGATGGTGGAGTAAGCGCGCCCATTGAAACACAACTCAGTACAGGTGAAGCTCTGTTTAGAGCTGACCTCCATCGAAGATCGCATCAGCACCACCACCACGCTGAGGAGAAGGGAGGTACGGCGGTGTTACAAATGCACTATAAAAGAGAAAATACGACGGGGCGCTGGTGGGCAATAGACAGGGCAAAGAAAACACCCCACCACACATTAGATTAAACAAAAATTACATACATATAGTACTATACATTGTGCTCCCCATGGAGGTCTTAATATGCTATCTTACATCTAGCCTCCTGAGTCCCCACGTATAGGTATCTATACGCAGGTTTGAATAGCTCTACCACCTCCTACCGATGTCGTAGCCTTTTATATAAATTATGTATAGAAAACTGGACATTCTAGCTTTCTTCTGGTGTCAAAATCATAAACTAAACCCAAGGGCAAGTGAGTCAAAATTCCCTTTGTTCGACGATAGGCGTGAGCGCCGGACGGTTTCGCGGTTGCTCCGAAGAAGGTATGTAGTTTAAAAATGTTACTGACAGAATCTAGTTTTGATAAGTATATGAACAGAAAGCTTAAATTATTGGAAGTATCTGAGTTTTTATCCGGTGTTTTTAACATTTTTTTTGCCAAACAATCTCCTTCGAAAATGCTATGTATAGAATTCTATACTCCAGGACTCAATGACGACAAAAGTGACATTATACTTAACCATTTGGAGGGCATCCCAGGCATATCATACTCCTTTGATGTAATGAGACACCATTGATGAGGAGCACATGTTAAGCAAATATGTTTTCCTCGTGGTTTCCTTTGTTTTTAATTTTATAAAACTAGAAGATATGGATTGGAACAGGCGATGCTTATCATTCTGGTACTGAAGCGAGGGGCAGATCCGAGGAGGGGGGATGGGGTAATAGCCCCCTTAGGCCTACCTTAAGCACTGATAAAACGCCTCCCACTGGAGCCGCCGGGCCCCCGCGGGAGGGGGGAGCGGTTGCTGCAGCTATACCCCGGTCCCGCAAGTTGTCTTCCAAATACCACGCGAAGGTAGGTCTAGGTGGCCCCTCATTATGTAACCGGGGGCCCCGAAATTAATATCGGTGGCCCCCCAGAGTTGTTCTCGGGGTCCCTACCTCTGAGGTCCCACGAAACCCGCAGACCGGGCCCCTAAAAATCGTCTCAGGGCCCACTGCTGTCCAAGCCGGGCCCCCTGTCCTCGGCAGTTTTAGGTCCCCGGTATTCCACCCGGGCCCCCTGTGACTGCAACTGGACCCCCTGCGGTTCACCCGGGCCTCCTTTGGCCATCTGGACACCCTGATATTCTTCCGGGCCACTTGCAGTCCACTTGAAACCGCTGAGTCTGCGACCGGGCCCCTGAGAATTATCCCAAGCCCCCTGATGACGAAGTCGGGCCCCTGTTCTCAGCAGTTGCAGATAATTTCCCTGTATCCCACCCGGGCCCTCTGTGACCCAAGTCGGGCCCCCTGCCGCTCACCCAGGCCTCCTGTGGCCATCCGGGCCTCCTGAAATGCTTCCGGGGGGCCCATGTGGCTCACTTGCGATCTTGGTGTCGGGGACCGGGCCCCTACGATAATCTCAGACATATTGTGGATACAGTCAGCCCCCTGCCTTGCTTGCGGGATTCCTTTGGTCTCGGCCCTCTGTGGCTACAACATCTGTTCCTGCTTGGGAGTAGCAGGTTTAACCCGCGCCCCACCGGGGGTCCGGCGCCACCTTCGCCCCACCGGGGGGGCCATCGATGGCCCCCCTCTAACTCCGAAAATATGGGCGTTAGCGCAAATCTGCAAAGTGCAATAGAAAGCTCGCGTGAATTCAGTAAGAAATTACTTCGCATGTTTTAGTGCTCAGGTCAATGGTTTGACCTCCAGAGGTCAAATTAGGTCAAGATCGGCTATTTTCACTCAAATATGCAATGATTAAGCAAACTGGGCATAACTCTTATGTCATTAGAGCTATTGAGGCCTGGTAAAGTACATTTGATAGCAAATTGCCAGTACTTTTTCCGCTATGTGGAACGTAAAGACCTCCCGCCAGTGGTTTGACCGCCAGAGGTCACCTCGTGACCTAATATGACCTGAGGTCACGAAAGGTCAAAAAGTGACCTTGCCGTATATCAAATGAAAGCCAGTGACAAGACAAACACGATAGTGTTTGTTTCACCGCTCTAGCTCAATTAGGTCAAAAGTTATTGTCAAAATACTGTTTTTTGACCTCTGGTGACCTTGGATGACCTTGGAAAAGTCAAAGGGCAAATATGACGCCTGGGATCCGTGAAAGGGTGTCCAAAAACGTTGTTCTGAGCAGTCTGAATATTTGCAATCATTTTTGTGGCTTTTATATCATGAAATAGCTTTTCCCCATGCTTTTCCAATGGGAGAGGTCGCCTCGTGACCTGACCTCAGGGCACGAAATCGAAAAATCCGTGTTTCCTGGAGGGGTCATGAAGTGTAGGAAGTTTCAAATTGATCGACTTTGAAATGTAGCTCTTACAGAGCTCTAAAGGTGAAGTGAGGTGACCTTGGTTGACCTCGTCTGGTGACCTGACCTTGGGTGACCCGGGGTAAAAATTTCAGGGATGATGGGAAAATGATGCAGTGAGAGGTAGAGCCCTCAACCGTGGTGCTGCGCCTCGTCGTTTTTCTGCTATCCTGGAAAAACCTTAGGGGGGCCATCGATGGCCCCCGGTGGGGCGAGGGTTAATATCTTAAACACGGTAACTCCTGGCTGGAGTACAAGTCTCACGAGGACTTCGAGGAGATCAGGTACCTGGAATTAAAATCCAGCTCACCGATCAGCTCGTGGCTGAAGGTAATAATATGAACTGTGAGGCCAGGCGAGAATACACTGAAAATGTTTCAGAGGCACCAGCTGACGAGCTTCCCACAAAGCGACCAAAGGTTGCAATGTCGTCGAAGGATATCAAAAGTGCTAGCACACAGTACATGCACGAAATTATCCCTGGTAAGGAATCGTACCGAAGATGCCGATGACCGTCCTATAACAAGCTGGCTCTCATCAAGTCCAAGACGTTTGGAGTGCTTCTCTAATTCATTACTGAAACGATCTTTTTTACCAAGATCCACGAGGCATAAAGGTCATGGAGCGCACACAATGTATCTATTGGGAACCTGGATATGGTACATACATGCTTGGGTCTAACGATAGTGCTTGACTGATCCCTAACGAGAACGTGCTTTAATGCTCGGTGGTATTTAATTTAGGAATTAGGACTTTACTAACAGTGGCTTAACACGTGCATTGACGGGGGTCTGAGCCACCTTCGCAGTTGACGGGGGGGCGGGTACCCGCCCCCTAAGATTTCGAGAACCACGGTAGGTACCGAAAAACGGTTAACGGCGTTGGGTTGCCCATCCACTTCTCCATCGAAAACATTTGAACAATTTTTTTGTCAGGTCACATTTAAGGTCACGAGAGGTAAAAAACAGCCGTCATAGGGATAACATGTAAATTCAGTTTTTCGGCCATTACATCTGAACAAGTAAAGATAGAGCAAAACGACTTGAACAATATGAATCCTCTCAGCAAGCCGAATCGAATGATATATAATTTGACCTTGCTAGGTCAAATCAAGGATTTGACCTGACCTGAGGTCAGGTCAGGGTCAAATTATATAAAATGCATATCATTAGAACCCCAAAGCCCAGGCGAGTCTAATGCAGCTAAAATAAATGCTCTATCACCATCCGTTACTGAGTTATTCTGTAAAAACTATTTTTCCCATGTATTTCCAATGGAGAGGTCATGCCTCGTACCTGACCTTAGGTCATCGATATCAAAAATACCGGAACATATTTTAGAGAACTAGGTAGGGGCATTATGTGATATGAGTTTCAATCGGATAAGTTCACCCTGCTCCGACTTATGCTATCTTAAACTTTTTTTAGGTTGGGTCACTTCACCTGTGCTGGTGACCTGACCTTGGATGACCCAACCTTAAAATTTTCACAGAAGTTGTAAAAATGATAAGGGAAAAGGTATGCCAAGTACGGCGGCGCGTAGCGCCGCCGTTTTTCTGCTATCTCCGAAAAACCCGAGGGGGCGGGTACCCACCCCCGTCAATGCGCGTGTTAAGGTGACGATCCGTATTAGTAGACTCAACCGGCGAAGGTACCAAATTTTGTTATGCCTACGTCATAATAATGATTAAAATCTTAGTTAAAAGGGAAAGTAAATACAACGTTCATTGTGAGATAGTGACAAATGCATCATGTTTCACGCAGCGCATCCCGAGAAAAAGTTTATCATTAGTGCACTATTTATAGTCATTGAGTCCTGGTGTATAGATTCCTATACATCCAATAAATTATATTTATAATTTTTTTAATTTAAATTTTTGTTCATTATTGAGTTCCTTGCATCCAAAAACCCAAAAATCAAAAAGGGTTTGCACTTCCATCAAATATTTTGGGCTCGGGTCTCAAGAGGATAGTACTAAGCCTGCAGGATTTTGAAGCGACAGAAAGACAGACAGAAACACACAATCATACAAACAGAGACAGACCTTGGAATTTTAGGACATGTAGACTGCTAAGCCTATATGTGGGCCAGCCAGCCAGTCAGCCAGACCGACAGAGACATACAGACAGAGAAAGAAAAACTTCCAGAAAGCCAGAGATAGACAGGGATAAACAGAAACACAAACAGTGAGAGAACAAGATAGACAGAAACATATAAACGGAGACAGATTGACATAGACAGAAATAAACAAAGAAACAACCAGACAGACATTGCCAGATATTCAGGGAAGCCAGATCTAAATACATACAGACAGACAGAACAGACAAAATACAGGGACAGTTAGACAGACATACAGAGACAGTCAGACATACACACAGAAAAATACAGAAACATCCAGGCAGACAGACATACAGAGAATACAGAGGCAGACAGACAGGTAGGCAGACAGACAGAGGAAGCCAGGTCTAAGTACATACCGACAGACAGAACAGCCAGAGAGACATACATACAGAGACAGCCAGACAGACATACAGGGACAGTCAGAGACATAGAGAAAAGTACAGAGACATCCAGGCAGACAGTCAGACTGATATACAGAAAAATGCAGGCAGACAAGCAGACAGGCAGGCAGACAGCCAGACAGACAGAGTCTGACAGACAGACATTCAAGCAGACAGTCGGGCAGACAGATGGATGGACAGAGTCAGGCAGACATACAGACAGTCAGGCAGGCAGGAAGACAGGGAAACAGGCAGGCAGGCAGACAGACAGGGAGACAGGCAGGCAGGGAGACAGACAGTCAGTCACACAGACTGTCAGTCACACAATCAGACAGACAGAGTCAGGCAGACATACAGTCAAGCAGACATGCATACTGTCAGGTGAACAGACAGACTGTCAGGCAGACAGACAGACTTTCAGACAGGCAGGTAGGTAGACAGTCAGTCACACAATCAGACAGACAGACAGTTAGTCAGACAGGCAGACTGTCAGGCAGACATACATACTGTCAGGTGAACAGACAGTCAGGCAGGTAGGCAGACAGACAGTAAGGAAGACAGACAGAATGAAGACAGACAGCCAGACAGTCAGGAAGACAGACGGACAGACAGAGACAGTCAGGCAGGCAGGCAGGTAGACAGTCAGGCAGGCAGACAGACAGAAAGACAGGCAGACAAACAGAGACAGCAAACATTCAGACAACCAGACAGACATACAGAGGCAGCTAGACAGACATACAGAGACAGTCAGACATACACACAAAAAATACACAGACATCCAGGCAGACAGACATACAGAGAATACAGAGGCAGACAGAGGAAGCCAAGTCTACATACATACAGATAGACAGAACAGACATACATACATACAGATATAGGCAGAAAAACATACAGGGACAGTCAGTGACATACAAAAAAGTACAGAGACATCCAGGCAGACAGACATACAGAGAATACAGAGGCAGACAGACAGGTAGGCAGGCAGACAGTGGAAGCCAGGTCTAAGTACATACAGACAGAACAGCCAGAGACATACATACAGAGACAGCCAGACAGACATACAGGGACAGTCAGAGACATACAGAAAAGTACAGAGACATCCAGGCAGACAGTCAGACAGATAGTCTGACAGACATACATTCAAGCAGACAGACAGTCAGGCAGACAGATGGACAGACAGAGTCAGGCAGACATACAGAGTCAGGCAGGCAGGTAGACAGGGAAACAGGCAGGCAGGCAGACAGACAGGGAGACTGGCAGGCAGGGAGACATACAGACAGACAGTCAGTCACACAATCAGACAGATAGTCAGGCAGACAGGTAGTCAGGCAGACATACATACTGTCAGATGAACAGACAGACTGTCAGGCAGACAGACAGCCTTTTTGATTTTATAAATTTTGACCAAGTTGTTTCTCAGTTCGACTGTTGGAGTCGGAGTCTCACTAAAGTCATCAAGGGACTTGTCACGGAGACCCCGACCCCACCACCCGAACTAGCAATTCCCACAATGAAGGGTTGATTTAGAAGCCAAAGTTTAACGTCCCACAAAGCACAGGGACGGCCGCCCCGCTCAGGTCACCCTCTCACCAGTCAGTTGCCAGCCGACCTGTACGTCGGGTAAACTATTGAGCGCCGGAGCGTCTCAGGTGAACTGATCCCAAGCCTGGACATGCACTGCCACTGCATGCTTCTGAGCAGCGGGCCGGCGCCCAACGCTCTACTAACTGAGCTACCGGGGCGGCTGTCTGACATTCTTTCAGACAGGCAGACAGTCAGTCACACAATCAGACAGACATGCAGACAGTCAGTCGGACAGGCAGACATACATACTGTCAGGTGAACAGACAGTCAGGCAGACATACAGTCAGGCAGGTAGGCAGACAGACAGACAGACAATCAGGAAGACAGATGGGCAGACAGATACAGTCAGGCAGGCAGACAGACATACAGGGAGACAGGCAGACAAACAGAGACAGCACACATTCAGACAACCAGACAGACATACAGAGACAGTCAGACATATATACAGAAAAATACACAGACATCCAGGCAGACAGACATACAGAGCATACAGAGGCAGACAGACAGGTAGGCAGACAGACAGAGGAAGCCAGGTCTAAGTACATACAGACAGAACAGCCAGCGAGACATACAAACAGAGACAGCTAGACAGACATATAGGGACAGTCAGAGACATACAGAAAATTACAGAGACATCCAGGCAGACAGTGAGACAGGTATACAGAAAATGCAGGCAGACAAGCAGACAGGCAGACAGCCAGACAGACAAAGTCTGACAGACAGACATTTAAGCAGACAGGCAGTCAGGCAGACAGATGGACGGGCACAGTCAGGCAGACATACAGACAGTCAGGCAGGCAGGGAGTCAGTCACACAGTCAGGGAGTCAGTCACACAGTCAGGGAGTCAGTCACACAGTCAGACAGTCAGTCACACAATCAGACAGACAGGCAGGCAGACAGACAGTCAGACAGACAGACAGTCCGGCAGACATACATACTGTCAGATGAACGTACTGACTGTCAGGCAGACAGACAAACTTTGAGACAGGCAGGCAGACAGACAGAGACATCCAGGCAGGCAGACAGTCAGTCACACAATCAGACAGGCAGACAGACAGTCAGTCAGACAGGAAGACTGCCAGGCAGAAATACATACTGTCAGGTGAACAGACAGTCAGGCAGACATACAGTCAGGCAGGTAGGCAGGTAGGCAGGCAGGTAGGCAGGTAGGCAGGCAGACAGACAGTAAGGAAGACAGACAGTCAGGAAGACAGACAGGCAGAAAGACAGTCAGGCAGGCAGGCAGGCAGACAGACAGGGAGACAGGCAGGCAGACAGGCAGACAGAGACAGTAAACATACAGGCAACCAGACAGACATACAGACACAGCTAGACAGACATGGAGACAGTCAGACATACATACAGAAAAATACAAAGACATCCAGACAGACAGACATACAGAGAATACAAAGGCAGACAGAGGAAGCCAGGTCTACATACATACAGACCAACAGAACAGACAGACATACATACATACATACATACAGATATAGCCAGAAAACCATGCAGGGACAATCAGAGACATACAGAAAAGTACACAGACATCCAGGCAAACAGTCAGACAGAATTTACAGAAAAATGCAGACAGACAGACAGAATCAGTCAGCCAGTCAGTAAGCCAGGTCAGGTCAGGTAGGCAGGCAGGCAGGCAGGAAGACAGACAGACAGACACAGCCAGTTAGGCAGTAAGGAAGACAATCAGGAAGCCGGTCAGAAAGGAAGACAGACATACAGTCAGGCAGACAGATGGACAGACAGTCAGGGGGACAGACAGACAGTCAGACAGGCAGGCAGGCAGACAGACATACAGTGGCAGTCAGACATACATACAGAAAAATACACAGACATCCAGGCAGACAAACATATGGAGAATACAGAGGCAGACAGAGAGACAGGCAGGCAGACAGAGGAAGCCAGGTCTACATACAGACAGACAGAACAGCCAGACATACATACATACAGAGATAGCCAGACAAACATACAGGGACAGTCAGACAGACATACAGAAACATCCAGGCAGATATACAGAAAAATAAAGAGAAATCCAGTCATTTTGTCTGTCAGTCAGTCAGTCAGTCAGTCAGACAGTCAGTCAGTCAGTCAGGTAGACATACAGTCAAGTAGACATACAAACTGTCAGGCAGACATACAAACTGTCAGGCAGACATACATACTGTCAGGTGAACAGACAGTCAGTGAACAGAAATTCGGTGGATGGGGCACTTTCCCTCCGCTGGTGCTTAAAAGGAATGTGGCACCTTCAAAACATGATTTTAAATGAGATAGCCAAGTTTTAAAGCAAGTCAGAAAACCCGGTACTCCACATATCATTTGTCTTGGAACTCAATATTTCAGTAGAAAAAGCTAAAACCTACCTGACACCAGCCCCCTCATCAGCCCCCCACCAGGCAGTCATTGTTGTGAGCTTCCGGGGTGATGACATATGCTGACGTCACAAGGAGCATCAGCGAATCGAAGCCCTTGAAGCGTTTCAAGTATGGTAGTGGCTGCCAGATCATGACATCCACAGGCAGATATTTATTTTCCTAGAGGAGTATTTTTAAAAACAAAATATTGAGCTTATTGAACATTTTTCACAGAAATCATGAGTGGTTTCATTAATTTTTGCTAAAAGTACGCCTAATTGCACTAAATTCCAAGATTCGACCAAGGTGCCAAATTCCCTTTAAGAATGTTCATTTCACACCAGCTTGCAAAGTATGACATTTCTGACGAGATCTGGTCAGTGTGAGTGCCCTTAGAGATAGAAGGAAGTGGTGCAAATTGTATCAACCTGGTGCGAATTTGTAAGACTGGTGAGAGGAAGGTGACAATTAAACCATACAAATACTAAATGGTTATTAAGACAGACGAAGTGGCTTGAGAAAAAGTCCCTTAGTAATAAGAGGTAGCATTGCATTGGATGGGTAGGAATGGGTGCATTTTCTCCCATGTATATGACATATTTCTGCAACTTCTTGGAGGCTGGTGGTGAGAGAATTTTATATGGCTGGTGTGACTCGTCCGGCCTGTTGCCATACTTTGAAGGCTGGATTTTACACAACAGGAGAGTATCTGGAAAACAAAAATCACATGCCTATGTCCACTTCAGGGTCATTTTCTGCCACAAAATTTTCTTACCTGCCCCAAAAAGGGGCAAAAGCAGCCCCAAACTGGTAGGTCAGCCTCTCTCGAGGCTGCCCCAACAAGACTTCACAACTTCCCACCTTCGGAAAAGTGGGAACCAGCTTCAATCCCTTAAGCTTTTGATCACAATGTATATAATAAACATACTGTACCAAGCCTTATAAAGTTCACAACCCAATAAAGTAGGGACTGAGTCCTCAACTCGCTATTCCCAATCTGCTTCAAGAACATTGACGTACACTGGGCATAGATATTGTACAAAATCCTGACTTAGTCTGGTGATGGCTCATCATGAGCTCAATGACAGCGCAAATGAGAGGCACCGGGAATACCAAAAAAATACCTGTACACCTAGGGTATTCCAAGGTAATCATGTGGCCTTCCATCTGGCATGCAATTCCCTTGACAGAGCATAACGCGTATAGGTACCTTCCATTCTGACCTCAAAATCTATCAGCCAGGGTTAAGTAGAAAATACAATGTTACATACTCGGACTATACTTTAAATAATCGCTTACAGCCTGTATTGAAATCCGTAATGATCCCTAGTATATCGTGAAAGACAGGCCGAAGCAATCAAGCAACCCCTCGTGCTCACCTATGCGCTTCCAAAATGGCGTATCCAAAGCCGTGGACTTGCTGAAAGCTTCCTTTAATTCAGTCCACCTCTTTTCTGAAACGCATTTCCGCTCCAGCAACGCTAGAAACGCTTGCAGTATTTATGACCTATTCGTCATAAAAACGGCGGTGTTTATGACGCATCCGTCCTAAACACCGCTTCCTCTCATATGACCTATTCGTCATAAATACCGCGGTGGTCGTGTTGGTCCACACTAGGAACCCTGGTCCACACTAAATTCTCAATTTTCTCCCAACCTAGAGGGTCGGCGCGGACCATGTATAGCCTTGGGCAAACCTAACATTGGCAGCATAGGATTATGATCTCTCAAAACCAGCAGCTGTATTTTTGCATTATGATTGACGAAAATATTTTATCTTTTATTTTTAAACGAGCAAGAGAAAGGAATGCTCATACCACTAGTGATTGCTGCTAATAAAAAACAAAAATATACGTAGCTGATTACGGCGCATAAGAGACAAAACGATTGTCACATTGTTCATAATATGGTACTAGACAAATTTCTTTAAAAGTCATGCTTCAAAAATAAAAAAACAGTAAAATACGTTCTAGCTACTGCAGCTGAAGCTACTATACTTGAATGAATATTTACGTAAGATAGCAGACCACCACCGCCCCCACACACCACGGCGACGGCATACAACACGAGAGGAGAAGGAGGGGGTGGTTGGTCATCGGCAAGATACGTCGTCATCGGCGCTAGAGAAGCTAGAGTTGTGGTTTCGAGGGATTAGGTACCTACCTACTCACCTAGGTGAGTGTCTTCTGGCCTGCTCTGCTGTTGACCTTTGAAGCGTAAAGCCATGAATATTATTCGTTGTCGGATGAACTCTGACTGATTTGATTTTTTTCATGTAATTTCCACGACTTGGAATGGTGCAGCAAATGCCAGAAATTGAAATATGACTGTGTTGGATTTCCATGCACAGGTGGAATTTGTGTCTTGGGATGTGCTCAGAGTATGACAGGTAGGCCTTTAAAATAAGCACTTAAATCTTAATCAATCATGTTTATTATGGGAAAACAACACACATGAACATGTAGAAATATATTGTCTGGGCGGTCTGGCCTGTGGCTTTAAGCTCTTTACTATTGTAAATACCATGTTTTTCACCTAACTCGATTGAATGGAGCTGTTATAGGGCTGCTGATAAAAATGAATAAACATAATCTTACCTCATTGACATTAATGCTCATAGATAAGATGAAGGGATCTAACTCACATCCACTAACTGCATCCCCTGTTCTTGCAGGTATTATACCAAAGTTTCTGGCATCTTTAGCTAAAGGGCTGCAGCACAGGTGCCTCTGATATCCAGTCAAGCTGTCACCTAGAAATGTTGTCAGCACTGCGCCTGTTGTGCCGTCACCCTGCTCTGCGACGCCCAAATTGCACCACTGTCCGTACACTGTACCACCTACAGAAGGTAATGAATCTGCAATCGGCTGCATAGCCTGAAAGCAAAATCTAAGGTGCCTGCTTTTGCTGTGGATTCCATTTTGTAACTCAATAACGTGAGTGCTTAATTTCAATAGATCATGCTGCACCTGGTAGTCCTGTCTGCTGTCAACTGTTGTTGATGAATGTACCCATCTGTGTTTTTTGGTCTGATCTCCATGTGAAATATATGTGAATGGCTTGAATAAGTATTTCTCTCTCTTTGTTTCTCTGTTTCTCTCCCCTTTGTTTCCTGTTTCCCAGCTTCTTGAAGCAGTACATATGTATTAGAGAAGACAGAGCAAACAAAACACACATTCATTACAACACAATGAGAACACTCACAATCATGATCAATTTTCCTGCACAACACAATCCATGACAGCATGAGCTCCTGTTAGGAGGCCCCAAATAGCCAAGTCTCAGGTGACACACTGAGGGCGCCAGCATCCATGCATGCAGAGGGGACAGGGGTCGGGGGCAGCCAGCTTGGGGCAGGTGTGAGAGTGAGCTGAATGCTTCACCTGTATTCATGTGTACGCTGCGCAGTACGGTCAGACACTGCCGAAGCACCGGCCAAATACCACAGCCCGACAGCTGAGGGGCGCCTGCGGGTACGATCGACAGAGGTGGGCTCAGTGCAGGCGAGCGCACACCACCACAGCTGGGCGATGGGATTGAAAACATTGACACCATCCAGCACCACCGAACACACACGGAGACAACCGCAGAGGTCCGATAGACCGCCTGCACAGAGGCCACTGCATCAGGTCACCTCAGTGCATGCCTACACCTACACATAGACGTAGGTTCACCCCTCAGAAAATGCTTGTCTTGACAACTTGGGAGGTTTTGAACAATGGCAGTCTATATCCTGCGGACATTTGACAGACTGAACAATATTGACACATTTGTTGAAATCCTACACATTTTGCACATTCCCTTTAATAATCTGTTCTCAGCCAATAACCTCTATGCTGGACATAAGCGTCGCCACCGGCAAAAAAGTGGGGGGGGTCAGCCAAACTTCAACCTGATGCTGACAAAACACTTTCCACGTCGGGACCAAAAAACTGTTCGAATTTGGGCTCTTTGTTGCCTTCTGTAGCGGCTGGTTATAAGAATGTCCGGTTTTCTCCCATTTTGACTGAGATCGGAAAATTTTAGGCCAAAAAATGGGGGGGCAGGCCCCCTGGTCCCCCCTTTTTGATGCCTATGATGCCGGACATTGTTTGATTCACCAGAGCCGTGTGATGTCTGCCTCAGGCTGGCGATGCTGCAGTGACCGCTTCTGCGGGAGGCGCCGCCTCCACCGAGCCGCTGGCTGCCTCTCCTGAGACAGAGTCGCAGCTGGCCGAGTCGCTGCAGCTGGTGCCGCGTCTGATCGCCAGCTGCAGCTCTGTTCAGGAGCTGCTGACTGTGCCGTCGCAGCGCAATCTCACCCTCTCTGACCAGCTGCTGCTGCTGACGAGTGTGGCGCGCTGCGCCGCCCGTGACGGCGTGGCTGCCGCCGTTCTCACCCAAAACCCCTGGTGAGGATAGAGCCGGTCAGCCAGATGTGAGCTGTACAACTGTAGAGTGCTATACAGCCTATAGAGTGCTCTACAGCCGATGGGTGCTTACAGATCTACGGTTCTAGAAACTGAAGAGATAAATTTTAAAAATTTGCCTTGACCTGGTGAAAAATGGAGGATATTTAAGGTTGTGGTTCTATAATGATGTTGCATCTTCAATGAATTCATAAATTGACCATGCCGGTTTTATGATTGATTTTTTATGAATTTTGATGTCAGGGCTTGAGTGTATTATCTTCCATTCAAAATCACCACTAGAATTCACTACTGTTTCCCGAATGGCCGCGCGAAAGCCACGATGCGAGCCACGAGCCGCATCGCACAGAGGTTCCCTGGTCTGGCCTCTGTTGTAATTGCGCCGTCTCCAGGTACCAGCAGCTGGCGGAGCCGCGCCACGGCCGCTCGCACGCGGTGCTGCCCCGAAAGCTGCTGTCGCCGGTCAGCGCCCTGCTGGACCTGCAGGTGCCGACCACAGACCCTGTGCTGCTGTCGCTGCTCAACGACCTGGCCTGGAACGTCCGCAAGATGACCATCAAACAGCTGCTGACGGTGCGGCCCGCCGGCGAGCCCGCGGTGCTGGCTGCCTCCCGTTTGTGGTATTTTTATACCAATTATATGTCAATTTGGGCGTCGTCAGCATGCATGATTTACGTGGAATTTATGGTGTTTTTGCTATGTATAGCTGGGAAATGTCTAGAAACGTCCGCGATTTCATGCAATTGTTCTCCAATCACCAAAAACTCTGTCAGTACAAGTGAGTATGCTAGTGGAGCAGAGCTTGGTCGGTTTTTCTGATCGCGGTATGGAGACCTGCATTTTACTGTTGCTTTTTTTGCCGCCTCCCCCAGGTTTTTATTTCTAGTAATTTGATTAAAACCAAGTAATATGCTAGAATATGCCGCCCCTTGTCTCGAACACTCCTCGCTCTGAAATGGTGTTCAGTTGTGCGGCGGCGTTTGGTTTGACCCTGTGCGACCTCTGTCGGCAGATGCTGGATCTAGTGAACCGACTGCGGCCTCCTGATGGCCAGACGGCACCACGCGTTATCGTCATGCTGCGGGAACATACGGTCTCCTCCCTGCAGCAGCGCTGGGTGGAGATCACGTCCGCTGAGGACATCGTCTCCGTGCTCTGGCACAGGTGCGAGGCTGGAGACTGAGATGAGATGCTGGTTTCATGGGTGGGACTGTAGTTGGGTGATTTTTCCGTTGTTTGTCATGTTCAAGCGTGTCTGGAATTATGCTTTGATGCTTTGAGATTGATATATTTTATTTATCATCCGGTAAAAACGGGCTATTGTCCGGGTCTTGTAACAAGGATTCGAGCAGGTGCAGCTGTTTGGGTTGTTCTTCATCCCGCGTAGGTGCTGTTGCTGTTTCTTGAATATTAAACGAATCAGCAAGACTCTTATGTGTTGTATTCAGTACCTCTTCAACCGAGCGTGCGTGAATGTTAACATTAGAGTTATTGCTTTGTCCTGGCAGGTAGACGACGACACTAGCTCATGTGTTGTCCCGGCAGGTAGACGATGACAGTAGCTTCTGTGTTGTCCCGACAAGTGGTCGATGACAGTAGCTTCTGTGTTGTCCCGGCAGGCAGACGATGACAGTAGCTTCTGTGTTGTCCCGACAGGTGGCCGATGACAGAAGCTTCTGTGTTGTCCCGAAAGGTAGACGATGACAGTAGCTTCTGTGTTGTCCAGGCAGGTAGAAGATGACAGTAGCTTCTGTGTTGTCCCGGCAGGTGGTCGATGACAGTAGCTTCTGTGTCGTCCCGGCAGGCAGACGATGACAGTAGCTTCTGTGTTGTCTAGGCAGGTAGACGACGACACTAGCTCATGTGTTGTCCCGGCAGGTAGACGATGACAGTAGCTTCTGTGTTGTCCCGACAGGTGGCCGATGACAGAAGCTTCTGTGTTGTCCCGAAAGGTAGACGATGACAGAAGCTTCTGTGTTGTCCCGACAGGTAGACGATGACAGTAGCTTCTGTGTTGTCCCGGCAGGCGGCAGTTCACAGAGGAGTTTCTGAGCCGGCTGGAGGACCGGGCGCTGGACGTCGCCTCGGGTATCGGCTGCGCCCAGGCTGGTCTGATCCTGTCCAGCCTGGCGGCGGCCGGCCGGCGTCCGATGCCGCTGATCCGCTCCCTCACCTACCACGCGGCGCGCGCCCAGCAGCCGACGGCGCTGAAGGACTGCGTCCGGCTGCTGCACGCCCTGCACCGGCTCCACTACCCGGACCAGGTCAGCCGGCTCACGCAGGCAGCCGTGATCACGTGCCGAGTGTGTGGATATCGCGGGTACAGTTTGCCCTCGGGACAGCAGTAGGAAAATGTCCTTACATCAGCTCAGCTTTGTGCAGATACAGAACGCAATGGAAGAGCCAAAGTCTGCCTTTCCCTCGTATGTGAAGGCTCTGGCTTCTGGGTGTTGTGCTACGTACCCAATGCCCTGCAGTTTTTTTCATTTGTCAAGTTTATCCTCAAACTTGGTTTGTAATATATATTGTCTATGTAGTAAAATTTAATCGTATGGTTACGCCAGTGTAATAGACTCCTCAAATAATTATTTATGTGTGATGCATCGCACGCATACATACGGTCTCTGCCTCCATTTGTATTGTTCCATTTTCCAAAGAAGTGAAATGGAGGCATTCCATACTCCAACCGCGGTGTGCGCGGGCCGCAGATTCTGCTGGAGAAGCTGGGGCGGGACCTGGTGCCCCAGGTGGAGTCGGTGGAGACGGCTCCGGCGCTGACTGCAGCTCTCACCGCCGCCGGTCTCCTGCGCTGGCGCAACTGCGGTCAGTGACTCCTCCCCCACTCCCCCAGTCCCCGACACCAAGTTCTCTCGCTACTGAACCAACGGGTGCAAGCTGATTTACTAGGGAGACTCGTGTGTTCAGAATGTGACTCTTAGGGTTTTATGTGGTGATTTAGAATGTCATGTATATATAATTTGTCGCAATATGACATCACTTCATCTCTTCATATAGATGAAATCTCCGGATTCTTTTTCTTAGTCGTTTGGAAAATTGTCCTTGATCCTCTTGCGTGTTGCATATTGTATTTATAAAAAAACTGACTTTCATGCCCAGCACATGATGACTACGGAAGCTCAAGTGTTATTTTTCTACTTGTAACAGATCTGTCTTGCATGTTCCCAAAGTAAATCCAGATCCCCATATTTTTGTCTTCTCTAAATCACGGTATAGCGTCGGCGAGCGAGCAGCTACTGGTTCTGGGCATCACCTTGAATTCGCTACATATGAATGAGGTTTTGAAGAAGTAATGAGGACTGTACCTGCTCGCGGTTCCCCGTTGCCGGCGGTACCGGGTGTCTGGGGGTGCTGAGCGGCGGCTTCTGCCCTGCGGCAGAGTTCCTGGAGGCAGCGTCCCAGTGGTACCTGCGCCACCTGGAGTCGCTCAGTCCGCAGGACATGATCGCCGTCATCATCACCCTCGCCACCGTCAACTTCAGCCCTGACAACGCCGACCAACTCATACCGGTCAGTGTCTGCGTCGAGCTGCGGACTGCTGAATACTTAACGAGTGGCCGGCGCACATCGTACTGATAGTTTAAGCAAACTTGTCAATGCTAGTGTTGTGAGAGCGAGTATGTAGTTTTGCGCTTGTAGAATGGGTGAACGCTTTGACGTCCTTCTCTGTTGTTGGTTGGCACTGGTGGAGCGGTAGAGCTCTCTGACGCTCCCTCGTTAGACTCTGGTGGAGGGTTATAACCCTCTGACGCTCCCTCGGCCGACTGGTGGAGCGGTATAGCCCTCTGACCCCCTTCCCTCTGCTCCTCGGCAGGCGCTGGTGGAGCGGTAGAGTCCTCTGACCCCCCTCCCCTCTGCTCCTCGGCAGGCGCTGGTGGAGCGGTGCGGGGTGCCGGCGGCGCCTCCACAGCAGCTGGACCTGGTGTGGTCGCTGGCCGCGCTAGGCCGCGCCTCCGAGTCCCAGCTGCGCGCCGTGCTGCAGCCGGAGTTCCTGCGTCAGCTGACGGCCGCCCGACCCTCGGCCGCCGCCGCTGTCAAGGTGCTCAACCTGGCGGCGCTGGCCCGGCTCCAGCACGGCTACACTGGTGCGTGGGGCGGGCATCAGTGACCAGGGAGCCGATAATTAATCCGTGGGTAGCGGTGACACGTTAGTTATGTGTGGTAACGTGTATTTCAGAGCAATCTGAATTGAACACGTGCGCAGCGTACGGGTTTGTGTTACCATCGGAAACCTATTGAGTGATAACCTGTACGATCATACTGGTTGTGTTTTGCTTTGTCCTGTGGCTTTCTTTAGTCGATGTCGTTCTGGCCTGCGACACCAGCAGCTCGGTGTAGATTCTGTGACGTCGCCGTGCTGCCGCAGGTCCTCACACGGCGCAGGAGCTGGGTCTGCCGCTGCCAGAGGGGGCGCCACTGCAGCGGCCGGTGGCGGCGCTGAAGCTGCGTGCTGCAGTGCTGGAGGTGCTGCAGCTGCTGGCGCCGCCGCCGCGCCACTGCAACCTGCAGCCGCCGGCGCTGGGCGGCGTGGCGCCGGACGCCGAGCTGTGCGTGGACGGTGCCGGGGCGCCGGTACCTCTGCCTGTCGCCTCCGCCCCCGCCCCGCCGCCGCCCGGGCTTCAAAGGTGAGAGGCGCTCACTGTTGTCAGAGAACGGCACCCACCCGCCGCCCCCGCGGTACGCCACTGCGTGTAAAGGTGTTCTTCAGCGGGAAAACTCTGATTCAGTCACTTACTTTTTATAGGAAGTGTGCAGTGTCGGAACATCTACCGAAATGCGGCGGGAGAGTTTAAATATGCCAGGGCAGTAAGCGAGCTTTGTAACTTCTCGGTCGCCTTGGCTGATGACTCACATTTGTAGCGACCGCCGTGCATCAGCTCAGAGTTCCATCACTGAGTGCGTCCCGTGCAGGGTGGTGCTGTGCACGTGGGCGTTCCGGGACCTCACGCTGGACTCGGTGGAGCTGAGCGGCTACAGTCAGATGGCCGTGCGAATCCTGGAGCTGTCTGGGTACCAGGTGCTGCACGTGCTACACACAGATCTCCGGCCTGAGGACACCGTGGTGCAGCGCGCCAAATGGCTGCGCCAAAAAATCAAAGATCTAGCTGTTCGGTAACAGTGGCATGTGCCCGACCGGAGATGGCCACGCCGTGGTCTTCGATGGCCGTCTTAGCTGATGCTTTTATCCTGTTTGTTTTGAATGTCTTTATCGCCTGTCGCGTGGCTGCGAGCTGATTGTGTAGACACTTGTGTGCGTTGGTGGCGAACTGATGGCGTAGACTCGTGTGTACACGAGGTTACGCGACTGGAGTTATACGGAGTTTTCGATGAGAGGGGTTAGACAGGGGAGGTGAGTGACGACGGCTGGTGGCTTAATATGTTGCAGCGAGGTTATCCAACAATGCATGAATAAATCGCCTGTGAAGATACACTGCACATGATCCCCGAAGATGCAGTTGCCAAGCAACCGTTAAATGCGAAGAATGGCTCATTTTTAATCTCGGTTTCGTTCATGACTAGTGAAAGAAGTCTAGAAGTCTGGAAAAGTCCACCTTTTTCTCACTTGATAATGGGGCCGAAATGATCCCGAACCCGGTTGGATTTCAAGTACAATCCCTGGCTTTAGGTATCATTAAACTTTCAATGGTTGATTTGTAAGTTTGTATGCCTTTTCACATAGAACCTTTGTCTGTTATATTCATGTAATGGGAAGCTACGACAATAATGCATTAGAATCTATCTTTGATCAGGGGCACTGTTCGTAACTAGGTTTTGTATCCAGGTTGGAGTCTAAGAAGGGTAGAATAAAACACGCAAGAAACTTTATTTAGGGAACACAGACGCATACAAGTTAAACACACGCTAATACGAGTGAGGACGATCTCCCCTTAACCCGCGCCCCCGCGGTCCGACCCCGGTGGGCCGTAACCCTCGCCCCACCGGAGGCCATCGATTGCACCCCTGAGGTTTTTTTCAGGACAGTAGAAAATCGACAGGTCGTAGCGATGCGGTTGAGATGTCCACTTCTCACCCATCATTTTTCCACCATCCTGGAATTTTTTTACCCCGGGCCACGCTAGGTCAAATCGCCAGGCGATGTCAACCAAGGTTACCTCACTTCAACCTTTGAGCACTAACAGCTGCATTTCTAAGCCGATTGATTTGATACTTTTTACGGTTGATAACTCTTCCAAGGTCTACAAAATGTGTATCCGATATTTTTTCGATTTAGTGACCCGAGGTCAGGTCACTAGGTTAACTCTACCATAGACAAAGCATGGGGAAAAGCTGTCTTATGGTCTAAATGTCGCAAAAATTATTGCAAATGCTCAGATTTCGCAGACAAGTATTATTGGCCACTCTTACGGATTCAATGCGCTATATTTGCCGTTGGCGTTTTAAAGGTCATCAAAGATCACCAGGCTCCAAAACAGTATTTTGACGATAATTTTTTACGTAACAAGCGCCCCGCTGGAGTCCCTGGCATGGCGCGCCCCGCTTGGGGGTATTTCCCCTCTCCCGTACCTCACTTCCCAGGAAAGCTGAAGAAAAATTACGGACGGCGTTCGAAAGCTCTTGACGAGATGAAGAGAAATTATAAGGAGTATTTTTATGTCTGGTGAATATTGAGGTCAGCATAGGTCAAAGAAGGTTCCACAGGCTTACAACCGGGCAGTGCACGTTTCCCCCTGGATTTTTCCTTAGCGGAGCTAGAACAAATATTCATGCATCATTGGATTCCTCTTATCGTGCCAAATCGAATGATGTATAACATAAAGTTGCTAGGGCAAATAAAAAATGACCCTGACCTCGACTGAGGTCAGCGTCATATGGTGACCTGGTATAGTCATGTCGCATATCAGTCGACTCCCCGTGACAATATAAGCACAATGCAAGCAAAATAGGAACTATTTCAATTCAGTGAGAAGTTATTCGCAAAAACAATCACTGTATGCTCCAATGACCTGACATGACCTTTGAGAGGTCAGATGGTCAAAAATTAAAGTTTAAGGTTAAGATCGTGGTAAGAACACGCTTTGAAAATTTTCAGCTTTATCTATCCGGTATTTACTGAGAACGAGCCCTATTTTTAATCATAGACTTATAATGGGGTGACCAAAAAATTGACCCCTACCTTAGGTCAACAATATCGAAATTCCGCGGCAGCAAATTGACAAATTGACAGCAAATTGAAATTGGCGGCAGCCCTAATGACCTCATCACTTTGTAAAGTTTCAAACTGATCGGTTGGCTGACGTTCCTTAGGCGCCGCTTCAAACTCGTGGGTTTAGGTTTTGAGGTCGGGTCGCTTGACCTTGAATAGATCCTTGACCTGACATGACATGGTTATCTTACCAAGCCCCAGGGGCGTCTTACCCACCCGATGGGGTAAAACGCCGCTTTGCAAGTTTCTAGTAAAATCATAATGGTTACAAAATGTGATAATTATCAGCAATTTCATCGACTCTATGAGGAATATAAATAATTATGCTACGACTTGGCATCTAAAGCAGCGCTGTTGGTAACGCGGTTATTTCATAATCCGGATTTCCCTAAACCCTGGGCATCCTACCCCACTCTCAGGGGCTCCGTCACGGGGGAGGGACGCGTCCCCACAACTATGGCGAAGGGGAGGACAGTCCCCCCCAACTTTCAGCTGGAGGCCCCTCCACGAAAAACGATAATTTCACAGTAAAACGCATAACAAAAGACATTTCGGCCTGTTAAAGGCCATGGCAGCTATAGAGGAGGCCCTGGCAGTGATATAGGAGGCCCTAGTGACGATACATGAGGCCCTTTTGGCGATAGAGGAGGCCCCGTTGGCAGCAACAATATGTCCTGATGACAGTAGAGGAGGCCCTATGGGCCAAATAAAAGGTCCCGGTGGCCATAGATGAGGCCCTGATGTAGATAGAGGAGGCCCTGGTAGCAGCAGAGGAGGTCCTTTGTCAGATGAGGCCCTGCTGGCGATAGGAGGCCCTAAGGTTGATCCAGGGGGCCCTGAGAGCGATCAAGGAGGACCTTGAGGGCGATTCAGGAGGCCCTGATATCGATAGAGGAGACTGATTTGGGTATACAGTCTCCCTGGTATCGATGTAGGGGTGGTAACAGAGGAGGCCCCTTTATTGATAGGGGAGGCTCTTTTGGTGATAGAAGACCCTAAGAGGAGGAACCTTCTCTATCTCCACCAGGGCCTTATCTATGGCCAGCGGGACCTTTTCTTTGGTCAAGAGGGCCTCCTCTATTGCCATCAGTGCCTCTCGTTGCTGTCCGGTGACGCAGGCGTAAGTCCTTCATCCTCGTGAATAAACGTGAATACTTTAACCTTTAGCGATTGAGAAGGCCCTGGTGGCGATAGAGGAGGTCCTGGTACCCATAGAGGCGGCCCTGGTAGTACTAGAGGAGGATTCGGTGATAGACGAGGCGCTCTTGGCGCAAAAGGAGGCCCTGTTGTTGATCGAGGAAGTGCTGTTGGCAATAGAGGAGGCCGGGGTGGCAGCAACGAGAGGCCCTGATGGCAATAGAGGAGGCCCTCTTGGTGAAAGTAAAGGTCCCGCTGGCTAAAGAGGAGGCCCTCATGGCGCACAAGAGGCCCATGTTGGCGATAGAGGAGGCCCCGGTGACAGCAATGAGATACCCTGATGATAATATATGCAGCGACAGGAGAAAAACACTGCATAATTATCTGGTTCCTACGCTATTAGTGCAAAACGAAAGCTATTACACCAAAATACCTCGTACCTGTACGTTATTACGCTATCATTAAATTATCAATGTGCCTTACACTGGCTCGTTTATGGGGCCAAGGGCCTATGCCCCCAAGCCCAAAATAGTGTATCCCCCTCCAACGACCAGCAACATATAACTTGCTCGGCAATTTTGTCTCGTGGAAATATTTCTACCGCTTTGAAGGAGAAGAAATTAATTCTAGCTCCATCGTTCTAAAAACTTTTTTGCCATCAACTTTTGGGCAATTTCTTTGGTCCCCCAAAGCTGGATCCGCCATTGCTGCCTTAGAGGCCCCCTTCAGATGGAGGCCCCCATGAGTTTGTCCCCCAACTTGAAAGTCGTGGCGGAGCCCCTGCACACTCTCCTGTTTCATAGGGATCCTTGCAACCATAAACTTAGCCCATCTTCATAAGATAGGTAGGTAGAGACTGAAACTATACTAATAAATTATATATGCCACATTGACTTTGCGAGCAAATACGCCCGACACGCTGGCCATTTGTCTTCCGGCAGACTGTTCCGGTTACAAATCACAAATCGCAGACATATTGGAGCAAGTAACTTTTAAATGACACCCCAGTGCCATAGGTTACATACATACAAGCAAGCGTACCTGCTCGGTGACCATGAACAGCATGCACACCCAGCCTGGACAGAAATGCTGTGACCAAAAATTGGAGATTGGGTTGCATGCGTCAGGGCTTCCATTATATATAGACTGCTTTCGGCATCACTCTTACGATAAAATATATGGTTCACATAACCAAAGCACTATTCTGAAAAAGAATACTATAGTGTAGATCTATTGGACGATGCACCACCAGGGCGAAAGTTAAGATCATGGTTTTAACACGTCTCAGCTTGTGAGGTTACGAGTGCCTCGTACGGCGATGACTCACAGGTCTGCCTCGTAATGCTACGAGGATGCGCTACACCACTATGAGGACGCACACTGTCCCCATATATTCATGTCAGATTCATAGGCGTAGGAGCCATGTGTATTGTTAGTTCTTTCGCATAGTACATGAGCTATAAGCATATGATGTATTGCTTTAATATACACATATATCAAACGATGCAATATGTAGATAATAAATAATGTAACACATGCTATACTTATATCATCGTACGATAAGCAACGGATGCATCTCGTTTTTACTTCTCCAGCTTCAGGGATTTCTTCATTACTGAGCCTCATCACTTAACCCTCGCCCCACCGGAGGGGGCCATCGATGGCCCCCCTAAGGTTTTTCCGGGATAGCAGAAAAACGACGAGGCGCAGCACCGCTGTTGAGGGCTCTACCTCTCACTGCATCATTTTCCCATCATCCCTGAAATTTTTTACCCCGGGTCACCCAAGGTCAGGTCACCAGACGAGGTCAACCAAGGTCACCTCACTTCACCTTTAGAGCTCTGTAAGAGCTACATTTCAAAGTCGATCGATTTGAAACTTCCTACACTTCATGACCCCTCCAGGGTCTACAAGGTGTATATCCGGGATTTTTTTATTTCGTGCCCTGAGGTCAGGTCACGAGGCGACCTCTCCCATTGGAAAAGCATGGGGAAAAGCTATTTCATGATATAAAAGCCACAAAAATGATTGCAAATACTCAGACTGCTCAGAACAACGTTTTTGGACACCCTTTCACGGATCCCAGGGGTCATATTTGCCCTTTGACTTTTCCAAGGTCATCCAAGGTCACCAGAGGTCAAAAACAGTATTTTGACAATAACTTTTGACCTAATTGAGCTAGAGCGGTGAAACAAACACCATCGTGTTTGTCTTGTCGCTGGCTTTCATTTGATATACAACAAGGTCACTTTTTGACCTTTCGTGACCTCAGGTCATATTAGGTCATGAGGTGACCTCTGGCGGTCAAACCACTGGCGGGAGGTCTTAACGTTCCACATAGCGAAAAAAGTACTGGCAATTTGCTATCAAATGTACTTTACCAGGCCTCAATAGCTCTAATGACATAAGAGTTATGCCCAGTTTGCTTAATCATTGCATATTTGAGTGAAAATAGCCGATCTTGACCTAATTTGACCTCTGGAGGTCAAACCATTGACCTGAGCACTAAAACATGCGAAGTAATTTCTTACTGAATTCACGCGAGCTTTCTATTGCACTTTGCAGATTTGCGCTAACACCCATATTTTCGGAGTTAGAGGGGGGGCCATCGATGGCCCCCCTCGGTGGGGCGAAGGTGGCACCGGACCCCCGGTGGGGCGCGGGTTAAGCTGGAGGAGGAAAACGAGTAAGTATAACTTACTCAGAGTTGAATGCAGGCAAGCAGAAGTAAAATAGTTTTGGTGTTAATCAAGCGGGCGTACTGCTTACGACACACGTTTACACTTCACTTCCATTCCTTTCACTTCACTTCATTGGCCTTCCCTACGCTACACTTCCCCCACTTAACGATGCAGTCTGGCCATAAACTTGGTAGCCTACATCGGTAGCGAGGGTACCCCACTCACATGGCCTGCTGTTTGCGCTGATGAAAAATAGTAAGTGAACGAAGTGGCAGCCTAATATTTTTTAATGGTATGAAGGATTAAGTTCCCTTTGCTTAGCACAAACAAGAGGCGATAATGGCACTGATATTCCTTTTCTGAAGGAGAGGTTAGAGGTCCTGCTGACAAATCTGTGCTGACAGCTGGAACAGGGCTACAGCCAACATATACAGCAGCACACTGGTCGCTATAGTGTCCACTGCTGCCCCTTTTCTTTGCCGTCCATGCCATTCCTCGGACTTGGGCAATGACAGCTGGAAAACTACGAAGCCCAGCGCCCACAGCAGCAGCTGCTCCAGGCGGCTACTGTCTTGGAAACACACGTACGCTGTTCCGACGTGCAGCTCCCCTTCATGCTCGTACAGCTGCAAACTCCAGAACTGATGGCTGCGTTGGACAATATTTGAATAAAAGTGTCCACCATGGTGGACAAACCGTGTCCACCATGAAGGATAAACCGCTGAGGTTCAATGTTTCTTTCACCAATAAAGTGACAAGTTTATTAATTGTGTTTGATATCTGCCTCAGTGGATGACTTGTGAGTCTAAACTCATTTTCATGCTGTGAAATGCTTGACCCATCGTAGTATTTGCGTTATGCATAGTGCTATAGGGCGCACCAGCGTTTGTGCATTTAATGGTCAATTGATGGTCGCTATATAACATGAAAACCTGTCATCAAATAGGTAGTTATTAAGTCTAGTGCAGTGTGTTGCTTAGGGTCGTCGAAAATGGATATGCCTCCTGAAAGGTTGTATGATACGATCAAATTTTTGGTGTGTTAAAAAGTCGCGATGAACAATGGAGGGTGTAAAAAAGGTGCTTGAATTACTCCTGATTCAAGGGTAATGGCTCAGTTACTCCGGGGTTAGTAACCAGTTCAATGAAAACTGGAGTCAATTTGGCACTACTCGGTGGGAGTAACGTTACTCCTCTAATCTGCTACCCTTAATTCTGGCATACCGGTACTCTTTTATATGCGTAATAGAACACCCCGTGTAGTGGTGCTTCGAAAAAATGCTCAGTTTACCCCGAAAATTAAAGTACTGGAAACTAAAAATAGAGTAATTAACTCTCGAAAAAAGGGTTTTTGGCCGCCCTTAGATGGAGTCATTTTGAACCCAAATGGAACACTGTTTTTTTCGGAGTAAACTTTTTCTCAGTGCATTTGATCCTCTGAAAAACACGTAGGTACAGTTTAATTAGCTTAATCGCCACATTTACTTTTAAGGTTGTATTACTGAATAATTATCCTATTAAACTTGTTTTTACCTGTTGGCACCATTTCAAACGTTTTACTAGTATACCTGCTCTCATTGCTGAGAAAAAATGAGCAAATCGTGAACCCATGCATCACGTTCTATCCTCTTAAGTGAATGGGCAAGTTTGAACATCTCTTTTGAATGCCGAATAATGACGATAATCGCTTACGGCCCGGCCACCCAGACACCCCTCCCCCTAGGCGTTGCCCCTGGCTGCACCTATAGATCTTATTTTATTAAAACATATTTGATATCTGATACTACCCGTTAAAGCAAAGAAAATTTACGCGCTTATAATCGTTACTAGACATATGTTCTCACGACTGTCAAAAGGAGAGCAGATCAATAGGTACTCAATTGTACTCACCATTGGCCCTTAGTTCAAAGCAATAGAAACACGTAAATGCACTTCACAGCGCAGTTCGGAGCACGATAGCCGACCCAGTTACACACACAAGCAATAGAAGGCGTCGTTCCACCGAATTTCGAATACTCCTCCATGATTGGCTGCTCCGTTCATGACGTATCTCTACAACTCGTAAGCTCGTAATCGCACGAGTTTCTGCCGGGTGCGCGCACGAGGACGCGTAATTGAATCGACAACCACCGTAATAAAACGAGAACGCGATAAGAATATGGGCGTTTCTTATAGGAAAACGCGCATGTCGGTAATATAAGGGCTTTTATGGCTGCACAAAGATTTTCAGCATAAACAGAAGACTAAGATATTCATACCTATTATTTTACTTTGTGACAAAGGCGACAATACGAGACAGGTTCTCATCTCAAGTATACCATTTCCTTTGAAGGCACGTTAGCGATCCGGGGGCTCGCAAGGAAAGAGATTAAGAGGGATAAAATAATCTCAAACCTTATCACGCGCATTGACGGGGGCGGGTCCTCCCCGGGTTTCTCGAAAACAGCATAAAACGGCGGCGCGTAGCGCCGCCGTACCTGGCAAACCTTTTTTCTCATCATTTTTACAACTTTGGTCAAAATTTTAAGGTTAGGTCATCTCAGGTCAGGTCACCAGTACAGGTCAAGTGACCTGACCTCAACACAAGTTTAAGACAGCATAAGTAGGAACAGGGCTAACTTCTCCGATTGAAACTCATATCACATGATGACCCTACCGAGTTCTTTAAAACATGTTCTGGTATTTTTGATATCGATGACGTAAGGTCAGGTACGAGTCATAACCTCTCCATTGGAAATACATGGGAAAATGGTTTAACCCTCGCCCCACCGGGGGCCATCGATGGCCCCCTAAGGTTTTTCCGAGATAGCAGAAAAACGACGGGGCGCAGCACCGCGGTTGAGGGCTCTACCTCTCACTGCATCATTTTCCCATCATCCCTGAAATTTTTTTACCCCGGGTCACCCAAGGTCAGGTCACCAGACGAGGTCAACCAAGGTCACCTCACTTCACCTTTAGAGCTCTGTAAGAGCTACATTTCAAAGTCGATCAATTTGAAACTTCCTACACTTCATGACCCCTCCAGGGTCTACAAGGTGTATATCCGGGATTTTTCGATTTCGTGCCCTGAGGTCAGGTCACGAGGCGACCTCTCCCATTGGAAAAGCATGGTGAAAAGCTATTTCATGATATAAAAGCCACAAAAATGATTGCAAATACTCAGACTGCTCAGAACAACGTTTTTGGACACCCTTTCACGGATCCCAGTGGTCATATTTGCCTTTTGACTTTTCCAAGGTCATCCAAGGTCACCGGAGGTCAAAAACAGTATTTTGACAATAACTTTTGACCTAATTGAGCTAGAGCGGTGAAACAAACACCATCGTGTTTGTCTTGTCACTGGCTTTCATTTGATATACGGCAAGGTCACTTTTTGACCTTTCATGACCTCAGGTCATATTAGGTCACGAGGTGACCTCTGGCGGTCAAACCACTGGCGGAAGGTCTTTACGTTCCACATAGCGGAAAAAGTACTGGCAATTTGCTATCAAATGTACTTTACCAGGCCTCAATAGCTCTAATGACATAAGAGTTATGCCCAGTTTGCTTAATCATTGCATATTTGAGTGAAAATAGCCGATCTTGACCTAATTTGACCTCTGGAGGTCAAACCATTGACCTGAGCACTGAAACATGGGAAGTAATTTCTTCCTGAATTCACGCGAGCTTTCTATTGCACTTTGCAGATTTGCGCTAACGCCCATATTTTCGGAGTTAGAGGGGGGCCATCGATGGCCCCCGGTGGGGCGAAGGTGGCGCCGGACCCCCGGTGGGGCGCGGGTTAACTGAATAATTTAGTAAAAGATGGTGTTAGAGCGTTTATTTTAGCTGCATTAAATTTGCTTTGTCTCTGTGCTTCTAATTATATGCATTTTATTTAATTTGACCTTGACCTGACCTCAGCTCAGGTCAAATCCTTGATTTGACCTAGCAGTGCCATATCATATATCACTCGATTTGGCTTGATGCGAGGATTCATACAGTTCAAGTTGTTTTTCTCTATCTTTACTTCTTTAGATGCAATTGCCGAAAACCTTCATTTACATGTTATCCCTATGACGGCATTTTTACCTCTAGTGACCTTAAATGTGACCTGGAAAAAGATGGCCCAGATATTTTCAATGGAGAAATGAATTGGCTACACGTCTTTTACCGTTTTTCGCTACCTAGCGTGGTTCTCGAGATCTTAGGGGGGCGGGTATCCGCCACCCCCTCGTCAAAGCGAATGTGGCTCATATCCTCGTCAATGCGCATGTTATAAATATTATTACCTCGTTTTCATCGTGCGTTGAAAATATGATCAGGCCTCATCTAGTGAATGGAAGGCCTTCCAGCTTCCGTCTAGCTGATTTTTCCGTAGTGAAATCGGGAGCTGGTATGGAAATGGCTCATAATTGTTCTACCTTTTAAAAATTTGAAAAGCATTGGGGGTATATTTTTATTTTTCCCACACCGTGACTGAACTGTTCTTGAGTGTGGCTACCACTCAGACAACCGTTTCCAAATCACTGGCTCTATAGTGAAGCTGTAAACTCCTGACGACTACGATTTGAAAAAACCGTTCATATATTGCATCATCGTCGATTTCATTTACAGTGTAGGGATATCATGTAGATGAAGGCTATAATTAATTGCATTTTAACTAGAAAAGATATAACAAACACATTTAAGCCAACGGAATCCTCGCACAAAGCCAAATCGAATTATATATAATCTGACCTTTCTAGCCCAAATCAGGTCAAATCTAGTATTTGAGCTGACCTAAGGTCAGGTCAAAGTCAGATTAGGTCAAAATGCATATCATTAAAACCGAAAGGATAAGGCGAACATAATGCCGTCAAAATGAATAATATATCACAATTAATTACCAAGATATTCAGTTTAAACGATTTTCCCATATTTTTCCAATGGAGAAGAAGTCATGGCTCGTACTAAGTAAGCCTTACGCTGTCGATAGCGAAAATACCGAAATATATGTTGAAGGATTCCGTTGGCCCTTTAGGTGATATGAGTTTCATTTTGATAGTGTTGTGGCGGCGCCGAAATTGTGTGAACCCGGTTTGATCAGTCGGTAGAGAATCGTGCTCTTAATCTCATGGTGATAATTTTTGTTGACATTCACGGCCTGTTTGATTCTTGGCGCGAACAGCGATTAAAATTGGTGTGTTTTGGGTCACGTGACCCGGGGGCGTGACCTGGTCACGTGAACACGTGATCGGACCGCGTGGCCCTAAGGCGATGTCGGGGTTGCGCCGGGTTTGGAGAGCCAGTCAATCCAGACTCGATGCTCGAGGTAAGGTCTCACTCGGTCCCCCTCTCCCTGCCGCTGCCTCGGACCCTCTGAGTGTCATTCCTGGCTGTCGCTGGTGCCTCAGATGCTCAGTTTGTCAATACTGGTTGGTTGTTGCTGTTGTTCCATGCCGGTGTGTTGCGTAGTATTACCTCCTCTTTGTAGCGTTCGGTGAGTACTTATTAGTGTTTGTATTATATTAGTGCCCGCATTTATTTACTTTATTTTACTTTTATTTTCTTTCATTCGTATGATTTGTTTTATATCTATTTGTGTTTTTATTATCTGATATTTATTCATTTATATATTTCATTTATCCATTATTTATTCATTATTTTCTTATTCATTATTTGAAATATTATATTATATTACATTATGATTATCTGTATTATCATAATATTGATTTATTTATGTCGTTGTAATTACTCGTATATCTATTACTGTTTGTATTTTATTAGTGTCTCTATTGTATGTCTTATTTCATTTGTACTCTTTTTGTATTTTATTTCATTTGTATTATCTATTTTTTCTTAGTTTGTATTTATATTATATTATATTTATTTTTAATTAAAGGTAAAATGCAGCAGCAGCAGCAGCAGCAGCAGCAGCAATTTAATGTTTCCTTCCTCGCCGAGTCCAAAGAGTTTCTGCAAAACGCCATTGGATAGCAAAGGCCCCCCAAGAGATGAGAACACCCTCTGGTGAGGAAGGCGCCCCCTCCCGAAAATCTTGCACACCTTCTCGAAAATGGAATCGGCCGTCTCTGCGACGATTCAGTAAAGATCACCAAGGTGAACATAGTCAGCTGACTGCAGTTTGACTGCATGGTGCCATCTAATGACATTTTTCTTACGGTCATTGCGTAATCAGGCACTGTGTGTAATTAGAACACCTTTCCAATTTTATTAACCATGAGCCTGGAAATATCATATTTGTGTAAAACTTAGATACAATCACACTTGTGCCATCTATACGCACAGCTTTTTCCAATTCGTATGTACATACATACATACATATATATATATATATATATATATATATATATATATATATATATATATATATATATATATGTATATATATATATATATATATATATATATAATGGACCAGTGATGCATGTGGAACTGCTATGCACCAGTAGATCATCCATCACATTCGAATATCTATCACAGTGGGCACAACGATACAAGCACTTGCATACCTAGATACTGGCCGAAAAAAATATACATAGAACTGAAATAAATCATTTGATGAGCCATATATAAGCACAAAACAAACATAAGACAATAATCAGAAGCATTTCTTAACTAATCGGGGCCATAATCACTGTTCATGAAAATGTGTCTATGAAAACATTGTATACAAGACAGCGGTTTACAACATATTTGCACACACCACATATTTCTGGAGCACTTTATTACCAATGTTGTGTTTTTAGTTTTGGCTGAAAACCAGTAAATTCACAAAATTGGCAGAGTTGTGTTTAAGCAACTCTTCTGGCCAGCACAAAGGGGGCGCGGTGGTGGAGTGGTCAGCATAGCTGGCTTCCACGCAGCCGACCCGGGTTCAAGGCCCGGCGGCTTCCCTGAACAAGGGCAAGCTGGCTCCCGAGCAACCCTTCCAACAGGGGAGAGTTGGCGACGCCATATGACCCTGGCAGTTGGTGCGTCGATAAGCCCCAATAATTATTATTCTGGCCAGCACATGCAGGCTACAACTCGGCTCTTCTTTTCATTGTGTAAGTATACAATACATGGACATAACTTTGTCTTGCTGGTGCCAAATCTGGTGCATCAATAATCTCACAAATACACAACACATTCTCATTTCGATTTTTGTTTAGTTTGTAATGTGTTCCACCTTCAAAGTCCTTCAAAATGGATGTATGTATGTACATGAATATGAGGCACCCTTGTGCATCACTGCACTTATAACAAATGCATATGTTTCGTATGGCTATAGGACGTGAACGATGACCAAACACCGTTATTGTGAGCCCCAATCCCTTTCTACTGAAATAAGCTGTTGGGTTCTTGTGCTATGTGCTCCCCGTGACTCCAAAGTCACTGCATACTATCTAAACCTATAACGACGTCAAGAGGAAAGTACCTTGCCTTGATTCACCTTGCCGGAAAGTATTTGATTTGGACCACGTGATGCGGCGTTTGCTTTTATCACAATTTTCTGCGCCTTCATAGCTGATTAGCATGTTCACACGTCGCTGGGAGCGGGACCCCGGAGGCCTCCACCTATTTTTCCAAGGTGGCAGGACAACTGCTCGTAGCCGAAAATCGATACTTAGTCACATTTGAGAACATTTAGCAGAACGTCGTTTGGCGCAGGAAAATAAAAATCAGTCGAAAATACTCCGACTTATAGGATTTCACAGTCAGAACTACGTTTTGAGATCGCCACAATCGCACGGTCCGACCAGCACGATTGGATTGGAGACCGGGTGGTGACATCATATGGTCATATAAACGGGTGACATGTCAAGGTAAGCTCACATGAGGGTCAGGGTCGAGGTCAAAGGTCACCACAAGTCAAGGTCGTACCAGAACTTTCAAGGTAATTGAATCCAGTGCTTTCGGTCAAATGGCGTTGCTCAGTTTGATAGATATTATGTTATGGCGTCATTGTAAGGTAACTCAATGTAAATGTCAAGTTCAAGGTCAAAGGTCATGGGTAAAGGTCAATCCTCATTTTCCGTCCAATGACTCTTTTTGTTACTGCCCTGACCCGACGGGGATACCGCCCAGGATCGGATTCCGAGAGCATAGGCATTGGACGTGGTCTGCTATTTGAAGAGAGAACGAATCATGCTGGGAGGGGAGTGCAGCGTATGTATGGGTATGTTTTAGGCATAAATCATTTAAAAAGTTAAGCCCAAAGAGCTTCCCTTTCCATTAAGAATCATGGCTCTTGCTATGATGACATGACAAGCAGAGATAGGTGTGCTAAAAACGAGCTTCTTGATATACTAAACTCTCGTGGGAAGGAAAAATAGTATCTCATTGATAATACATTGGAGATACCCTTTTTTCCTTTGCACGAAAGAAAATATTTCTAAAAGAATAAACATTTAGTGAGATGTTCTCACCATCAATGTTTTCATCATATGGTGCGTCGCGAAACCTCGAAACTTTTTCAACTATAAAATATACCATGCATAGCGAAGTCTACCGCTCGTGCTTTGGAAGTCACCAAGAGGCAAACAAACAAGTGCAATATCTTTCTGGTGATCTCTCCGGTTTTTCCAAGCGAGATGGTTCTTGGTTGACTAGCGCCCGTCCTAAACAGAAGATGGTCGAGCTGATTTTTGGACTCTGCTTCACTGAGTGGCGATTGGCCTGCGCCACTGCTACAAGTACGTTGTCTGTGCTGACTGGACCATCTCCTCATCCGGACGTCATCCGGTTGTACTGTTGCGCACTGACCTCATCACCTGCGGAGCGTCATCAACTGCCACCATCATCACCTCATCAACTACCAGAGTTGGGGTTTATCGACGCACCAACTGCCAGGGTCATACGGCCCGAACCAGAGTACACAGTGACACGCGCGACTCACAATTCAGCCCGAAAACGGTGCGACAGTGTATCTGCGTAATATTCAACGGCCCCGGGTGCGCCTAGACTGGCACTGCAGTGGGTGTCCCAAGGGACACAAACAGTCTAGAGATTATTAACTTTTGTCGTGGCAACATTCAAAATTGTCTTCTGAACCAAGGAAAAAACCGTAGGTTTATTCATGTTTGGTGCGTACCTAGGTGTTTCCGTGTGTTTGGCGAGTAAGTGATACAACGTGTAATTAGTTCATGACGGGGGGGGCGGGTACCCGCCCCCTCAGGTTTTTCTGAGTTAGCATAAACACAGCGGCGCGTAGCGCCGCCGTACATGGCATACCTTTTCTCTCATCATCTGTACAACTTTTATCAAAATTTTAAGGTTAGGTTACCTCTGGTTAGGTCACCAGTAAAGGTCAAGTTCAAAACAAGTTTAAGATAGCATAAGTCGGAACAGGGTGAACTTATCCAATTGAAACTCATCACATAATGGGCCCGCCAAGTTCTCTAAAATTTGTTCCAGTATTTTCGATATTGATGACCTCAGGTCAGGTACGAGTCATGACCTCTCCATTGGAAATACATGGGAAAAATGTTTTAACTGAATAACTTAGTAGGATATGGTGATATAGATAGCGTTTATTTTAACTGCATTAGATTTGCCTTGTCTTTGCGGTTCTGATGATATGCGTTTAATATAATTTGACCTTAACCTGACCTCAGGTGAGGTCAAATCCTTGATTTGACCTAGCAAGGTCACATAACATATCATTCGATTCGGCTTGCGGCGAGGATTCATATCGTTTAAATTGTTTTGCTCTATCTTAACTTGTCCAGATGTAATGACCAAAAACCTTCATTTTACATGTTATCCCTATGACGGCATGTTTTGACCTATAGTGACCTTAAATTTGACCTGACAAAAAATGGTTCAATTATTGTCGATGGAGGACTGGATGGGCTACCCAACGCCGTTTACCGTTTTTTGCTCTCTAGCGTGGTTTTTTATGTCTTAGGGGAGGCGGGTACCCGACCCCCCCCCCCGTCAAAGCTATGGTGGCTCAGACCCCCGTCAATGTGCGTGTTAAGGCCTTAAATTCAAACAGGGCTAGGGATTTGACACGTAAGAATCACGCAGGCGAACTATCTCTCCAATTCTGCAGTTTTATGGTTTTAAATCATTTTACGTCATTACGTACTTTCAACGTTGTTCAGGGAGTGCCAGGTAAAATACAACACATTAAGAATCGGTTTCACGGGTTGACGGCGGGAAATTTTTTCCTATTGGGATATGTTTTATCAATTTGTGTGCAAAGATATATAAAACACTGTGATTCTAATAAATTTCAAGCGAAAAAGGAAAGAAGCGTCTAGGAGGAAAGGAAAAAATTGGTTAGCGATAAAGGACTATCCCCTGACCAAAAACTCTATATTACAAACACACGTATCAAGAAAGCCTAAAACCAATAGAAATCCGTGGAATGGGGTGCTGAGTACCTACTAAGGTCAAATGTCTTTGCAGTAGCAAATTTATTATCGATAATGCTAAATATATAGCCAGCAAAATAGTCGTTGGGTAATTACCACTGTCCCAAACACGCCTGTCCCAGGTACGGCGTGTTCGGCTTTAAAAACATTTATTGCTATTGGTTAGTAAAATAAATGAGTTGTAGCGATCAGCTTTATTAGAGGAGATGAAAACGGTTGCTAAAATGACACAGAACGGGCATCACAGACAGATCTGTCCCATCACAGACAGATCTGCCATATGACCTGGGCTGTCGGTGCGCCCCAAAACCCCAAACAGACAGATCTGGGCCATGTTTGAAAATCCTTAGGCAGGGTGAAGGTAAGGACGGGTAAGAGTAAGCAGGAGGTAAGAGTACGCAGCAGCTGTCTTGGTTACTTAGCAACTACTGAGATGGTGAATAACCTGGTATAATATAGCGAGGTCAGTATCTAGGCTGCGCACGAAAATTCAACGTGCTCTTGTTCTTTCCGCGGTAGTACAGAGCAAAATAGGTTTCTGGGAACCCTTGATGTAATATTTCTTTAGGTAAACTTTTAGGTAATTTGGTAAATTTAGGTAAACTTTAGGTAGGTAAATTTAGGTAAACTTATAGACCATGCTTCTCTCATCGAAAGTTTTGTATTACGGTCTGTCATCCGTAAGAAAGCTGAGCTGGGAGACTGAGCTACAGGACCGGAGCTTACGCCAAAATACCTGTAAACATGTTTATGAAGACTTCTTCCCAAGGGGGCATGTCCGGCAAGAGTACGCAGTAGACCATTGGGCAAGAGTGCGCATGCTTAACAGATAGGAAAATTTAATTTTCACTCGGGACAGAGTCTGTACTTCATATTTGGAAAACCAAAAATTGCAACATAGTTATTGTATATTCAGAACGATATAAAATCATACAATCGCCTAGTTTGGCGACAACAAACTTTGCAACATGGCCTATGCACCTAAAGCACAGCGGGGCATCAATGCGTACTCCAGCCTCCTCTCTTGCGTACTCTTCAAGATTTTCTTACCGACCCACTCCGACAAGAGTACGCACGTGACTTTTTATTTTTGGTGGGCTCGTGGCGAGTTCCTTTCAGAGCCATTGAGTCGAAAAATGAATCAAACATCGGCAATTCTTCAGGCTAAACAGCCATATAAAAATTTTAGCTGTTAGACATATAGGAGAAAAGTGAAAGCCCTCAGAAAGTTACGTGCGAGCTCTTGCACGGACTTCCCCTACAACATCTCCTGTAACGCCGAGGATTATATACCGATGACGACGATGGTGACTGTGCAGTGAAATATGGCAAGCGAAACATCGGTGGTAGAATTGAACCTCCTGCCACATTACTAACCCGACTAATGACGTCATCACTGTCGTACCCGTCCTTGCGGCCGCGCGCTCGGCAGACGATCAGCGCGGCGACCAGTGCACACCCCAGCAGGAGGCACAACACCAGCAGCAGCCAGGTCGATATCTCGAAGGCGTACGACGTCGCCGCCTGCTGCTGTATGTAGGCTAATGTTTCTGTCCAGAAAGCGGCCTCCTGCAACAAAAACAGCGATGAAGCTGTGTGTAGATGTTGGTGTTTCCGAGAACGGGCCATGCGGCAAATTTCACGGCCGTCTTTATTGTGGTTTACATATGACTAAAATTATTTGTTAGGCTGTCTTTGAAAGGCTTGGCTAAATAACCATGAGTTCATAATGACCTAAAATTAAATGTACCCCAATTGCAAGTAATGATGGTCGTTAAATTGACTTTAGCTTAACACCCACCCCAATGAACCTCCGACGCACATTCGCCACAGTTTGGGAGGTTCGATCTACTCCCTCGATCTAGGCTCCTATGAGGGATATCTGGGAACGCGGAAGATGGTAGTTAGCTGATAAGAAATAATTAAGAACATATATTAGCCTCCTTTTGGCTCTGGTCAATATTGATGCCAAGACGGGTCAAAGAAGGTGACGGGTTAGACAAGGGTTTGCTGACTCTAGCGTCTGAGTTAGGTTAAAGCCAATTTCTAGGCGCTATTCGGTTCGTTTCATTATGGCAAATCGAATGATGTATCATATGAACACACTATGCTAAAACATGAAATGGGCCTGACCTAAGGTCAGCCAAGGTCACCATCTAACATTATGCTAATAATTGTTGGGGTTTAACGACGCACCAACTGACAGGGTCATAGGCGTCGCCAACTCTCACCCTGTTGGAAGGGATTTTGGGGATCGATCGACTTATTCAGAGGCTCCGCCGACTTGAACCCGGGACCGGTGGCTTAGAAGACAAGGGTGCTATCCACTAAGCCACCTCATCCCCATCTAACCTTATACAGTCAAATAAAACTGAATATATAGGTATTCTTTTACGGTTTAGTCCCAGTCAATGGCAAAGAAACCATGCACCTGAGATGTTACTTTGCTTTTTAATAGGTATCCCATTTTCATTTGGAAAATGAAAACAGGCTTAGGGAAGAGACATAGATAAACAGAGACAAGAAAAAACAGAAACAAAAAAGAAAAATGCAGAAAAGAACATTACTTGTCCCGCATGTTAAGATGTTAGGGGGGGGGATTTTATCAAGAAAATTCCACCTTGTGAAAATTCCTTAGACCTTACTATTTCTAATTGCGACGCGTGACCTACCCTTGCCTTGTAGTCTGGTAGCATCGGAAGCGGCGACACGGACAGGTTATAGTACGTAACTTGGCCGGGAGAGCTCGGCAGCCACGGCGGTCTGCCAGAGGGGTCTGCGCCGGACCTGGTTGGTGTCCTGTCAATAAAAAGGAAGAGAAATCATTCTGATCTCAGATTTGACACAATAAATGTATTCAGCTCACGTTAAAAAACACCAAGAAACCACTTTTCAGTCTCAGGGAGTACTAATGGGCCCAAAAACCACAAGTGTAGAATTAATTGAGAATGATAGGCTGCTTTTCCGCTATATTCAATAAAATATCGCTAAAACCAACATGTTCACTGACACACGTGCAAGAATCTTCCAGTGAAAACGCGTGTGCATATTTTCCACTTCCGTTTCTAAAACGTTTTTTTCATCATTTAGGTATTTCGGTTTTACGGTAGAATACCAAACTATTGTGCTTATGTTCCCCATATCCAATAAAAGATTCGTCAGCTCTATTACCGTAGTCGGCATCACCACCACTCTCCGCCAAGTTTGCTTATGAAATATCGAAAATAAAATTTGGTATTGTCGTATTTTGCCACACAAGCTGGTTTTTGCATTCATTTTTAACAAGAGATGGGCGCCGCTATCAAATTTTTCAAACTGCCAGTCACTACTTCCACTACCTTGACTAGCCGAAGCTGTAACCGCTACTAGCGCTACTTGCCCAAAATTGCGAACCCGCTCCTCCGCTGTCGCTTCTTATTATAAGAAAGTGATAATAAAATGTGACTCAAAGTTGTTTTGTATTGTTCTTTTTCCACCAGGTTTAAGGAAAACGCTGTTTATTTCTATATTGAAGAAAATAATAAACAGTTTTGTTGTAAGATATACGAAGGAAATCACCTCACAAAAACATACATTCAATTTCTTTGCTTTTTTGTTGGAGAAAAAAATGTCACATTGACTCATTTTGTAAATGAGGATAAAGCCTGATGTCATATTATATAACTTGTTCAGTTACAGTCTATTGCCTGGGGATGATCACCATCGATCGCTGTCGTGATCTGCCTGCAATATATTGACTGTTAACTTTCCGTTTTTATATGCATGGCTTTTTCCTCATTTCATATTTATCTGTAAATAGCTCCGACATAATTTTTTTACTCCATTTCCCAACTTTTTGGGGTGGTGACCTTAATAGGTCATCGGTAGAGGTAGCGGATTTTAATTGTTTAGTCCGCTACCTGCTACTCCACTACTTATTTGTTATAGAAACCATTCCTGCTACTCTGCTACCATTTAGTGAGTCTGCAAGCGGTGAAGAAGTGGAGCTGCAGGCTGAAATCGCAGACCGCCGGGCTCTGTCTTAGGAATGGACATTTAGAATCTCGTACAGTTTTTTATTTCTCAGGTTGGCTTGCGTGTCGTCTTTACCTTGGAACCTACCCGGATCGGGCGAAATTGGCCCAGAAGGTGGTGAGCACTTCCGACATGTACTGATCCGCGGCTGAGTACTGGCCGAAGGAGAGTGGCGAGCGGTACAGGTACAGCAGCTCATCCCCGTGGCCGACACCTGGCGGAGCACACGTCCCCTGGGTCACGCAACAGAGGGCGCTACGGAAATACAACAGCTCGTCCCCTGGGTCACACAACAGAGGGCGCTACTGAAGTACAACAGCCCGTCCCCTGGGTTACACAACAGAGGGCGCTACTGAAGTACAACAGCCCAACCCTGGGTTACACAACAGAGGGCGCTACTGACGTCCGCCGTCCCCTGGGTTCACAACAGAGGGCGCTACTGAGTGCAACAGCCCGTCCCCTGGGTTACACAACAGAGGGCTCTACTGAAGTACAACAGCCCGTCCCCTGGGTTACACAACAGAGGGCGCTACTGAAGTACAACAGCCCGTCACCTGGGTTATACAACAGAGGGCGCTACTGAAGTACAACAGCCCGTCCCCTGGGTTATACAATAGAGAGCGCTACTGAAGTACAACAGCCCGTCCCAATGGGTTATACAAGAGGGCACCACTCAGGTAACGTGGGTCTCCGTAGGTCATACCTCAGAGGGCGTTGCTCAGCTACAATAGCTCGTCCTCGAGGGTCATACATAAGAGGGCGCTACTCAGGTAATGTGGGTACCCGTGGGTCATACATCAGAGGGCGTTACTCGGGTACAATAGCTCGTCCTCGAGGGTCATACATCAGAGGGCGCTACTCAGGTAACGTGGGTAACCGCGGGTCATACATCAGAGGGCGTTACTCAGGTACAATAGCCCGTCATCGTGGGCCACACGACAGAGGGCGCTACGGGTAGGTGCAGATGAATATGAATGAATAGGATTGGAATCAATAGAGAAGTAATAAATTCGAAATATATTTAATGTTTAGAAGTAAATTCAAGGGTGTTATGAATACTGGCAAAGTTCCGCACCTTTCATTCTGGTGAGGAATTGCATTTACGGTATTGCAAGGTGTGGCGTTTTACGAATGTGCAACACGAGTTCGATGAGTAGATAGAGGTGCATGTAACGCAACACCAAACATGTTCTGCATCACCAGCTTGAGGATGAACAATAGCAATGTCCGCGAGCACCTCAGTGAATTGACCCAGGATCCGTTACATTTGCTTGAGGCCCCACATAAGCCAGGCACCAAGCAGTGCCACCGTTCTTGCAGCCTCTCTTGGGTGGGCAGTCAGATTACCATCAGCTAAAGGAGCTGGTGATTATTTAAGATGCATCGTCAATCTCTGTTCTATTCTTTATCCGAGCAGTGTGTTCACTAAGCTGACTTTGAGTATGACAGAACTTTATCCCTAGTTTATCCCTTTGGAATAATTGACCATTAAAAGACGTCAGAAGCCTGCATGCCTCAGGGCAGCTTTAGTAGGCATTACAGGGTCCAGAGTTTGAATAATACACTACCTCACCCGAGATGTTGATGTCAAAGACAGATTTGAACACCCTTATATTGTCGGTCAGTAAATTAACACGTGCATTGACGGGAGTCTGAGCCACTTTCGCTTTGACGGGGAAGGGGTGGGTACCCGCCCCCTAAGATCTCGAGAACCATGGTAGGTAGCGAAAAACGGTAAACGGCGTTGGGTAGCCCACCCACTTCCCCATCGAAAATATTTGTACCATTTTTTTCTCAGGTCACATTTAAGGTCACAAGAGGCCAAAACATGCCGTCATACGGATAACGTGTAAATTAAGGTTTTCGGTCATTACATCTGAACAAGTAAAGATAGAGCAAAACGGCTTGAACTATATGAATTCTCGCAGCAAGCCAAATCGAATGATATATAATTTGACCTTGCTAGGTCAAATCAAGGATTTGACCTGACCTGAAGTCAGGTCAAGGTCAAATTATACAGAATTCATATCATTAGAACTGCAAACACAAGGCGAGTCTAATGCAGCTAAAATAAACGCTCTATCACTATCCGTTACTGAGTTATACAGTAAAAACCATTTTTCACATGTATTTCCAATGGAGAGGTCATGCCTCGTACCTGACCTTAGGCCATCGATATCAAAAATACCGGAACATATTTTGGAGAACTCGGTAGGCCCATTATGTGATATGAGTTTTAATGGGATAAGTTCACCCTGCTCTGACTTATGCTATCATAATACTTTTTTAGGTCAGGTCACTTGACCTGTACTGGTGACCTAGCCTGAGACGACCTAACCTTAAAATTTTCACAGAAGTTGTAAGAATGATGAGGGAAAAGGTATGCTAAGTACGGCGAACTGCGCGCCGCCGTTTTTCTGCTATCTCCGAAAAACCCGAGAGGGGCGGGTACCCGCCCCTCCCGGTCAATGTGCGTGTTAAGATTGCGCAAAGAGCATTAATTTCCGCGAATCTCTCACAAATTAAAAATACTGCCGCTTTAATGGGCTTCTCCTTAGCCTACACCAATCAATATTATATTTTGTAAATCCCACTCTCGACATACCCAGTCCACTGCCAGCAATCATTGAAGCTTCAGAGGCTTCTGAAAGCCAGGATATGCTTTGCTCACTCAGTCTTTAGAAGGTGACTTTGCTAACCTGGCGCCAACGCTCATGGTATTTCTCTACAAGTTTCATCGGAACTTCCTCCAAGTTTCCAAGAACAGAGCTATCGCCCTTCGTCTATCAATAAACCCTACGCGCGGGATGAAATATGAAACACACTGGTAACAATGGGCAAAATTGTGCTCGCCCCAGTGTGCAGATTTCACGCTCAATCCGTTGGTAAAATTTTTAAGGTTCAGAGTGGTTCAAAACGTTCGGAAAATAATTTTTGGTGATTTTGGGACAAACTCAACATTTTCGTTTATATATAGATATATATATATATATATATATATATATATATATATATATATATATATATATATATATATATATTTGCATATGAAGGCAATAGTTTTTCTTTTATGCAAGCCTTATTGAATGCAATTGCATATTTTGCTTTTATAAGTTTCTTTTCGAACTTTTTTTCCTAATAACTTTTGTTTGGTCTTCACTCAGTTCGTGTAAAGTTTCGCCTAATGACATGTGTGATGTATTACAACGCGTTTCAATGGCCCTCCATCATCGCCAGGTAACGTTATCACACTAGGGAAGTACAATTATTCACATATTGTTAAAATTTAAACGTATAGTACAGAAAAAACAAGATTACAAGTGTCCTAGCTACAAATCTACCATTCTCTCTTTTTGCACTGAATGTTCTTATTTCGATCTTGCGCTCATTTTGACGAGGAAACCTCCACATTCACGATGTTTGGAGCATCCTTAAAATATTTTCCCAGACATATGTTCAACCGCTATTGAGGGTGATGACGCCGCGATGTTCTCACTGGTCACACATGCTGGGAAGGAAGTGCTGGATGTAAGCAGCTTCTAATATTTTAAGTCGTCTGTGGTTAGTTTTCCTGATCAGGATGGACGTGTTTTGGGTGAGGTTACTCCTTGTCAGGTTCTGGTTGTGGATGGATTTTGAGTGCTCAGCCGGGCCACCAGTTTGAAGGTGCATAGTTAGGCGGCGCGACAAGGAGGTAGTAGTATGTCCTATGTAAGAGGCTGTGTCTATATGTATATATATATATATATATATATATATATATATATACTTAACAATTAATAAAGACACATATGGCAGCATCCAGACCGGTTTCGATATCTTACAATATCATCATCAGTGTAATAAATGAAAAACCTACATAAGGAGCAGAGCAGTAGACGAGAAGGCCAAAGGCGCAGTTTTACGGATAATTGCTAAAAAATATAAGACACTAACAAACACACACACATATTTGAAGGTACTTGCTATACAAAGATGTGAAGAGGGAAAGCCGAAGACATTGTGTTCAACCTAGGTTTATTTTTAGATATATAAAGAGACTCGAGAATTCTTAAATCTACCCTTGTACCACACCTATCCAGAATTTTGAAATCATCAATGGTGACCGGGGTATCACATTGATGTGAATGTTCGCGAATCGCACACGCATCTGGATTCGCCACCATTCGGTTAGTCCGGTCGGACATATACCTAAGTGTTGTTTTATCCTGCAGTGTAATGGACAATGGGTGGAACCAACGTATGATGCACCACACGATGCGCAACAGAATTGATATACCACTGAGGATTGGCAACTCTTAGGTAACCTGTCCTTGAACCGGAAGATAGAACCCAAGGATGAGTTACCTAACCGGTTATATTAGAAGATAGAACCTAATGATGAGTTACCTAACCGGTCCTTGAACCGGAAGATAAAACCCAAGGATGAGTTACCTAACCGGTTATATTAGAAGATAGAACCCAAGGATGAGTTACCTAACCGGTTCAAGGACAGGTTACCTAAGAGTTGCCAATCCTCAGTGGTATATCAATTCTGTTGCGCATCGTGTGGTGCGTCATACGTTGGTTCCACCCATCGTTCATTACACTGCAGGATAAAACAACACTTAGGTATGTCCGACCAGACTAACCGAATGGTGGCGAATCCAGATCCGTCTGCGATTCGCGAACATTCACATCAATGTGATACCCCGGTCGCCATTGATGATTTCAAAATTCTGGATAGGTGTGGTACAGGTGAAGATTTAAGAATTTTCGAGTCTCTTTATATATCTAAAACAAACCTAGGTTGAACACAATGTCTTCGGCTTTCCCTCTTCAAATCTTTGTATAGCAGGTACCTTCAACATATATATGTGTGTGTGTGTGTGTGTGTTTGTTAGTGTCTTTTATTTTTTTGCAATTATCCGTCAAGCTGCACCTTTGGTCTTCTTGTCTACTGCTCTGCTCCTTATGTAGGTTTTTCATTTATTACACTGATGATCATATATCGAAACCGGTCTGCATGCTGACATATGTGTCTTCATTAATTGTTAAGTTCATATATATATATATATATATATATATATATATATATATATATATATATATATATATATATATATATATATATATACTTAGCTTTAAATTCCACTTACACCACTCCCACAATCATCCAACCTCTACCAGGGCATCTCTTATCAGTGGATATTGCAACCCGCTTCTAACCTTTATGTAGTAAGCGAGGACCTTTTCTGGCAGACGTGCGGGGTCTTGTACGATAAGCAAACACAATGCAATATCTAAGCCATCATCATCTGTCTTCTCGACACCCACCCTATCGCAGCCGTGCTCTCGTTACCCACCCTGTCGCAGCCGTGCTTTCGACACCCACCCTGTCGCAGTCGTGCTCTCGACACCCACCCTGTCGCAGCCGTGCTCTCTCGGTACCCACCCTGTCGCAGCCGTCTCTCGGTATGCACCCTGTCGCAGCCGTCCTCTCGGCACCCACCCCGTCGCAGTCGTGCTCTCGACACCCACCCTGTTGCAGCCGTGCTCTCTCGGTACCCACCCTGTCGCAGTAAGTCGGCGCTAAGGCCGCGACTGAGGAGTCGCGTGGCCAGAGGAAGCGTGTGGCTCGGTCCCCGGGCAGGCGGTGTCCGAAGAGGTAGGCGTAGACTGGCGCGGCGGCGGCATGCAGCCGCACCGTCTGATCCAGGCAGGTGCCGTACCAGCCGTCTGTCAGCAGCTGGTGACAGGGGGCGCACGAATCAGACACACTCCCTACAGGCAGACAGCTTAGGTACAAGTACAATGCATAACTCATTTCGCCTGATTTTGGCTGATGTTTTTCGATGATGGACGCGTTGCAACTTTCTCCTTATGCTGTGAGGATTTACCACGGTATGCACTCTTAGCCAAGTTTCTGATAGTCTATTGTCAACAGTCCGATGAAACGCTGCCTACCTCTGACAGACGTGGGATCACTTGCTCCGGCTTGCTGAAGTCCACCCCGGCCATGTACTGACGTTTGACAGCCTCCACCAGAGTGGCCGGGTGGCTGTAGTTGAAGCTGAACAGCTGACCCAGTATCCAGTCCACCACCTCCTCCTCCATGTACTCCCCGTCAGTCGGCCGCTCGGCTTCCAGGTACACATCTGCGGGGGATAACCATCTCACGCAAGTTCGGCTTCCAGGTACACATCTGCGGGGATAACCATCTCACGCAAGTTTGGCTTCTAGGTACACATCTGCGGGGGATAACCATCTCACGCAAGTTCGGCTTCCAGGTACACATCTGCGGGGGATAACCATCTCACACGCAAGTTCGGCTTCCAGGTACACATCTGCGGGGGATAACCATCTCACGCAAGTTCGGCTTCCAGGTACACATCTGCGGGGGATAACCATCTCACACGCAAGTTCGGCTTCCGGGTACACATCTGCGGGGGATAACCATCTCACACGCAATTTCGGCTTCCAGGTACACATCGGTGGGGAGTAAACAATTCAGGCGCAAGATTCAGACGCTTTCAAAAAGCCTTCCTATTCAAGCACTTAAAAGGTCTTGAGAAAGTAAAGTTCGATCGTTTACTTTGCGTGGCTTATGAATTGCAGAAGCTCTTAACCCCTGCTCCATCGGGGGGTCATCGATGCACCCTTAGGTTTTTTTCGGAATAACAGAAAAAACGAAGAGGGGCAGAAACACTGCAGTTGAAAGGTCTTCTTCTCACCCCATCATTTTCCCACCACCTCCGAAATTTTTCACCCCGGTTCACACTAAGTCAGGTCGCCAAGCGAGGTCAACCAAGGTCACCTCACTTCGACTTTTGGCTCTACCATAGCTTAATTTCCAAACCGATCGATTTGAAACTTTCTACACTTGATGAACCTTCCAGTGACTACAAAATGTATATCCGGGATTGTTCAATGTGGTGACCTAAGGTCAGGTCCGGAGGTGACAAATGATTGAAAATGCTAAAGTTGCTCAAAAATCATTCTTTGACACCCTTTCATGGATTCCAGGGGTGATATTTGACCTTTGACCAGCCTGAGGTCATCAAAGGCCACCAGGGGTCAAAAATAGTATTTTGACGGTTATTGTTGATCTAATAAAGCCAGAGCGCTGAATGAAACGTCATCGTAAGTGTCTCGTCACTGGCTTTCATTTGATATACGACAATGTTATTTTTAGACCTTTCCTGACCTCAGGTCATGTTAGCCTACGAGCTGCCCTCTCAAGCTCGAACCACTGGCAGGAGGTCATTATGTTCCGCATAGAGGAAAAAGTCCTGGCATTTTCCTATCAAAATGTCAAATCCAAATCCGATAAGTTATTGTTCTAGTGAGGAAATGTATTCTTGCCACCATCATTTTAAAGATTGAAGGCACTTTTTCACTTTTTTTGCCGGTGACGACGCTGATGGCTGCTTTAGTTATCTTTAGAATACACGGAAACATTATGATGTATTGGACATTTGATTGATACCACCCCTTTTTGGAATATTTCCCCTCTTTTCGGGTTTCTGGAGTGAACATATTTTGAGCAAATATTCGCTATTTTAGAGTAAAACCTCTATTGTTGTAAGTTAAACTACCCCACCCATGTTCCACCGGCTGATACCTACAGCTGGTTGGATCTCAAATAAATAAATAAATATAATCCAATAAGCGCATAGCTCTAAACAGCGATAAATGTCGGAAAATAGTTTAGGTGAATGCTGTGTATTTCCTTCTGCCATGGAAAATTTAATATGGCACATATTCACAAAGACTTTATATCACTTATTTCCGAGTTCATCATTGATAATTCTCTCCTGCTCTGGCTTTCACTCGCATCACTCAGAAATTAACACCCTAGCCAGTGCCACCGTCACTGCCGTGAAGCCTTGGCTGTTGGTGCGTCGTTAAATTCTCTCCCGCCCTCTCGGGTCATCGCAGTCCCGCGCGGCAGGTCGCGCCCGTCCGCGGTCAAGGCTAGAGTGGAGGGCTATGCAGCACACTTCCTGGCATGGGCATCGAAGAGGTACTGCGGTACCCTTTCGGTACACCACCTGAGCGCGTGCCGCGACAGTCAAGCCTGAGCTGCCCTGGGACGTACACAGTACGGTTCGCAGCGCCTCCTCGCGGCTGCGACCGGTCAGCAGTGGCAGTGGTGTGGCCCGGCGGGACTCCAGGAGGGCGCGCGGCTCCGCCGGCAGCACCGGCCGCGACCTCAGTCCTGCGTCCAGCACCGGCCTCTGCTGCAGGCCGAACCGCACGAACCGCTGCCGAGCACGTGCGCGCTGTGAAGTGTCACCTCAAGAAACCCCGCCGAACCAATTCCCCATGTGTTTAAAATTGAGAGGTCATAGCCCTGACCTGAGTCCAGGCCATCTATGCAAAAAATATAATTATCACAGATTGTTTTACTTGGTGACAATACTATGAGATACAATCACAGATCGATAGATAAAGTTAATGTGATATGGTTGTTGTTATCTCCTCTTTGTTGTTGCTTTATCTCTTCTACTTTGCATTTTATTGGGGTCGTTCCGTGGGTGATGAATTGAATAAGTACAACTACAAATACAAAATAAAACTCCAAAACATTTTTCGAGCTTAGTCACTTGACTGCATTGGTGATCTGACCTGATATGACCTGGACCTAAAATAATTTCAGAAGTTGCAAGAATTCCACGGTAACCATACAGTTACAAGCATACCACGTGGGGGATGAGGTGGCTTAGTGGATAGCACCTTGTATTCTAAGGCACCGGTCCGGGTTTGTCCCGGCGGAGCCTCTGAATAAGTCGATCTGATCCCCAAAATCCTTCCAACAGGGTGGAGTTGGCGACGCCATGACCCTGGCATTGGTGCTCGTTAAACCCCAAAATTATTATAAGCATACCACGTACGGCAATGCTGCGCGCCGTCGTTTTGTGGCTATCTATGAAAAAACAGGTGGGTTATCCGCCACCTGTACCGAAACTTGTTATATAAGGTCACCGCCCCCCTTCCCCTTTGAATCAGTCCTCGAACCCCTCTCGCTGTGTAGCAGCACAGTAGCCCTGTTCCAGCTGTCTGCACAGTTTTGTCAGCAGGACCTCTAGCCTCTCCTCCAGAAAAGTAACATCAGCGCCATATTCGCCTCTTGTTTGTGCTAAACAAAGAGAACTCAAACCTTTTATACCATTAAAAAATATTAGACTGCCACTTCGTGCACTTACTGTTTTTCATCAGCACAAACAGCAGGCTGTCAGCCCGTAAAACCTCTAGAACTAGTTCCCGGGGAGAGGCTACAGTCCTGTGACGTAGGAGCAACGCAGCCCGCTGATTGGTGCTGACAAAACTGTGCTGACAGCTGGAACAGGGCTAGTGTCAGTACATTATCAAAGCTCCTGGGGTGCGTTACACTGACCACCTGCCGTTGCTGCTGCCTGACGAGCTGCTCGGCCGACTTGGTCATCAGACACTGGCGGTCGTCGGCGCTGCAGTCCAGGGCGTCTGCCAGCAGGTCAGCTGCCTCCTCCGGCTCCCGCTGGATCGCCCAGGGGCACAGACAGCTACCGCTCTGCAGGACCGCCCGCCGGAACAACCCTGTAGCACAAGGCCACGGTACCTTTACTTAAAGGGAATGTGGCACCTTCACAACGTGATTTTAACTGAGATAGCCAAGTTGTAAATCAAGTCGGAAAACCCGGTGCTCCATATTTCATTTGTCTTGGAACTCGATATTTCCGTAGAAAAAAGCTAAAACCTGCCTGGCACCAGCCCCCATCAGCCCGTCGCCGGGCGACCATTGTTGTGAGCTGCTGGTGTGACGACGTATGCTGACGTCACGATTAGCACCAGTCAATCAAAGCCCTTGAAGCGTTTCAAGTATGGTAGTGGTTGCCAGATCGTGATATCATCCACAGGCTGATATTTAATTATTTTTCTAGAGGAGCATTTTTAAAAACAAATATTGAGCTTATTGTACATTTTTCAGAGAGATCATGAGTGGTTTCATTATTTTTGGCTAAAAGTACGCCTAATTTCACTAAATTCCAGGATTCGACCAAGGTGCCACATTCCCTTTCTCCACGCCCGAGTGACATCACAAGGGTGTGGAGGAATTCCTTCACTTTTGGGCCATGTGTCAAACTGCGGCTAATGGCACTGCCCGCTTAAGAATTTGTGAGAATACAAGGAAATCAAGTTTATCCCAAATGCAATAAATAAGTATATCATCTTCGATTCTGGGCCTCTTTAAGAAAAAATATGGATATTCAATCATTTAATGATCCCATGTTATATACTACCAGGCATGACGTCATATCCGGTGATCTGCGCTTGCTGTTGGAGAGGGGCTGGCACAAGGCAAGATTCTGTAGCAGCCGGGGCCACGAAGAGGCTGGTTCACTTCCGCCGCTCTCCAACAGCAAGCGCAGGCCACCGGATGTGACGTCACACCTCTTAGCATATAACATGGAAAAACTAAATGATCATTTAGTTTTCCCTTTTCAAATTAAATATTCAATTTTCTGCAAGAAGAGGCCTACAATCGAACATAAAATGCTTATTAATTCTATTTGAGATAAACTTGATTACTGTGTATTCTCACACATTCATAAGCGAGAAGTGACATTAGCAGCAGTTTAACACACGGCTCAATAGTGAAGGAATTCCTCCATGCCCGTGTGACGTCACTCGGGCGTGAAGGAATCCCTCTTGAACGTGCCTTTAAGTAAAGGTATCTTGGGTTCACTTGGCTTAGCCGTGTAAGAGTTCAACGCGGGGGTGATGGGTAGCAGTGTAGAATAGTGGAAGTATTTTTCGCAGCTGGCTCTTTTTTATTTTTTAGGCATCGTCGAGAGCCCACGAGTGTTTTCAATTAGGGATTTCCGAGCGAATAATTTGTTATTGTTATAGTATAGGAAAAACATCAGCAAACCATAACAAAAAACAAACACAACTTCGAACAAACGGAAAACGTGGGTAAAAACATACTTTTATCGTCTTTGACTTAGCTGTCATAAAACATTGTTAAATGGTAGTACAAAGACTCACAAACCCGCGTCACAGCCTCCACCACGGCCCGGGACCCCACGTCCACTATCCACCAGTCTCACCCTCAGCTCGAGGTGACATTGTCAGTATGTGGGCGATGGCAGCACCAGCGCCGTGGCCGGCCAGCGTCACCTGGCCCGGGTCACCAGCGAAGTCACGAGCCGAGTCCCTCACCCACTCCAGCGCCCTGATCACGTCCAGTAGGCCGTAGTTACCGGGCAGCTCCTCATCTCCGCTGCAGAAGAAACCTGCAGCAGAGGCGGGCGTTAGTGCCGCAGGCTAACGGCACCTATACTGACCTAGTGCTGCATGTCTCTTGAACGAGCTGTCGACAACTTCAGGCACATTATAAGCTATCGGAATTTGAACGGATCACAAATACATGTGGTTGAAAAATCAAGTCACTTCTGTTGACCATCAATATGAATTGTAGCAGAACACGCAAATAGCAGGATGTTTCAGTCCCAATGGTCAGCTCCTCCGTCCTCACCAAGCGCGCCGAGTCGGTAGTTAATGGTGACGAGTACCACGTCCTCCCGCATCATGCGCTGGGGTCCCAGCAGACTGGCGGCGCCCCGCTGGAAGTCGCCTCCGTGCACTGCCACCAGCACCGGCAGCAGCCGCCCTCCGGAGGCGCGCGGCGGCGCTTCGCCGCTCGTCAGCTGGCCTGGGGGCATACATCATGTCTACACGCGATGACATTTACCAACGACATAGTGATTCTCACGCTCGGCACAAACAGCATGCATGCACGACACCAGGTCTGATTTGAGTAGGTACATGCTGTTAGATTGTGTTTCAACGCTAGTATTTGTTTTCTTTTAAACTCGATATCCATCATATCACAACACCGAGTCGAGGGTAATGCTGTGCCCCGCCCATCGCAGAGCTGAGGGTACGCTTGGCTTCCTAACAAGATCCCTGTTCCAGCTGTCAGCACAGTTTTTTCAGCAGGACCTCTAACCTCGCCTCCAGAAAAGTAACATCAGCGCCATAATCGCCTCTTGTTTGTGCTAAGCAAAGGGAACTCAAACCCTTACATCATTGAAAAATATTAGGCTGCCACTTCGTGCACTTACTATTTTTCATCAGCGCAAACAGCAGGCCGTCAGCCCGTAAAACCTCTAGAACTAGTTCCCGGGGATAGGCTACAGTCCTGTGACGTAGGCGCAACGCGGCCCGCTGATTGGTTCTGGCAAAACTCTGCTGACAGCTGGAACAGGGCTAGAGACCACGCAGAAGGATACCATCGGGTCAGTAAACAACTGAGTGCTGCCCCTCCTCCGGACTTGACGTCGCATCCGAGAGCGGCCTCTGTCAAGCGTGGGAATCGCCAACTACCTGGTTAATGTCATTGCCTGTAAACAGGATTATAGTCACGTGCCACACGAACAGCCACTGCCACCGACTAATTTTGGTGGATATCTTACCAGCAATCTTCCATTGAGCTGCATTTCGCAATTTGTATCGTGCTGTCACGGCTCCAGGTAAAAGTCCCGTCACGAAGCTTATCACAGTTCACTTCACTAGCCGGACTGAATATTTGTATTTTAGTACCGAGGTAAACATTCCGGTAGTACCGCATGCTATATCGCTAATCCACTAATACGAATTTCAATTAACCCGCGCCCCACCGGGGGTCCGGCGCCACCTTCGCCCCACCGGGGGCCATCGATGGCCCCCCTCTAACTCCGAAAATATGGGCGTTAGCGCAAATCTGCAAAGTGCAATAGAAAGCTCGCGTGAATTCAGTAAGAAATTACTTCGCATGTTTTAGTGCTCAGGTCAATGGTTTGACCTCCAGAGGTCAAATTAGGTCAAGATTGGCTATTTTCACTCAAATATGCAATGATTAAGCAAACTGGGCATAACTCTTATGTCATTAGAGCTATTGAGGCCTGGTAAAGTACATTTGATAGCAAATTGCCAGTACTTTTTCCGCTATGTGGAACGTAAAGACCTCCCGCCAGTGGTTTGACCGCCAGAGGTCACCTCGTGACCTAATATGACCTGAGGTCACGAAAGGTCAAAAAGTGACCTTGCCGTATATCAAATGAAAGCCAGTGACAAGAACAACACGATGGTGTTTGTTTCCACCGCTCTAGCTCAATTAGGTCAAAAGTTATTGTCAAAATACTGTTTTTGACCTCTGGTGACCTTGGATGACCTTGGAAAAGTCAAAGGGCAAATATGACCCCTGGGATCCGTGAAAGGGTGTCCAAAAACGTTGTTCTGAGCAGTCTGAGTATTTGCAATCATTTTTGTGGCTTTTATATCATGAAATAGCTTTTCCCCATGCTTTTCCAATGGGAGAGGTCGCCTCGTGACCTGACCTCAGGGCACGAAATCGAAAAATCCCGGATATACACCTTGTAGACCCTGGAGGGGTCATGAAGTGTAGGAAGTTTCAAATTGATCAACTTTGAAATGTAGCTCTTACAGAGCTCTAAAGGTGAAGTGAGGTGACCTTGGTTGACCTCGTCTGGTGACCTGACCTTGGTTGACCCGGGGTAAAAATTTCAGGGATGATGGGAAAATGATGCAGTGAGAGGTAGAGCCCTCAACCGCGGTGCTGCGCCTCGTCGTTTTTCTGCTATCCCGGAAAAACCTTAGGGGGGCCATCGATGGCCCCTTCGGTGGGGCGAGGGTTAAAAATTAGCGCATAAACGAATGCAGACAAATTCTTCTTACAGTTCAAGGTCTTCCAAAAATACCATACATCTTATTTGATCGATCATAGAGCCCATGTGCCTGTAAGCAGATATATCAAAATATAGATGCACAAAATGCAGAGGTCGCCCTTTAGAAAAGTGTGATATTGGTAAATATATGATATTTTGTGCATTAATTCTATAGAAATTACACTTGAACTTGTCATTTATTCTCGCATTATTTTGAGCTCAAAATCATATCTTGCGGATTAAAAAAAGGTTAGCGGCCCGATCGACTGTTTCCAAACTTGATTAACAGGCATCATTATTGAGTGTTTGCGTTACGAGATCAGCCAACCCATTAGCGTGCCTAGAAGTCATATGAAATTTTTAGCTCACGCTTTTACTCTTCTCGTGTGATATTGTTACCCGTGTGTATTTCACCCAAATGCCATCCCCCGTGCCACCAACAAAACTCCGGGTGGTAGTGCAGGACCGGGACAGACCAGTGCCATTTGCGCTCTCATCGGAGGTCAAGGCCACATTGCAGGTGACAGGGCTGAAACGTGTCGACCCATATTAGTCTCTCACCAGAGAGTACAACCCATGACTCCTCCCACGCGCAGCATTTCACATAGGCCGTGGTCGGTTCCGACCCCAAATCCTGAGTTTGTATAGTGTCTCTCATGAGTATCGTTCCTCATAAGTACCGTTCCATCGTCACACTAAGTGGTTTGAGAGCTATACTCTGGGATTCGAAGAGGTCCGGCTTACCTGAGAGCGCAGCACGAGGCAGGACGGAGACTTTCGGGTGCCGCGCTCGCGGAGTAATATGGGACAGCGCAGATTTAAAGCCCGGGGTCCGTTGTTATACAATGATCTGCCTAATGACCTGAAAATGCTACCAGTGCCTATTTTCTGCCGCGCCCTCAGCGCCAACTCTTGGCGGAGCGGATTTAGGCGATTGAGTGTGTGGTGGTGCGCTGGGTGAATAGCGATATGTAGTATTTTAAGTGATTATTTCTTAATGTACGATTTTAACTGGTTTGTGTTGTATGAAGTGTGTCGCCTAACTATATCCCCAACCATTAATAGCTTGACGTAGGGTCCTAATAGCCACAACTGTTCTTTTAACTGTGGATGACTCTGAATAAAGTCTTTGTCTTTGTCTTTGTCTCCTTATTCCCATCATTGGGAGTTTAGGGCATCCAAGGATCATGATTATGATGAGGACTGAGCTTGGGACTGAAACCGCCCGATACTTTGGGAAAAGCTGTACTTCATTCGTTGGTTAAATATGTTTTTGATTTTAGAACTACAACTAAACTTTCATAAGGGTCATCAACTGCATTGTATGCGCAACCAACTTAGCAGGTTACGATTAGGAAGCTAACGAAAACTTAGTGGGTTTTTAGGTCTGCTTTGAAGCATTGCAACACATACATATGCCCTCTTTAATGTATGACAACACATACATGTGTCAATTCAGTGTACAATCTGGCTATCTCACTAGCAAGTTCTTCCAAGCATCACCGAACAACGGCTGGCGTTACCAGTGGTGGATCTAGCCGGTCGGTTTGGGAGGGGCAAACCAAAGTCAAAAAGCAAAAAAAAACACTCGCGCAATGACAAATTATGCTACAATAATATGACTTGACGGTATAATTTGCGATACTTGAGGTGAAGACCAAAAAAACGTCTCAGGGTGAAAATATGAGTTACAAATGTTTTTTTTCCAATCCATGACCAAATATGTACACTGAACTTAACTAGTTCTGTTTGAAATTGAGAGTTGAAGCTCCAAAATCCTGCTTATAAACTAAAAAGGATTCGGGGCATAAAGTTGGCCGACCGCTTAGGGGTGTGGAAAAACATAGTATTGCCCCAATCTTTTCCTTTTGGGGGAAATACATTTCTTGCCCCCCTGGATCTGCCACTGGACGTTACGGGAACAGGTGAAATGAGAAGCTAACCACCGCCTCACCGCCGCTGATGAAACCCACCGCCTGACTGAGTGTAGGAAGGCCACTACAAAAATCCTCACTGCCAGAGCAGGAAGCGGACTTCTCACCTGGCAGGAACGGAGTGAACACGTTGATGTACAGGCAGTCCTCGTCGCCCTCCACGGTGTTGGAGTTGGTGTCATACTGAGGACAGAAGCTGCGGAAGGCCCTGGCGTCCAGGATGCCTGACCAGCTCCCAGGCGGCTCCGGATCCTGCGGCAGGCACAGACAGGCCCGGTCAGAGAGTGCTGTACTGCCTGCTTACTGGCCATTCACTCACCTCTGCACGTGATTTCAATTTTGAGGGGTCAGTGAGGCATCAGCTGCTAAGGTCACATGATGATTCAGCTGTCATCGTTCTGGGGAGATTCTGGGGATCTGACTATGTTATTTTGCAGACCCCGTCTGAGCGTGGAAGCTGAAGCTTGTGAGACAAGCACAGTTTTCTGACAAGCTACATTTAATACCTATACAGAACTAAATGGTGCATGTTCAGTAACTTCCTGTATTCGAGACTTGGTAAATATCATGCAGTCTGAACTGGCTTTGGATGTGAATGCCCTTTTTATTTGTTACTCACAATTCCTGATTGGACCACATCCTGAACAGAACTCATCTGGCTGCTGATTCAAAGTTATATCGGCAGATATGTGGATCACAGCCTTGTGATTTGTTTTACAAAATTTCTAGAGTTTGGAGTGCCCTGGATGTGTGAAATTGAGAAATTCCTCATGACATGTTCGCGTTAAAAAAATTTTGCTTACGTATAGGAAATCCAGCAAAGAAGTTTGCATGTTTTAAATGGCCTGTAATGTCATACCACATTTCATCAAATCGATCAGAAAACATCAAGGTCCATACGCTTTTTGCGCTTTTATAGGCGACGCAGGACAGTTTTATTCTCGGGGCTTGCAGACAAGTATTTGTCGTAATATTTTTCCGGAATAACAGAAAACGAGGAGGCTCAGCACCGCGATTGAGGACATTACCTCTCACCCCATCATGTTCCCACCTTCCTTGAAATTTTTAACCCGGTTCACACAAGGTCAGGTCACCAAGTGAGGTCAACTAAGGTCACCTCATTTCCAATTTTGAGCATTTCCATAGCTACATTTCTAAGCCTATCGATTTGAAACTTCCTACACTTCATGAACCCTCCAGGGTCTTAAAAATTATACCCAGAATTTTCAATTTCGTTACTTGAGACCAGGTCACGAGGTGACCTCTCCAATTCAAAAACCTGGGGAAGAGCTGTCTTATCTTTAAAAGTCGCAAAAATGATTGGAAATGCTCATATTGCTCAGAAAAGCGTTCTTGAGCATCCTTTCATGGATCCCAGGGATGATATTTTCCCATTGACCTGAGTTCATCACGGGTCACCAGGGGCCAAAACAGTACTTTGACGATAACTTTTGACGTAATCAAGCTAGAGCACTGAATCAAACGTCATTGTGTATGTCTTGTTACTGGCCTTCATTTAACCCGCACCACGGTGGGCCTCCGAACCATCTTCGCCCTGATGGGGGTGTTTGAACACCCCCTCGAACTCGGCCCCTACGCGGGATAGCGAAAAAACGCGAAGGCTGGTGGATAGCTCATACAAATTCGTGAATAAACTATATCAGTCATTTTTTAGCTAAGGTCAATATTGAGGTCATGACAGGTCAAGGCAGTTGGCATTTTGAGCAAAGTTTTTTGGGCCCTAGCATCTAACAGAGTTGAGTTAGAATCATTTGTAGGCACCATTCACTTCCTCTCGTCATGGCGAATAGAACGATGTATAATATGACCATACAAGGTCAAAGCACAAAAACACACCGACCTCAGGGCAGGTCAAGGTCACTTTTTGACCCAGCATAGTTAATATTCATATCAATCCATTTGCAATAGCAATCCAAACGCAATTATGTAAAAATAAAAGCTGTACTATCATTTCATGCAAAGTTATTGACCTAAGCCTGAAAACTGCTTAAGTAGCTCCAGGTGACCTCTCAGAGGTCACAGGTAAAAAGTTGCAAGATGAACCTGGAAAGGGGCCCATGATTCTTTGATTTGAAGAATATGAACATATTATGAGCTTTATCTACACAAAGACAGCCCAATTTCTGTTTTTCCCACGTATTTCCAATGGAGAGGTCATGGTCCGTACTTGACCTTAGGCCATCGATATGAAAAATCCCGGAACATGTTTTTAGAAATTGGTGGGACCATTATGTCTTATAAGTTTTAATCCGATAGATTCACCAATTGCTTTACTTATGCCACCTTAAACATTTTTTGAGGTTAGGTTGCCTGCCCTGCACTGCTGACCTGACCTGAGATGACCCAAACTTAAAAATTTGGAGAAAGCTGCATGATTGATTAACCCTCGCCCACCGGCCATCTCCCCTAGTTTTTCGGATAGCAGAAAACGACGGCGCAGCACCGCGGTTGGGCTCACCTCTCACTGATATTTTCCATCATCCTAAATTTTTACCGGTCCAGGTCGGTCCGAGTACAGGTCTCCCTTTGTTGTAAGGCTCATTTAGTGATCGATTTAAACTTCCTACACTCTACCTCGGGTTTTTTTTTCATTTTCCTGGGTTCCGGGCGACCTCCCATTAAAGCATGGGAAAGCTATTTCATGATATAAAGCCACAAATATTGCAATACTCGACTGCTCGAAGTTTACACTTGGTATATTTGCCTTTGACTTTTAGGTATCAGGTACGGTTAAAACAGTATTTGACAATAACATTTGACCTATTGGTAGGTGAACAAAATTTTGTTTTTGCTTTTTTGATATACGGCACTTTTGACCTGTGACCTGGTCATATTAGGTCACGGGTGACCTCTGGCGGTCAACACTGGGGGTTTTAGTTGGGAAAAGATGGAATTTGCTAAATGTCTTTCGGCTATAGTCTAATGACATAAGTTATGGTTGTTATATTGCATATTGTAAATGCGATCTTGACCTATTGACCTCTAGTCCATTCTGACTAAACATGGTATTTATAATTCAGCAGCTTTCTTGTTGACGCCTATTGTTGGGCCATCCCGAGTTAAGGATAAGGTGCGCCAAGTACAGCGGCGTTTCGCGCCGCCGTTTTTTCGTGCCGCCGAAAAAAACCTGAGGGGGGTGTTCAACACCCCCCACCGGAACGAGGGCTAATATACGGACGCGACCTCAGGTCATATTAGATCATGAGGTGACCTCTGGAGGTAAAAATACTGGAGGAAGGTCATTATGTTTGACACAGCGGACAAAGGTCGTGCATTTTACTATCAAATGTACTTTACCAAATTTCAATAGCTCTAATGGCATGAGAGCTATGCCCACTTTTCTGAAGCATTGCACGTTTCAGTAAACATAGCCTATCGTGGCCTAACTTGACCCCTGGATGTCTAACCATTGGCCTGAGCGCTTAAAAATACCGTGTAAAATCTTAATGAATTCACACAAGTTTTTTAATGCACTTTGTATATTTGCACTAACCCCCATATAATCCGAGTTAGAGGGGGCTATCAATGGCTCCCCGATGGTGCGAAGGTGGTGTCGGACCCCCGGTGAGCTGTTCAAGGTCGAGCAATCCGACCTCCAAACCCAAAATCATGAGTTTGAAGCGGAGCCAAAGAAACATCTGCCAACCGATCAGTTCCAAACTTTCATAATGTGATGATGTCATAAGGTCTACAAATCTGCTAGCTGCGAATGTACATATTGTTGATCTCCGAAATTGTCAAATTCTTTGGCACACCATTTTAGGTTTAGGTCAAAAGATAAAACGGGGTAATTTTCGTAAATACAGAGTAGATCAACGTGAAATTTCTCATACAATGCACTCTTAGCACGTGCCTGGACATCAAGATGAGTGTATTTGACGTTGCAAAGGCCATGTGAGGTCACCTGAGCACACGGTGATTGTTTTGCAAATAGCGTTTCATTGCATTGAGGTAGATGTTTAATTTTATTTTGCTGTGCTCATATTGCCACTGGGAATCAATTGACGTGTATTGTGACCATATTAGGTCACCTTGAGACTCTGCCCTGGCTTAAAGTTACGCCATTTCCTCCATTTGACCTAACATGGTGATATAACACATAATTCGATGAGATTCGCTACAATAAGAGGAATCTAATGATGTCTTAAGACCTGCTTTCGCTAAACTCGGTAAAAATACATAGGGAAAATCTGCAAAACCTTTATGTAACCAGCATAGTAACTCTATGGAACCTACTTTGACCTCTGGCGGCCTCAACATGGACCTAAAATAGTTCGCTATAATTTATCTTTGTCTCATCAAGAGCTTTCGACGGCGTTCGTAATTTTGTTGTAGCTTTTCCGTGAACTGAAATACGCGGAGGACAAAATGCGCCCCCAGCGGGAAGCGCCATGCCACGGACATCACCGGGGTGCGCGTCAAGTTTAAAGAGTGTCAAAAATGTAATAGAATACAATTCAGGAGGCGCACTTCAATTATGATGGAGTATTACCATCTGTATATCTCGATCCGTTCGTTTACGATAATTTAGATATAATAGGTATGCTTAGTTTCAACATGATCTATAGGTATGATAATGTTAAAAGCAACACAAACAAATCTTCTGACGCCAAGTGTAATAAGTGCTCCTCAACTATAGAACAGGCCCATTGTTTGAAAACGTTACCACAGCTCTATTCAGCTGCAGTCGTTTGCTGACCATTTACTTCGAGTTGCGTGCCTAGAGTTCTTCGGCAGTCGGCCGCCTCGGGCCGCGCGCTGTGACCCCTGTGACCTTCAATGATGTAGCTGCGGCAGCGGCACTGACCCGTCTGACCTGCTTCTCACTCCAATGCGGGCCACCCGACTTCATTGTGTGCGACCAGAAAGAAACCGAGCTCTGGAATGCAGACCAGAGGCTCCTGACGGGGGCTCCGGAGCAAAGACCTCTTCTTGGGATCATTATAATTCACATGCGAGAAGGACCTTAGTAAAAGTCTTTAAATATTTACCTGCCCCGTTGAGGGTATCGTAGACAGTTCGAGCTTTGTAATCAGTGGGCGATGCCGAAATATATGCAAAGTTTTTGCACGTGTAAGGTCTAATAAACAAAATAATCATACGTTAAAGATCAACGTAACACATGGCAAAAACTGTTCCGGAGAGTGACTTGATACGTAGAGCGTGGGCCGGCATGACCAGCAGTACCACGAGCTGGTCAGATGTCCCGACTAATACGATGACGGCCAAGGAGAGGCGTGGACAGGAGCAAATTTGCTTTGAGTCAGGTCGCCAAGGGTTAACCCCTGGCGACCTGACTTTGATCTGAAGACGGTGGATGGAAGCTGCTGAACCCTATTTTAGAAGGCTAAGACAGCAGATTTCATGAGTGTTTACGTTTGGCGATTAAACACACACATCACTGCTGCATCTACCTTCGTTCTTCTGCGATTTCTCTTCCAAAATACCAACATATGAAATTATATATATATATATATATATATATATATATATATATATATATATATATATATATATATTAAATATAATATATAAATATATTATAAATAATATAATAAAATAGAATATAATATAATAAATATAATATATAAATATATTATATATATATATTATATATATATATATATATATATATATATATATATATATATATATATATATATATATATAATTTCATATGTTGGTATTTTGGAAGAGAAATCGCAGAAGAACAGGTAGATGCAGCAGTGATGTTGTGTGTAATCGCCAAACGTAAACACTCATGAAATCTGCTGTCTTAGCCTAAAATAGGGTTCGCAGTCCATCCACCGTTCAGAAGTGGTCGCCGGGGTTCCCTTGGCGACCTGACTCAAGTAATTGCCTGTCACTCCTGGCCGTTCTATTAGTGGGACATCTGATCAGCTTTACCTGGTCAATATATATATATATATATATATATATATATATATATATATATATATATATATAAAGCGACCCGGTCCGACCCGACCCGACCGTCACGCTAATAAGAAATAAAATGCACGCAATGACATCAGTGGAGGCGTGTGATATTCCGTAGATATAACAAGACTTCTCTACTAGAAAACATGTGAAGGACTCATAGCTTGGGCTATACTTTACAAACCTTCGTCAGTGTTCGTTCAGTTCCAGTCGGATACAAACTCCGAATCCTTTACGTCTTTTTCTAGTGGAAAAGTTTCATTATATCTACGATTATAATATTTTTTACATATATATAGTCCTCTCTCTCCCTCTCTCTCCCTCTCCCTCTCTCTCTCTCTCCCTCTCCCTCTCCCCCTCTCTCTCCCTCTCTTCCTCTCTCTCTCTCTCTCTCTCTCATGCCTGCTCGCTCGCGAAATATCTTGGGCGTGATGTAACCTTGACTTATGGCTAGTCGTGCCGGCGGCCAAGGCTAAGGCGCAATACGTGAGTGCGCGCAAAACACTCAGAACCTTACAATTTGAATGCATCGAAAGTATTTGGTTGGAGCTTCTGCCAATATTCATCTTACCACACAATATTCCCTCGGCCAGTGTTTTGGAAGAAAAAGTTACCTATTTTCAATAAAACTCGATTCAGCGTATCTCTATCAAACCGCTGCATCTGCTGAGAGATTCGATGCACCCTTTCCTGAACGGAACAGCGCCGGCACGGTTCGGGGTCACCGTGACTTGTCTCCAGTGCAGTGTCCACCGTTTACATCGGCCCCGTTGCATGTTGCAGATGCCGTCACCTAGACCTCGGGACCGGACCCTGGCCTGGGACGGTCGCCAAAGTCGAGCTGAAGCCAGATATATGACGCTGCTCCCGTCGTAATGGGGTTAGTCGAGGCCTGGTATGTGTGGCATGCGCCATTGTGCAGGTCGTTTACGCCTCATTTGATGTATTGAAATGATTTCACGTATTTGAATGGCTGCTTTTCTAAGATGTGTATTTTGAGGTGAGTTTTTCTCGTATATAACTATAACTTTAATCCGTGATTCTTATTTTCACTCTAATAGCATTTAGCATACGCTAAAATGTTCCGTGTAATTGTCATGAACGACGTGGAAGACTGGAAAGCTGGTCATTTTACACATTGCCCAAGTAAATCTGGGTAATGGTCTAAATGTCCAATAATCTGGTCAATATACCAAATACCCAGGAACTTTCAAACTGCCTCAACATTTTCAAACTGCCCAAGCGTGTTGGACGTTGTATAAAATGTTGGGCACTGTACACATCGCCCAAAGTTTTGAAATGCCAAACAATGTCACAACAAAGAGACTCTGTTTGACACGCCTTGTGGTTCCCCCAGTGAACGTCTGCAGTTGCATTGTCATTGACTCCACTGTGACCTTCCTCGTATGCAATTGCTACTGCTACAACCACACAGCAACTCTTCATGCAACAAACAGGTAGTCTGTGCTCCTGTCTTGGTTTTAGCGCATGCATTAATGTATGACTCAAGCATCGGAACAGTTATTTCTCCGAAAAGGGCGACCTTAGGCCAGCAGAAACTAAAATGCCCATGTGCCCGAGCAATTTTAAAATCGCCTGGGCAGTTTACACATTGCCAAGAAGCATAGGCATTTTGCACATTGCCCAGGAGATCCCAAATTATGCGCATTGCTCGGGCAACGTGCAAAATGCCAAGTATTTTATACTGCTCGTAACATACATATATACGAGCATACGTCAATGGCTTCTGATGTTAAAAGTATATGCATGGCGCGTAGGTATCAACCCAAATTGCCCTCCTTGTGAGCGAGCTGTGTTTTATCCTACAAAGGACGCATGCGACATTTCATTGTCAATGTTCTTGCTGCACGCAAAGTTCACCAATATATCCACGAAAAATGTAAATTTATCTAGAATTGTTTCGAAGCCTTGCTGAGCTATTTCGGCCAGAATGCTCCACCCAAATTGACTGAAACCTAAGACTTTATGCCAAGGCCCACGGTCAGACTGATACGGTCGATTTTGTTTTTGTGCCAGATATTTATTTACTGCAAACATGCTTTTGGCATATGCAAACTCAATTTGTATAATCGCTCTGACACGTTAAGAGATTCGGCTTATGTAAACATAGCATAGTGTAGTCTCAGAATGATCTGAAACTGCAATATCCGTTGTAAAGTGTTTAGCGTGTCACGTGATCGGAAGCACTGACCTTCCAGCGGCGCTCCCCGGTTGGAGGCTTGGCATAGGGGATGCCGCGAAAGGCGTAGTAGAACCTGCTGACCGAGGCGGTGTCTCCGAACGCCTCGGCGTACTCCAGACGACCGCGCAGCTGTCCCTGTCGAGTGCTGATGACAATCTCCCGGCGGGCTACCTGCTGCGCCCGCGCCCCGAGCACAAGCACGGCAACCAGCACTCCAGCCAGCCTCATGGCACGTCCACAGAGCACGACCTCCGAGCACGCCGCTGCTGCAGCCCCGCAGCCATCACTGACCTCGTTTGTTCGGCACCGCTTTCCTATATACGGGTCGCGTCACTCCGCTTCAGAAATGCGATTCGGCGCCGACGTATCCGGCGCAGAAACCGGCCGCGGCCGTGCCCGCGCTTACGGCCGCAAGCACGGCCGTGCGGCGTGCTGGGGCGGCCGTACCCCTCCGCCGCGCATACACCGGCCCGCTGGCCGACACCGTGCCGCGATACCTGATAGCTGCCGACTGCCGCGGCAACACCGCCTCGCACGCGACACGCCACTGAACCTGTCGTGGCGGCGGCCGCGTCGGCTCGTGCGGACCAGAACGACACTCCTCGCGTCGACGCACACACCTGTCCGCGCACGCACCCTGTTTGTGGCGCACAAACAGCGACAAGCACCAGCGCGTCGCCGCCGCGGCCGCTGAGTCGGAGCGCGCGCGGCGTTCTGCTTCCTGGTTTCCGGGGTGGCTGGGGCGCTGTGTCTGGGGTCGCGACCGGCCGCTTCGTGACCGAGCGCTGCGTTCGGCCCGCCCGCCGGGACGTCCGGACCGACCCGAAATAATGAGCCCACCCGTGAATGGGTGCGCGCCAGCCGGCTGATGAGATGACTGGACGCGTAGAATGCCAGTGTTCTCTAACGGACGGGGACAGCTTATTGGATAGCTGGATTGAAGGAAAATGGTCATGTGTGTGAGCAGCTCACTAGAGCGAAAATTTTCTTTATAGTTCAGATGGAGTGAAATCGAAACTCTTCGAATGTGAGTACAGGTGCACGATTAACACGCGCATTGACGGGGGTCTGAGCCACCTTCGGATTGACGAGGGGGCGGGTACCCGCCCCCTAAGATCTCGAGAACCACGGTAGGTAGCAAAAACAGTAAACGGCGTTGGGTAGCCCATCCGCTTCTCCATCGAAAATATTTGAACCATTTTTTTGTCAGGTCACATTTAAGGTCACCAGAGGTCAATAGGGATAACATGTAAATTAAGTGTTTCGGCCATTACATCTGAACAAGTAAAGATAGAGAAAAACGACTTAAACCCTATGAATCCTCGCAGCAAGCCGAATCAAATGATATATAATTTGACCCTGCTAGGTCAAATCAAAATTTGACCTGACCTGAGGTCAGGTCAGGGTCAAATTATATAAAATGCATATCATTAGAACCGCAAAGCCAAGGCGAGTCTAATGAAGCTAAAATAAACGCTCTATCACCATCTGTTGCTGAGTTATTCAGTAAAACCATATTTCCATGTATTACCAATGGAGAAGTCATGCTTCGTACCTGACCTTAGGTCATCAATATCAAAAATACCGGAACATATTTTAGAGAACTCGGTGTGCCCATTATGTGATATAAGTTTCAATTGGATAAGTTCACCTTGCTCCGAGTTATGCTATCTTAAACTTTTTTTGAGGTCGGTTCACTTGACCTGTACTGGTGACCTGACCTGAGATGACCTATCCTTAAAATTTTCACAGAAGTTGCAAAAATGATGAGGGGAAAGGTATAAGTACGGCGGCGCTGCGCGCCGCCGTTTTTCTGCTCTCTCCGAAAAACCCGAGGGGGCAGGTACCCCCCCGTCGATGCGCGTGTTAACATTCATCCTGCTGGCGGGCATGTCACCTTTGCCCTTGTGGGGATCATATTTGAAACCCCCTCGAGCTAAAAAGAAGAAACCTAGGAAGACTGGGAAAAACACGTATTTGTAAGCACGTATTGATAGCGGCTACCAAGTTTAGGTCAAACCTGAGCAGCGGTCAATCGAGGTCAAGGACGTTGCGCTACCCATACTATGGGTTAGATCCATACACATATATTTTCGGAATACACACGGGTTAAAAAAACGAAGACATGATGAGGCAAAAAGATAGAAGCGTCCATGATGTATAAGAAAGAAACGCGATATCAATGCCACACGGTCCAGAAGGCTAGGGGCCGCGTACAGTCGCCGGTTGTTTGCTATTCGTGAATGACTTCCGAACAACGCGTGATACAACCGTAATTCAGGGACCATTGTAATCCTTGGGTGAATACAAATCGAATGATATCTGATTTCCCTATGCTTGGTAGAATTTAGTGTTTGACCTGGCCTTAGGTCAACGAATTGACCAAAAGTGATCTTGGTATAGTCATGACGTGCATCGTTGGACTTGCATTAACGGGGGCCGGGTACCCGCCCCTTCGGGTTTTTTGGAGAAAGCAGAAAAACGGCGGCGCAGCGCCGCTGTACTTAGTATACCTTTTTCCTCATCATTTTTACAACTTCTGTGAAAATTGTAAGGTTAGGTCATCTCAGGTTAGGTCGCCAGTACAGGTCAAGTGACCTGACCTCAAAAAAAAGTTTAAGGTAGCATCAGTGTCGGAGCAGGGTGAACTTATCCGATTGAAACTCATATCACATAATGGGCACACCGAGTTATCTAACAAATTTTCAGGTATTTTTGATATCGATGACCTAAGGTCAGGTACGAGGCATGACCTCTCCATTGGAAATACATGGGAAAATGGTTTTTTACGAAATAACTCAGTAACTGATGGTGATAGAGCATTTATTTTAGCTGCATTAGACTTGTCTGGGCTTTGCGGTTCTAATGATATGCGTTTTACATAATTTGACCCTGACCGGACCTCAGGTCAGGTCAAATCTTTGATTTGACCTAGCAAGGTTAAATTATAGATCATTCGATTCGGCTTGCTGAGAGGATTTATATAGTTTAAGTCGTTTTGCTTTATCTTTACTTGTGCAGATGTAATGACCGAAAAACTGAATTTACATGTTATTCCTATGACGGCATGTTTTGACCCCTCGTGACCTTAAATGTGACCTGACAAAAAATGGTACAAATGTTTTCAATTATATACCTTTTAGTGGATGGGCAGCCCAACGCCGTTTACCGTTTTTTGCTATCTACCGTGGTTCTCGAGATCTTAGGGGGCGGGTACCCGCCCCCCCGTCAATGCGAAGGTGGCTCAGACCCCCGTCAATGCGCGTGTTAAAGATAGCTTGTGTGACCTTAGATGACCTCGAGAAGGTTACCAGTCTAAAGTTTTAAAATTAGCCGTAGTAATTAGCCACGAACACATTACCCTTAAGTTTCGAAGTTGATCTGAGTCGTGTGGACTGAAAAAACAGGCATTTCAAAATTTCCCACAGGCTTACATTGGGAAGGTATATGTATAGGATCCTTGGTTACCGATATCGAAAACCCCGTTACCACTACTGTTTTACTCGGTGACCTTATTATGTGATACGAATATTAGATCAATAGATTATACCTTCTCTCACTGGTACCACGCTTAATTTTTGTGTTGCTGTTCAATGAATAAATTGCCAATGCAAACGTGGCAATGCTCGCTAGCATATTCCTTGGGTTTTTACTTTCTGTTAAAAGCAAATTGCATCAGTTCAAAATTCTCCGAATGCTTTGACCTGGTTTATTCCTTTTAGCAAACACCTTGATTCAGTGCTGAGCTTTGAATCCACGCCGACCTCATGATGGTTACAAAAGTTCTTGCTTCTGATTCACCGTCAAACAATAGCATCGCCGGCGGGCTCGTGAGGTTCCCCTCCCCCTCCCGGGGAGGGGGGTTCTCGGTAGTGCCTCCGGCGGTGGTTTTAGCTGAGACATGGCCGCGCACGAGCACAAGGTGGGCTGGAATACATCGTGTACATCAAAGGCGGCCGCTGAAGCTGCGTACGAATAACCTGAAGGGTAAACCGCTCCTCTCATGGAAACAGACCGACACAAAGGCAAGAGCACATACTCAGGGATAAAGCACACCGTTTTTTATTAAGATGGAATGGTGAACTTTGCCAATGATGTGTTGCGTAGCATCTGGTGAGCAAAGTGAATGCGTCACGATTAATTGTGTTCAATGCCGTCTGGCGTGCAACTTCCCTCGCTTGTTCTGCACCTGCACTTTTCCACGTTCCCTCTACCTCACCACTCTCCTCGTCGGATGTATACGAAACTGCCGGGATTTCCATTTCTAGTCTTGGCGATGACGTCAAAAACACGTGACCGGCGGGATGTGGGATCTGTCTTCAGTCAGGTTCAAGTGGAAACAGCGCCGTAAAGTGAGTTCTAATAAAAATTCAATTAGCTATTGCGTCAACCAAATTTACATGTGCAAGACAAAAAATTCACTTTTTAAATGTTATGGTTTCTGGGATATCTGGATTTGACACATTGAAAACAAAAATATTTGGGACACGTGACTGAAAATGATTTGAGCTGTAGTGCTGACATGAGACGGATAAAACGTTCAGTTTATTACAGTGTTAACATGCTGAAGACTACTATAGGGTACGCTGATCGACGTATCTTAGTAAGACTATTTCAAACGTACTGTTCAAAATTTTATGGTTGTGAGCTTTGGGTGACAAGCAGTGTAAGAGCTCTTCGGGAATAAAGTTTAGCGTATAATTCTAGCATTAAAAGGCTTGTTAAGGTTCCCAAATGTTCAACTAACTATCCGTTGTGCCATGAATTAAAACTTCTGACTTGCCAAATGCACATTGTATGCAGACAACTTTTATTTATTCGAAGACTACAATTCAGCAACAATAATATCATCCGGAGCCTACAAAACCGTGATGTTTTTTGCACTGGACTGCTGCACATCAGCCACCTAAAAATAAGAAAAAATGGAATATTAGCCATGGACTTGTGCAGGACATCAAAGGAACAAATTTATAATGAGTTTTTGTCTCACCTCCAACGCATGGTTGAAAATGTTATTTAAGCTTAAGCTTCAGCTTGGTCTCCTCTATTATTCATCACTATCTATGTGGCATGTGACCATGAGTGTATATTTATGAAGAATGCGTGAATGCTGTGTGTGCTGTGTGTTTCTCTCTTATGTGCTGCACATGTATATGTACCCAAGTGGTATGAAATGAATGACATTATTACTATTATTATTGTTATTATTCGTCTTTCACAGGCAGGCTCGCAAACAACAAATGAGGAAAAATGGGGAAAAATGAGAAGAGCAAAAGAGGTGAATGCGTTTCAACATATTCACCTAGAAATACATTTACACAAATATTGGCAAGCTTCCAATTGCAATATTGTAACCCCCTAACGGAGTTCCCTTACAGCTGCTACGTACTATGAAGACAGCACCGAAATTTACAAATTCTGTTAATTGGTATTTTGCTTGCACTATAGCTTTATTTCACCTTCTGTCATCTGTTACATCTAAGAATGGTTAAGTCTTCCCTATCCGATGTTTTAGGATAACTCACATTATTGCCATAAACTCAAGTGTTTGGACTTTGATTTAGCACGCACACTGGAGGAGGGGCCTCGAAGGCTCCCTCACCTATTTTTCCTATGTGACCGGTGAACCGTTCGCAGCCGAAAAACGTTACTTGGTTACAATTTACAATACAATACAAGCAGCCGCACCGGTAGCTCAGTTGGTAGAGCTTGGGCTCCGGCCCGCTGCTCAGAGCATGCAGTGGCAGTGCATGTTCAGGCTTGGGATCGGTTCCCTGAGACGCTCCGGCGCTCAATAGTTTACCCGACGTACAGGTCGGCTGGCAACTGACTGGTGAGAGGGTGACCTGAGCGGGGCGGCCGTCCCTGTGCTTTGTGGGACGTTAAGCTTTGGCTTCTAAATTGACCCTTCATTGTGGGAGCTGCTCGTTCGAGTGGTGGGGTCGGGGTCTCCGTGACAAGTCCCTTGGTGACTTTAGTGAGACTCCGACTCCAACAGTCGAACTGGGAACAATTTGCACATAATTTATAAAAAAATTGAGCGAATTCAACGGCGCTCCGATTGGTCAAAGTTCTCGAAATCGGTAAAAATACTTATAGGCTTTCAAGTGAAAACCTATACTTCAAAGTCACTGCCTTTGCACGGTCGCACCAGTTCGCCTAAATCAGAGGTCTGAAGCCATAGACCAAGGTCATACCAGCATTCTCAAGGTCTTTGGACCAAGAGCTTCCGGTCAAATGGTGTTACCCAGTGTGACGTATATTATGCTATGACGTCATAGTTAAGATATATCAGTGTATAGTGAAGGTATTAGGTCAAGGTCAAAGGTCATGACTCAAAGTCAATCCTTACTTCCCACCTAACGGTTGCTATGATGCAAGTCATAATGTAACAAAATGATCATGACGTCATAGGTCAATGGCCTTGAATGATCCTGACCTCAAACGTTTTGTGAAACATTTTTTGGGACATTCTTGCTATGACCTTGGTCCCGTTTAGTACATTCCAGATCTAATCATATAATTTCCCGATAAGTCTCAAGCACGATAAATATTGGACCTTTATGTCCTCGTTGGGCCGTGAAGATATTAACCCAAGTCAATAAAAATCGACTTTAATGTAAATGACCATAACCCCCACCCTCTCCCCAACCAGCGTTTTTCTGGGCTTCTTAGTTTCCGAGATCTCAGAGGGCTACCAGGCTCCCTCCAGTGAGCGTTAGTGCCAGGCCCCTCTCCAGTGCAGGTGCTAACACCCCCATTGGAGAGGGGCCTGGCACTAGCGCACATTGGAGGGGGCTGCATGTCTCCCGGAGATTTAAAAAACCAAGAGGCTTAGTAAAACGCCTGCCGCCAATCTTTCGCCAACCAACGCGTCTAGAATTCACCCAAAGGTAGCCAAGTAGCGTTTTAGCTGTGAGAGGTTTTTTGGGCACTTCGGAAAACATGGGGAAGGGGGCATCCCAGTCCTCGTTCCAGTCAGCGTGTGAAAGTGTACTGCGTTTACCGCTGCGTTAACCCCCCCCCCCCCGGGGGCCGCCCCCCCCCCCCCCCCCCCCGCGAGCCCCCACCCCCCCCCCCCCACTAAAAAAAAAGAAAAAAAAAAAAAATAAACGAAGAAAAAAAAAACGCCCCCAAAAAAAAAAAAAAACAACTTTTTATAATTAACACAAATTAAATAATAACCAAAAAAGGCAAAATAGAAAAAAACAAAAAAAACAAAAAAAAAAAAAAAAAAAAAAAAAAAAAAAAAAAATATTAATATAAGAAAAAAAAAAAAAAATAAAAAAAAAATATAAAAAAAAATAAATACACTTCCCCATAAACACCCCACAAAAACAACACCCCCCCCCCCCTTGCCCCCCCAAAAACCCATAAACAAAAAAAAAAAAAAGGAAAAAAAAAAAAAAAAAAAACTACCCCATAAAAAAAAAAAAAAATAATAACAAAAAAAAAAAAAATTTTTTAAACTATACTCAAAAAACAAAAAAAAAAATATAAAAAAAATTTTATTTAAACAAAACAAAAAAAAAAAACAAAAATAAAAAAAAAAAAAAAAAAAAAAAAAAAAGGAGGAAAAAAATTAATTAATATTATAAAATAAAAAATTTTTTAATTAAAAAAAAAAATACCCCCCAATAACCCACACAGCAAAGAAAACCAACACCCAAAAAAAAAACAAAAAAAAAAAAAAAAAAAAAAAAAAAAATAAAAAAAAAAATTAAAAATAAGTTAAATAACGTTTTTCTATCATTTGTGTGAAATTCATCGCATTGTGGAGGCATTGAGGTAGTCAGTGACAATAGCCACTAACCCATGAGTTTATTTTACTTGTTACGTTTCCCCCTGTAGGTATTTTTCTGAACATTTCTGAGGAGCCCCTGCTGTCTACGCGCCACATTTCTGCCCACGTGATTGCAAATATGTTTCCCGCTCGTAAGACGACCTGCTGCCTCTAAACAATCGGCTTCCCTTGAGTTTTACACCCTGTCTTACCAGTTTTTACTTGTCATCCGTTTAAGTCCATGCCTGTGTATGTGTGTATTATTCTTCTGTGTGAAATACATGTATGGAGTGAAGTAGTCCTAACCTTTACACGATTGGAAATAAACAAAACTACCGACAGAACTAAGTCTTCCCACCTGCCCTCAGCCTCGGGCCAACTCAGTTCCGGTGTGCCACGCCAGTTTGCTCATGACAGGTGACACAGTCTTCTGCAGAATCTTCCTCGTGCGCTGGCTGCCTTGGCACCACTCCAGTAGCAGCACCAAAGAGGCGACGCCGAGGCCGCAGCAGAGCGCCAGAAACGCCGCTGAGAGGTCGCGCACGCTCAGCTTCTGCTGGGAGTGGAGCACCGGCTCTGGCGGTACTTTTGGCATCCAGTACTGTACCAGGCCCGACTGCAGCAGACGCAGCAGAGCCGAGTTCAGCACCTTCTCGAAACAGGCGCCACGGCGCACCGGCCACGCCAGGCCGGTCTCGAAGAAGCGCACGCGGGTGATGTGGTAGTCGTGACGCTGCTCACTCCCCGACAGGAACTGTTGCGTGAGGGCGAGCTCACCAAGAAAGGCTGCGTCAGGTTGGAGCTGCAGCGTGCCATCGGTGTAAGATTGCATGTCATATGTCCCGAGACGCGGGAGCATCCGAGCAATGTAAGAGCCAGTGTTGGCGTGAGACTCAAAAAAGGCGTGTACAGCAGTGCTGTGCGGTACACGAACCTCCAGCGAGGTGTGTGCCAGCTGCTTCAGAGTGTTGATGGGTGCTTCGAAGAAGGGCACCGTTAGGGTAGATGTGAGCACGGTTCTGTAGCAGATGCCGATGATCACGCAGAGAAGCCACCAAAGACACAGAATAACACGCTGTGGGTCTCCGCAGACGCGCAGCGGAAGAGCTTGTGAGGTAAGAGTGTTGGTGGTGAAGAACGCGGCCTCCTGGAGGCGCCGCGGCAAAGACCACTGGCCGGACAGCATTCCTGGGATGCCAGTCAGCACCAGAGAAGCTGTAACTACAGAGACTAGCAGCAGCAGCCAGGTGGTGGCGTCGAAAGGACGAGCTATGACCAGCCATCGGGGCAGCTGCCGTGGTCGCGCTGTCATAACGCTGATCGGCTCGATATGGTACGGATGCGTGTAGTCAACGATGGAACTGCGGGCAAGGGTGATGGAGATATCACCGACGGCGAGGTCGGCGCTTCCTTCCGCCACTCGACCCACCACGCCCGTCCAGGTGCCGTTGGCGAGCAGAGATCCGAACACACCGGATGCTTCAGGGTGCTGTAGAGAGTAGGTAAAGCCAAGACCGGTTGATAGTGCTTCCAACATTTTTACCTCCAAGCCCTCTACTTCCCGTCCATTGCCATCGAAGTAGATGAAGAGCGTGCCAGCAGCGGCCGTGGTGGTGATCCGCAAGTGGCGCCCCTTGAGACTGGCGGATGGAGTAGGTGGGACCTTCTGGAACCGCAACGCCTCCGTGCTGACTAGTTTCCCACTGACACAGTCTAGGTGGTGGACGCGGGACTGCACCTCTTCATCATGCACTGCTACCAACACCAGGCTGTCAGCGTCGCGTTCGCCGAGCAGGTGCTCCACCAAAGAAGAGCCGTTATCTGGCTTGTCGAGCACCACCAGGCGGCGGCAGCGGTGTCCAGTGCGGCTGAGGTAGGCCACTGGCCGACGCAGCTCGGGTCGCGCAAGCCATGCCGACTCGCTGAGCCAGAGAATACACACAGCATCTTCCGCCTGAGTTGACGCCGCTGGTGGACTCTCCCCAATACAGACCGCCTGCACGGAGCGAGAGGTGGCGTGAGCCGCCTGCAGCACAGCAGAAGTGGAGGACGGGCCATCTACCATGGGGTCTTCAGCTCGTTCGCACTGTGTGAGTATGACCGTGTGGTGATGGAGCGTCGTCCAGGAGATGACTTCGCGCATCTGAGAGAGAACCGAGGCCGAGGATGAAGAAGCTGACCAAGCCAGATACAAGAGAAAGAAAAGTGTCCAAGTCAACATCACAACAGTTACCGATGTCCGGGGTCTGCTGAAGTTGAAGCAGAAGCCACTGGTCTGGAGCGAAGCCTGGTGATGGTCGGCAACAAAACCAAGGTCTGTGCAGTTGCGCTGTCTCGCCCCGTCTTATAATCGTCAGGGCAGGCCAGGGGAGGATGTAGCGTATGATGCATGACGTACTCCAGGTAGCTGCACACACGCGTCAGTAAAGTGGAACTAGATAGCCCCAGTTTTCAGTGTGATTCACACAACTTTGGATAATTCTCCTTGCAACCATTTCTCCTTAAACTCTCAGGCAAGAGATCAAGGGATCCGCCACTGCGCTAACAAGCTTCTCCCGATTGGGCTTTCGTAGCTACTCCAGCATGATCTGACGAGCATTGGACATTGCACTTCCCACTTGCATCAAATATTTAATCCGCTAATTGACTTCTGTAGGTCTAACATTGCCCCAGAGGCTATTTAATGTTCAGGCGAGTCGATTGATTGGAGCTAGGGTGAATTAAGCAACAGACTTGCAACATACACAAATGCGATTGTGCCATGATATGGCCTCCATCAATTGATTGCCAGTGCAATGGAGTCCAGAATTAAAAGGATTGTGACGTTCGCCCTTGACGGGTGATTCAACCCATTCATGTATAAAAGCTGTTTGGGCAATCTACATTTTTCCATTTTGCAGATGAAGCCAACAGTTGAAACTGAGACTGGCTGATTAAAACCAACGAGGGACGTTTCATTAAAACTGATGTCGTTAAGCACCATGGGCTAGTTGTGGAATGTCTCTCTGTATTAAAACTTATGGGTTACGGCTTGATCAAATGACCCCTACGCAGAACCTTTCATTTTTCTCGTTGAAATGGCCAGGGTTGAGATGCTCACAGTTATTGAATAATGGCTGATGAAAAAATCAGTGTATTGAACTTCATGCCAGTTCCTTCTGAATTTAGCGCAATTTTATTTATGTCTGAATTGATAAGGTCAAAAATGATATTGAGGGAGTTCATCTAGTTTGAAAAGGAATTTGATTTTCAAAAACAATTAAAGGACAATTAAGAATAACAATGTCAAATTTTTAGGAATTATTTCAATTCCAATGCTCTTCTTCTAATTCGAGCTAGGTCATAGGTCTGAATTGTTTACCGCTATGTCTATAGACCCGCTACTTATACGTTCTTTACGTGAATCTTTTCCAGTGTGGATAGAAAATTCGGGTGTTTAAAACGACCCTAGTTGGGCTGATACAGCTATAACCAATCGGAGTAGTTATAACCACGCTGTTCGTTATAAGCATTTAGGGTTTTTGCAACCACCCTGAGCAGCCGGGGTCATTTACTTGCTCTAGAGCCATTGACAATTTCTATGCAACCGTTTGGGTTTGGAATTTATTTTCTATCGTCTATAAATATAAATTTTGCTGAAATTAGTCAATACTTTCAAGACTGGAATCCCACTTCACAATTTGATTTGTTTAGAAAATTTTGGTGTGCTGAAATGTATGTATGATGATGAAATAATTATTTATGGCATTTCTGTGTAGATTAAGCACTGTTTATTATGTCAACTACCTACCAAATTTTATACTATCAATCATGTGTATAAATTCACTTTTTTACCCCGTAAAAAGTCTGGCTCAGCTCATACTTTTATGATTCAATAATCTGCTTTGCATTTGATTGTATTCTTTAAATAAGAAAATAATATAACTGAATGCAATGCGGATAAACCCTCAACACGCGCATTAACACCCGTGCTGCAGAGGGGTCTGGCACTAACGCGCACTGGAGGGGGCCTAGTAGGCCCCCTAAGATCTCGGAAGCTAAGAAGTTTAGAAAAAATGTCAGTTAAAGGGTGGGTGGGGGCTATAGTGATCTACATCACGACCATTTTCATTGACCTTGGTCAATATCTTCAAGGTAAAACCAGTTCATGAAGGTCGTTCATGACGTGTTCATCCCAGTCACTGTATGTTTGCAGTGTTTGTATTTTAACGAGTGTGATATGAATATACATGTACAGATTCAAACATTGTCCATGCTGGGGAACAATTTGGAAATTCCATGATTATGCGAGAAACTGACGAGAAAAAGCTAAAGGCGGACCAGTGCCATAGAGGAAAGGTCCCAAAGAATCATTCACACAATGTTGAGGTCAAAATTATTCAAGGTCATTGACCTTGGAGGTCACAATATGGTATAATACTTATGATTTGCTCTATGACCAACATTACAGCCACTGTTTGGTGAGAAATGAGGGTTGACCTTTACCAATGACCTTTGGCCTTGAGCTTTGACCTTGTCCGTACATTGAGGTACCTTAAAGGGAATTTGGCACCTTCATAACGTTATTTTAACAGAGATAGCCAAGTTGTAAAGCAGTCGGAAAACTCGGTACTCAATAGCCGTTTTCACACGAGAAATAAAAATAAATATATCATTTGTCTTGGAACTCGAGATTTCCGTAGAAAAAAGCTAAAACCTACCTGCAATGTGCCCCTCATGTACCCTTAGCAGCAGGCCACAGTTGTCATGGCTGTTGGTGTGGCGACATATGCTGACGTCACGGTGAACATAAGCCAATCGAAGCCTTTGAAGCGTTTCGAGTATGGTAGTGGTTGCCAGATCATGACATCATACACAGGCAGATATTTATTTCTTTTCCTAGATGAGTATTTTAAAAATCAAAGTATGGAGCATATTGTACATTTTTCAAAGAAATCATGAGTGGTTTCATTATTTTCGGCTAAAAGTACGCCTAATTACACTAAATTCCAGGATTCGACCAAGGTGCCACATTCCCTTTAACCCTCGCCCCACCGGGGGGGGCCATCGATGGCCCCCCTAAGGTTTTTCCGGGATAGCAGAAAAACGACGAGGCGCAGCACCGCGGTTGAGGGCTCTACCTCTCACTGCATCATTTTCCCATCATCCCTGAAATTTTTTATCCCGGGTCACCCAAGGTCAGGTCACCAGACGAGGTCAACCAAGGTCACCTCACTTCACCTTTAGAGCTCTGTAAGAGCTACATTTCAAAGTCGATCGATTTGAAACTTCCTACACTTCATGACCCTTCCAGGTTCTACAAGGTGTATATCCGGGATTTTTCGATTTCGTGCCCTGAGGTCAGGTCACGAGGCGACCTCTCCCATTGGAAAAGCATGGGGAAAAGCTATTTCATGATATAAAAGCCACAAAAATGATTGCAAATACTCAGACTGCTCAGAACAACGTTTTTTGGCACCCTTTCACGGATCCCAGGGGTCATATTTGCCCTTTGACTTTTCCAAGGTCATCCAAGGTCACCAGAGGTCAAAAACAGTATTTTGACAATAACTTTTGACCTAATTGAGCTAGAGCGGTGAAACAAACACCATCGTGTTTGCTTTGTCACTGGCTTTCATTTGATATACGGCACAGGTCACTTTTTGACCTTTCGTGACCTCAGGTCATATTAGGTCACGAGGTGACCTCTGGCGGTCAAACCACTGGCGGGAGGTCTTTATGTTCCACATAACGGAAAAAGTACTGGAAATTTTCTATCAAATGTGATTTACCAGACCTCAATAGCTCTAATGGCATAAGAGTTATACCCAGTTTGCTTAAGCATTGCATATTTGAGTGAAAATAGCCGATCTTGACCTAATTTGACCTCTGGAGGTCAAACCATTGACCTGAGCACTAAAACATGCGAAGTAATTTCTTACTGAATTTACGCGAGCTTTCTATTGCACTTTGCAGATTTGCGCTAACGCCCATATTTTCGGAGTTAGAGGGGGGGCCATCGATGGCCCCTTCGGTGGGGCGAAGGTGGCGCCAGACCCCCGGTGGGGCGCGGGTTAACTATGCCGTCATAGCATAACACACGTCAGACCAGGTAACGCCATTTGACCAGAAGCACTAGGGTCAATGACCTTGAAAGTATAATATGACCATGCCCTGTGACCTTTGAACTTGACCTTAAAGTTCACGTGAGGCGCCCTTGACAAATCATCCTGGTTATATGGCGCTATGACGTCACGACTCGGTCTCCAATGCAGGTGAATTGGTCCGACAGCGCGATAACGGCGATTTCAAAATACATGTCTGATTTTGAAGCCTGTAAGTAAAAAAATCAAATGATTTTTAGAATATCTTCACCAATTGACGCACTATTAAATTCTGTTAAATATGGTCGAGTATCACGTTTCGGCTTTTGGTGGTTCTCTGGCCACCTTGTAAAAATAGGTGGGGGAGGCCTCTGAGGCCCTCCTCCAGAGCGCGTGTTAACGGGGGTCTGAGCCACCTTCGTTTTTACGGGGCGGCGGGTATTCGCCTCCTCTAAGATCTAAAAACACGTTAGATAGCAAAAAACGCTAAACGATGTTGGATAGCCCATTGCAATCTCTATAGACAACATTTGTACCACTTTTTCAGGTCACATCTAAGGCTACTAGAAGTCAAGGCATGCCACCTAGGAACAACATGCAAATGAAGGTTGTCAGTCATTTAATCTGAACTAGTAGAGATAGAGCAAAATAATATAGATCATTGGAATCCTCGAAGCAAGCCACATCGAATGATTTATATAATGCCCTTGTTGGGTCAAATGAGGTCAAATCTAGGATTTGGCCTAGCCTGAGGTCAGTTCAAGGTCAACTTTGGTCAATATACCATCATTGGAGCTGCAAGGATAAATAAAACTTAATGCCGTTAAAATTAGAGTTCTGCCACCATTCATTGCTAAGCTATGCAGTTTAAACTATTTTTAACGTGTATTTCCCATGGAGAGGTTCTGGCTCGTACCTGGCCTTAAGTCATGAATACCAAAATTAACGTAGTAAATTTTGTAGAACTCGGTGGGTCCATTGTGCGATATGAGTTTTAATCGGATAGGTTCGCCCTGTTCTGATTTATGCTCCTTTAAACTTTTTGAGGTGAGGTCACTTGACCTGCACTGGTGACCTGACCTGGGATGTCCCAACCTTAAAATTTTGGCTTAAGTTGTAAAAATGATCAAAAAAGCGAAATGATGAAAAAAATGATCAGAAAAAACAAGTACGACGGCTCTACGCGCCACCGTGTTTATTGGTTCGTCAGAAAAAGGAGGGGGTGGGTAGCCACCCCACATTAATGCGCGAGTTAAGGAACATCCACATAAATGCAGTGTATTTGTGTTTGTTTTTCAGTAAACACCAACAGGAAGATCCCGATTATATGTGCAGTGATGTGGGTAGAACAGTTGGTACAGTACACATACGTGTTGTTACATCGCTGTCTCTGTGCGAGTCGAGAAAACCATTTGTGAGCGAGGGGATTATGCAGAAGAGAAAGCTCTGAACACTGCTTGCACTGGCGCATGGAACATTCCATAGCCTTTGGGTTCAGGATCTACGTCCTTGCATTAATAAACCGATAACACGCGCACTGGAGGGGGCCTCGGAGGCCCCCCACCTGTTTTTCCGAGGTGGCCGGAGAACCGCTTGTAGCCTAAAAACGAAACGTGGCCACATTTAACAGAATTTAATAGCGCGTCGATTGGTGAAGACTTTTTGAAAATCGGCCGAAAATTTTTTGACTTATAGGCTTTCAAAGTCAGACCTGCATTTTGAGATCGCCGTAAACGCGCGGTCGGACCAGTTAGCTTGCATTGAAGACCGAGTGGTGACGTCATAACGTCATATAAGCGGGACTATATGTGAAGGTCACTTCACATGAAAGTCAAGGTCAAGGTCAAAAATCACAGGTCAAGGTCATATCTGCACTTTCAAGGTCACTGACCACTGTGCGTCCGGCCAAATGACGTTACCCCGTCTGACATATATTATGCTATGACGTCATCGGTAGGGTGCTCCAATACAAAGTTCAAGGTGAAAGGTCAAGGTCAAAGGTCATTGGGAAAGGTTAATCCTCATTTCCCGCCAAACAGTGGCTACAGTGTTAGTCAAAGTGTAAATAATAAGTAGTATACCATATGGTGACCTTTAAGGTCAATGACTTTGAATGACCTTGACCCAAAAGTTGTGGGGAAGCCTCTTTGAGACCTTTTCTCTATGAACCTTGTCCGTCTTTAGCTTATTCCCGCCATTTTCCTGCATAATCACAGCATTTACCAATCGATCCATCCCAGCATGGCCAATATTTGACATTTACGACCTCGTTTGACCTTGAAGATATTGACCTAGGTCAATGAAAATTGATCATCATGTAGATCACCATAGCCTTCACCCACCCACCAAGCGGCGTTTTTTAACCCTCTTAGTTTCCGAGATCTTAGGGGGCCTACCAGGCCCCTCCAGTGCGCGTTAGTGCCAGACCCCCCCTCTAGTTCGGGTGTTAAGAGCGGCAGAATCATCTCTCGCTTACCATGAGTGCATGTTCTCCCGGCGTGGTACCTCCTTGAGGGTACCAGGCGGTGGGGCTATCCCGATTCCTCGGGTCCGGCGGAACAGAGGACTGCTCCGGTGACACGCGGCGAGGCCGTGCCCTCGGGCGGTGCCACCGGACCGGTGTACCTATTTAACACGCGCATTGACGGGGGTCTGAGCCACCTTCGCATTGACGGGGGCGGGTACCCGCCCCCTAAGATCTCGAGAACCACGGTAGGTAGCGAAAAACGGTAAACGGCGTTGGGCTGCCCATCCACTTCTCCATCGAAAACATTTGAACCATTTTTTTGTCAGGTCACATTTAAGGTCACGAGAGGTCAAAACATGCCCGTCATAGGGATAACATGTAAAATTCAGTTTTTCGGGCATTACATCTGAACAAATAAAGATAGAGCAAAACGACTTGAACTATATGAATCCTCTTAGCAAGCCGAATCGAATGATATATAATTTGACCTTGCTAGGTCAAATCAAGGATTTGACCTGACCTGAGGTCAGGTCAGGGTCAAATTATATAAAATGCATATCATTAGAACCGCAAAGCCCCGGCGAGTCTAATGCAGCTAAAATAAATCCTCTATCACCATCCGTTACTGAGTTATTCCGTAAAAACCATTTTTCCCATGTATTTTCAACGGAGAGGTCATGCCTCGTACCTGACCTTAGGTCATCGATATCAAAAATACCGGAACATATGTTAGAGAACTCGGTGGGGCCATTATGTGATATGAGTTTCAATCGGATAAGTTCACCCTGCTCCGACTTATGCTATCTTAAACTTTTTTTGAGGTCGGGTCACTTGACCTGTACTGGTGACCTGACCTGAGATGACCTAGCCTTAAAATTTTGACAGAAGTTGTAAAAAAGATGAGGAAAAGGTATACCAAGTACGGCGGCGCTACGCGCCGCCGTTTTTCTACTGTCTCCGAAAAACCCGAGGGGGGGTACCCGCCCCCCCGTCAATGCGCGTGTTAAAGGCAGATCAAGCCCGTGCTCCCAATAACAATGGCGCTGGTTGGTCAGCGAAAGCCCCTAGTCAAGGCGGGCACTACCCAGTGTACTGTCATCTCCTGGGTTGGAGGCGGTCGAGGAAAATGCTGCCAGATGTCAGCTTTGATCCAGCATGTTTTATCTGTTACGGACAGCTGCGATTCTTCAGTCAGCGGAGTCAGCGGCGATTCTTCCCACCGGTTCCGCTGGGACAGATCCTAGGTAATGACGCATTCGTAGATATTGGGAAGGTTTTATCGTACCTGGGAGAAGTTCGTTTTGACGTAATATACAGCCCGATTAGAGATTCTTATATATCACACCCTCCTGTATACTCCAATCTAGCTACTAAAGACTATCTTGGAATTTTGATGGATTGACGTAATACGGTACAGACGGGCACATATAGCCTCAGTAGCTGCAGTGCCCTAAAGCTTCAATTATCATCATCAGCGTTTAACGGCACGTCGGTTGGTGGAAATTTTGAAATCAGTGGTAAATTATTTGACTTATAGGCTTTCAAAATCTGACCTACATTTTGGGATCGCCACAAGCGCGTGGTCGGACCAGTTCGCTTACATTAGAGACCGAGTGGTGACGTCATAACATCATATAAACAGATTAGATCAGATTTATTTTTAAAAAATCCACTTCGGAAGGTTTTTCACTTCCCAGCTTTGGTTGGGTATCATGTTTTGGCTACGAGAGGTTCTACGGCCACCTTGGAAAAATAGGTGGTGGGGCCTCCGCGGCCCCTTCCAGTGCGTTTATCGAGTAGTGTAGCGTAAGCTCTAAAGAAAATGTTTATACATTTTTGTCGGGTCAAATCTGAAGTCATTGGAAACTAAAACATGTGACGATATGAATATAATGTGATGTAATTGAAATACTAATTTTAGTACTAACATCTGATGTAGAAGAGATACAATGTAATAAGGATTCACTTTCGAAACTTTATCAGTGGGCAGCGTCGGATGATAAATAATGTGACTACGCTAGGTCAAGGCTAAGGTCAAGATCGAATCGGGTTAGAAGGCATATCATTAGAACTGCAGAAATAAGACAAGCCTAATGATGTCAAAAAGTACAATGTATGTCTATTAAGCTTGAACCATTTTACCGATGCATTTACAACGGAGACTTGATGGCTCGCATGATATCTTAGGTCATCGATATCGGAAATCCTAAACCCTTCCCCCCACCACCCACCAGGGCAAAGGTGGCTCGGAGGCCCACCGGGGCGCGAGTTAATCCCAGTTAGTTGAACCAATACGTGCCTGAAACCACCAAGGAAGAAGAATTGTCCGTGCAACCAGGTTGAGAGTTGCCCGGTTCAATTGCCAAAACAGTTTGGAAGGACAGTTCAAGAAAATTAAAAAAAATGAAGCCAAAGGCAGATGCACTGTGTAGTACTTGATGCTCGTATCACTGCATTACTACCGATGGTACCAACAATGTTCACGGTGTAAATCCTGTGCGCTGAGGAAAATGGATTCCTGCACGACAGTATAAAATGGTTATGATTGCTCTGCCTTTGGTCCTTTATCGCTATAAATAGAACCTGGGTGGCATAGACAGGTTGAATGAGAACGTGTCTAATTTTTGAATAGGTATCGGGAGAGGTAATTTTATCTCTCCTTCCCAACCCGCTTAATTTTGCACTCAGTTATACGAGATGGACATCAGGGTAATTTGTAGGAATTCACACATGATATCGTACTGGCAACATTCCAATGGCATGGACAGCTGCTAATAAATCCGGGTAGGCGGCAAAAAATCCTTCTGCATGTGCAGATCGTATGGGAGAAAGATTAGATACCATGGTTTAGGCTACTACATCAAGAAGTCGTCGAGTTTCCAACATTGTACATACTTTGTATACATTGTGTAGATGCCAGTGGGTGTATAAATGCGACAAATGTAGACTTTGTCTGCACTTTAAATGCTTACATAATTTCCATGCAAGATATACGTTTTTTTGTTTGTTCACCCTTATGAGCAGCAGCAACAACCCACTAATAGCTGAAGTCAATCGGATAAAACCAAAGCATGGTATTTACAGAGGAGTGATTTAACCCGCGCCCCACCGGGGGTCCGGCGCCACCTTCGCCCCACCGGGGGCCATCGATGGCCCCCTCTAACTCCGAAAATATGGGCGTTAGCGCAAATCTGCAGAGTGCAATAGAAAGCTCGCGTGAATTCAGTAAGAAATTACTTCGCATGTTTTAGTGCTCAGGTCAATGGTTTGACCTCCAAAGGTCAAATTAAGTCAAGATCGGCTATTTTCACTCAAATATGCAATGATTAAGCAAACTGGGCATAACTCTTATGCCATTAGAGCTATTGAGACCTGGTAAAGTACATTTGATAGCAAATTGCTAGTACTTTTTCCGCTATGTGGAACGTAAAGACCTCCCGCCAGTGGTTTGACCGCCAGAGGTCACCTCGTGACCTAATATGACCTGAGGTCACGAAAGGTCAAAAAGTGACCTTGCCGTATATCAAATGAAAGCCAGTGACAAGACAAACACGATGGTGTTTGTTTCACCGCTCTAGCTCAATTAGGGCAAAAGTTATTATCAAAATACTGTTTTTGACCTCTGGTGACCTTGGATGACCTTGGAAAAATCAAAGGGCAAATATGACCCCTGGGATCCGTGAAAGGGTGTCAAAAACGTTGTTCTGAGTGGTCTGAGTATTTGCAATCATTTTTGTGGCTTTTATATCATGAAATAGCTTTTCCCCATGCTTTTCCAATGGGAGAGGTCGCCTCGTGACCTGACCTCAGGGCACGAAATCGAAAAATCCCGGATATACACCTTGTAGACCCTGGAGGGTCACGAAGTGTAGGAGGTTTCAAATCGATCGACTTTGAAATGTAGCTCTTACAGAGCTCTAAAGTGAAGTAAGGTGACCTTGGTTGACCTCGTCTGGTGACCTGACCTTGGGTGACCCGGGGTAAAAATTTCAGGATGATGGGAAAATGATTGAGAGGTAGAGCCCTCAACCGCGGTGCTGCGCCTCGTCGTTTTTCTGCTATCCCGGAAAAACCTTAGGGGGCTATCGATCCCCCGGTGGAGGGTTAAATAATACCGAAAGCTTTGATCATGACAGAAAATAAACATATAATTTGTAAAATGCGTTCCACATATTTCTGTTGGCTCCTCCCACAGATGTTTTGTGGTTGACAGCTGAAGCAAATGTCGATTGTACCAGTACAGAGGAATTTCTGTAAAAAAACGATCCAAAAAGACATGGAGATGTGCGAAGGTTGGTAAATGGCTGCGCCCATACGCTATTTCACCAACATTTATGCTGAGGTATCCTGTAAATCCCCTTCTCACCATTTTTCATGCCTGAGTATACTTAACTACACGCATACATACCGAAGGTTCCATAATTAGGATTTATTTTGCGTAGTGTCTCGTGATTGCTCGCAAAGACCAGATATTCAAAAAATTATATTCAAAAGGAAGATCCAAAGCTAAAAATAGGTTACGTTTTTTCCAAATTACATGATGTCCTTACAGGAAGAGGGATACTTAAGCTCCTCAAATAATTGTTTTCAGTGTCTTCTGTGGTCTACCATAACTCACGCAAAAAGGAAGACACGCAGAACAACATCCAACGTTCGCCGTTCCCTGTCTGCCTCAGCCGCCGCAGGTCTGGCCGGTCGCGCGTCCGCAAAGCTGACTGGGAAGGCCACGTGTATTTCAGACACTGTGCACACCGAGGTGAAAGAGTGAAGCTCTATTAGTGAAAGCCAGGCAGGCACTGGCCATGGCAAATTTAAGTGAGTCGCTAGATAAGTCCTGAAAAGAAGTGAGGTCATGAAATTACTGAAACAGCAGCTCATGATACAGGCGATCACGAAAGCCTTGAAACGTCAGGAGCAGAAGTATGTAAGTCTAATAAAAAGAAGCACTAACCCATGAGACTCATTGAGAATAAGCCGAAAAATTCATAAATTGACAACTTTTCACAACATGCAGACACCTGATTCAGCAACTCCACAGTACATCATATATATTCTTCCTCAGACACGGCTGAATCTCACTGGGGGAGAGCTTCGAAATTCGAGAACCCAAACACTGCTTCTAACTAGAACATCCACTTTTTTCAAAAATCCTTCACATCCGCGACAAAAGGAATGTGAATCACATTTCCGAGAACCCTTGAAACATCCCGCTCATTCAAAAAGGAAATACTAAAACACAGGGTTTCAGTTGCTCCCTCGAATTCAATACTTCAGGCGCAACATTTGGCAACAAGATTCACACATGTCTACGGCTAGGTGCATCGAAGCTAAACTCTCGTATCTTTCACTATTAGCTCGTGGACTCCCCTATGAGTGCGTGCAACCATCGAAACGAACATCGGATCGAATTTGCAGAAAGACAAAGCAATAAGCTTATGCAGTACAATGTTTTATAGATTCCCACATAGTTGATTGATAAATAGCGAACATGCGCTATTTCTTGAGAAGAACCAAGGCATTAGATATGGTGGAAGCAGCGGCGGCAGCTCATTTAAGGGGACGGAGTGGAGCCCCCCCCTGGAGCGGCTAGCACCCACAGGAGCGCGCTTAAGCACTTTATATGCAGGGACTTGGTGTGTCTGCAGTGCACGCATGTAGCGTATGTGCCTGATAGTTATGGTGTGGTATGGTGGTTGTCGTGGAAGTGCGAGAAAGGCGCCTTGGATTGAGCACATCCTGGGTTTTTGCTCCAGTCTCAGCCATCCTTACTTGTTTTCGGTCACGAAATGATAAATTGACATCATTATCATCAACATAGATTTCAGTACCTAATCGCAGATCAACTTCACGCATCTAACCTGACATTTCAACATTTGATGAGGTCATTGGTGTCAAAAAATCTGTATCTCGCAATGTCTGTATAAAAAATATACAGCAGTGCTCGGTGAAAATATACAGGGAAACTGTTTAATATCCTGTTGTACTGGTGATATCAATGTTGACCTGACGAGGATTATTCAAATACATTTCGCGTAATTTATCGTCGTCGGTCAAAGGCTTTCGGACGCCGTCCGAAATTTTTCTTCAGTTTATCCAGGAAATGAGATAGGCAGGGGAGGTGATATACACCCGCCTCAGTGGGGCGCGTCACGCGTAACCCCAGCGGAGCACGAGTTAAAATGGAATTAGATGGGTGTACTAGAAGAGAAGGCAGAGTGCCGGTGGACAAATAGAATATATGGCTGGGCAGAAGAGAATGGTGTGAAGCAGGGTGTGGAGGGCATAGAAATGAGTGTTGAGACAGACGAACAAGAGAGGAAGGAGAAGCATTGGTGGGCGGTTAGATAGGGCCAAAAATCCTAGACAAGAAGAGAGAGAGAGCAGGGCGCTTATAGGCAGACAGGTGACGCTGGGAAGGATGCACAAGAGAAGAGAGCATGAAACTAATGGGTAGTTAAATAGAGCCGCGTATTGTGGACAAGACGAGAGGACAACACGCCGGGAGGCAGTCAAATGGAGCTTGACACAGCAGAGAACGGGAGGGCCGGGCGCTGGTGAGCAGACAGATTGGACCGGAAAGGACAGAAGAGAAGGTGTGGCTAACGCTGATGGGCAATTAGAAAGACCTGGACGGGGCAGAGCAGAAGGAGGAAGGCCATAGCGCCGGCGGACAGATAGGTGGAGCTGGGTATGGAAAAAGAAAAGATGACCAGGCTCTGTTAATAATAAGAAAGACTGGGCAGTGCAGCATATATTAGGGAGAAGGGCACTGGTAGAAAAATAGATAAAGCCAGGCAGGTAAGAGAAGACGGGAAAGCCGGATACTGGTAATCGGTAGAAAGGGCCGGGGAAAAAATATAAAAGAAGAGTGTAGCGGCAGTTAGCTGTCAGATCTGTAGGCGGGAACGATAGACAGGCAGGTGAGGAGAGCGGAGCGTTGACGGGCAGCCAAATACAGCCGGGCAGGGTGGCAAGAAGCGAGGGAGGATACTGGTACTCAGGGATACTGGTCAGATAGGTTTAGACAGGGCCAACGAGTAGGTACAATGGGCGCTGGTGGACACATATAAAGATGGACAGAAGAGGAGGGCAGGGTGTTACTGCGCAGCCAATTATAATCTGGCAGGGCGGATAAAAGATAAGGCGGGGCACTGCTGGGCAATAAGGTTGAGCCGGCCAGGGTAAAGAAAAGGGGAGGAGAGGGCAGTGGTGGAGACAACTGAAGTCGGACTGTGCAGGAGAAAGCAGGGCGGTGCGCGGAACAGTAACAACAAGGCTGGGAAGAATTAACAATAATACCGACATGGCGCTGGTGGGCAGTCAGTTAGAGCCGAACAGGATAAAAAGAGGGGAAGACAGGGTACTGTCAAGCAGTCAGATAAGACTGGGAAAGACAGGAGAGAGTGGTGGACACGGTACTGATGGGCAGTCAAATAGGACCAGACAGGGCAAGACAGGCATGTGGGGCTGGGAAATGCGGACAAGAGAGCTCTTGGCACTGGTAGACACTCAAAATGAGCCAGACAGGGCAAACAAGAAAAGATGGTAGCATACCGGCCAGGAAATAGAGAGAGAGAGAGAGAGAGAGAGAGGGCAGGGCACTGGTGAGCAGTCAGATACGGCCGCCCAGGAAATAGAAGGAAAGAGGGCAGAGCAAAGGTGAGCATTCAGATACGGCCGGCCAGGAAATAGAGGAAGAAAGGGCAGGATATTAGTGAATATTTAGATACAGCCAGCCAGGAAATAGAGGAAGATAGTGCTTGATAGTACAACCCATGAGTGCAAGTTTCATTCAGATACTGCACATTGACGGCGTGATAAAATCGTTTCGTCATTGCGATAGTCGGGCTTCGTTGGGCCACTCATCTGTGATATTTAATCCCTATGAAGGGAGAGACATCTCGGGCGCTGCGCCAGCTTGATGATGAATCCAGCACACTATTTAATCTATGCTATTTGATTTACGAATTGTAGATTGTAAGTTACACAAAGGATGGGGTTGCAGATATATACTAGAAAGTGAGCCCCTATCAAAAATTTAAAATTCTAGCACATGCGCAGGATTTCTGTGCCTAAGCCCATCGATTCAGATGGGCAGGAACAGATGACTTGAAGTTCTACTGCTTCTAAACACTATGTGTGCAATGCATGTTTTTTTTGTTGAGCCAAGGACAGGAGGTGGAGAGAGCTTTACAGGCACCTCAGGAAAAAGGCAGACCGATTAATCCATATCTCCCCGCATTCAGCCACGGGCGAGCTCAGTCGAAGAGTGCCAAGCCCGTTTGCTGATGGATGGCGACGCTGTTTTCCGCAGAATCTTGCCAGGGCGCTGGCTGCCTTGGCACCACTCCAGTAGCAGCACCAAAGAGGCGATGCCGAGGCCACAGCAGAGCGCCAGAAACGCCGCTGAGAGGTCGCGCACGCTCAGCTTCTGCTGGGAGTGGAGCACCGGCTCTGGCGGTACTTTTGGCATCCAGTACTGTACCAGGCCCGACTGCAGCAGACGCAGCAGAGCCGAGTTCAGCACCTTCTCGAAGCAGGCGCCACGGCGCACCGGCCACGCCAGGCCGGTCTCGAAGAAGCGCACGCGGGTGATGTGGTAGTCGTGACGCTGTTCGCTCTCCGACAGGAACTGTTGCGTGATGGCGAGCTCGTTGAGGAAGGCTGCTTTAGGCAGAAGCTGCAGTGTGCCGTCGGTATAAGACTCCATGGTATCAGTGTCGAGACGCGGAAGCATGCGAGAGATATAAGAGCCCGTGTTTGTGTGAGACTCGAAAAAGGCGTGTACAGCAGTGCTGTGCGGCACACGAACCTCCAGCGAGGTGTATGCCAGCTGCTTCAGAGTGTTGATGGGTGCTTCGAAGAAGGGCACCGTAAGGGTAGATGTAAGCACGGTTCTGTAACAGATGCCGATGATCACGCAGAGAAGCCACCAAAGACACAGAATCACACGCTGTGGGTCTCCGCAGACGCGCAGCGGAATAGCTTGTGAGGTAAGAGTGTTGGCGGTGAAGAACGCAGACTCCTGGAGCCGCTGAGGCCAGGACCACTTGCCGGGCAGCATTCCCGGGGCAGCAGCCAGAACCAGAGAAGCTGCAACCACGGAGACTAGCAGCAGCAGCCAGGTGGTGGCGTCGAAAGGGCGAGCTATCACCAGCCATCGGGGCAGCTGCCGTGGTCGCGCTGTCAAAACTATGATCGGCTCGATGTGATACGGATGCGTGTAGTCGACGATGGAACTGCGGGCAAGGGTGATGGAGATATCGCCGATGGCGAGGTCGGCGCTTCCTTCCGCCACTCGACCCACCACGCCCGTCCAGGTGCCGTTGGCGAGCAGAGATCCGAACACACCGGATGCTTCAGGGTGCTGCAGAGAGTAGGTAAAGCCTAGACCTTTTGACAATGCGTCCAACATGTTTACCTCCAGGCCTTCTACCCCTTTTCCGTTCTTATTGAAGTGGATGAAGAGCGTGCCGGCAGCTGCCGTAGTGGCGATGCGCAAGTGGCACCCCTTAAGGCTGACCGGTGGGGAAGGCGGAAGCTTTTGCAACCGCAACGCCTCCGTGCTGACTAGTTTCCCACTGACACAGTCTAGGTGGTGGACGCGGGCCTGCACCTCTTCATCGTGCACTGTCACCGACACCAGGCTATTAGCGTCGCGTTCGCCAAGCAGCTGCTCCACCAAGGAAGAGCCGTTATCTGGCTTGTCGAGCACCACCAGGCGGCGGCAGCGGTGTCCAGTGCGGCTGAGGTAGGCCACTGGCCGACGCAGCTCGGGTCGCGCACGCCATGCCGACTCGCTGAGCCAGAGGATGCACACAGCATCTTCCGCCTGAGTTGACGTTGCTGGTGGACCGTCCTCAATACAGACTGCTTGCACGGAGCGAGAGGTGGCGTGAGCCGCCTGCAGCACAGCAGAAGTGGAGGACGGGCCATCTGTCATGGGGTCTTCATCTCGCCTGCACTGTGTGAGTATGACCGTGTGGTGATGGAGCGTCGTCCAGGAGATGACTTCGCGCATCTGAGAGAGAACCGAGGCCGAGGATGAAGAAGCTGACCAAGCCAGATACAAGAGAAAGAAAAGTGCCCAAGTCAACATCACAACAGTCAGCGATGTCCGGGGTCTGCTGAAGTTGAAGCAGAAGCCACTGGTCTGGAGCGAAGCCTGGTGGTGGTCGGCAACAAAACCAAGGTCTGTGCAGTTGCGCTGTCTCGACCCGTCTTATACTCGTCAGGGCAGGCCAGGGGAGGATGTAGCGTATGATGCATGACGTACTCCAGGTAGCTGCACACACACGTCAGCGAAGTGGAACTAGATAACCCCAGTTTTCAGTGTGATTCACACAACTTTGGATAATTCTCCTTGCAACCATTTCTCCTTAAACTCTCAGGCAAGAGAGCGAGGGATCCGCCACTGCGCTAACAAGCTTCTCCTGATTGCACTTTTGTAGCTACTCCAGCATGATCTGACGATCATTGGACATTGCACTTCCCACTCGCATCAAATATTTACTCCGCTAAATGGCTTTTGTAGGTCTTACATTGCCCCAGAGGCTATTTAATGTTCAGGCGAGTCGATTGATTGGAGCTAGGGTGAATTAAACAACAGACTTGCAACATACACAAACGCGATTGTGCCATGATATGGCCTCCATCAATTGATTGCCAGTGCAATGGAGTCCAGAATTAAAAGGATTGTGACGTTCGCCCTTGACGGGTGATTCAACTCGTCCGTGTATTAGAGCTGTTTGGGCAATCTACATTTTTCCATTTACAGATGAAGTCAGTAGTTGAAACTGAGACCGGGTGATTAAAACTAACGATCAACGCTTCATTAACGCCCAGGTCATTAAGCACATTGGTCTACTTTGTGACCTGTCCATTTGTATTAAAACTAATGGGTTACGACTTTACCCAATGGCCCTAACACGGCAACATTCAGTCCCCCTCGTAGAAACTGATAGTTCAAAGGTCAGGATCAAGATCCTGCAGTTATTGAACACAGGGACTAATTGAAAATGTGAAATGGAGTGTGGTATATTCATATTTGACTTTAACGGATGATGAATGTGATAGAGCAGGCCAAGAAGCCACTTGATCGATATGTCATTTGTCCCAGAGCGTACCGTTCGTGGAGAAAAATAAAATTAACCCCCCCCCGTCGATCCTATCCTTCCACATACACTAAATACGAAAAACAATGTTGTGATGTCAAATGGGCGACAGAAAATACATTTACCTATCTTCACCACTGAATTTTCCAAGTTTAGGAGGGTTTATACAGCCTCCCCCCAGAGCTGGAAAGAATAGTTTGAGCATTGATTTGCAATCTTTGGATCTTTTTCTTGTGCTAAAAGACCCGGAATTTGAGGGGTTTGGGTTCTTGCAACATTTTATTTGCCTTCGAAAAAGGTCTTGAAAGGCAGAAGCAGGATTTTTCTTCAAACAGCCGTGTTTTTTTGAAAGTTAGCAAAGGAGGCATCAGTTCACTTCATGTCATTGCAACCATTATAGATTAATATTGCAATTACAGGCGCAGATCATTCAACTATTGCGCAGTCGTAACAGTGGCGTTTCATTTTCTGTAAATAAGTGGCGTACTAATTAAGAAGTATCATTATTGATTCCTTCACATGTTATAGATGTCAACAGTTTCCAAACCGTGATATTTGGTGACCTGTAATGACTTTGGCATTGATCTAACCTCAAAATTAATGACAACACGCATATTTTGCGTTTCAAGAGCTGTCGAATGATGTTTAGAAACTAACTCTTCTAGAAGCTGAGTTACACCCTCGTTTTGTCAGGCTCATTTAAAAAAAAACAGAATTGCCCGATATTAGTTTAGAAGTGACATCATAACACTTTGGCCTTACCTGGCCTGTTGCCAATCTTATGTCATAAATTGTCAAATTGATCGCCCTAGAGTCTACTTTAGAGGCGGGTAAAGGTGCCTTGCACAGAACACCTTGTAAAAAGCCCTTAGCTAAACACCCTAGAGGTCTGCAAAGCAATAAGCTTCTCATTTGAATCGGCTCAGACTTATTTGACGTTGTGAAAACCCGAGGGGGTCCGATTGTACCCACAGGCAGTGATGTGTTAGAGTCCATAAAATGTGCCTGTCCATCCCCCATTCCCGATACAACATTTTAGATCCTCCTATTCTATCTTCAGAGGTAAAAAAGTCATTTACTTTCCCCCGCGAATATCAGTTTTTGCCCTGACATCTGGACGTTTCCCCTAACTAAATGGCTTTTAGAGTCTTGTAAAGGAGAAAAGTATTGTACCCAGCCCTCAGAATAAAAAATGCCCGCAGTAGGTTTAATAAAAAAATTTTGATGCCATATTATACTGAGTGGATCAGTTGCACTTTTATGGGTATTAGTCTCAGTTTGGAAAATATTCCATCTTTTGGAGGTGAGGTCAAGTGACCTCACCCCCAAAAATGTTTAAGGTGGCAAGTAAGAAAGGCGTGAATCTATCTAATGGGAACTTATACCACATAATGAGCCACAACAAAACTTATTCCAGGATTTTTCATATCAATGACCTAAAGTCAGGTACGGATCATGATCTTTTCATTAGAAATACATGGGAAAACAGAAATTGGGCTGTAATTGTAGAGATATAACTAAGAATATCTTCATATTCTCCAAGTCGTAGTATTCCGTGAACCCTTTCCAGTTTCATGTTGAAACTGTTTACCTGTGACCTCTGAGAGGTCATCTGGGGCTACTTAAGCAGTTTTCAAACTTAGGTCAATAACTTTGCAGGAAATGCTGATACAGCTGTATTTTGATACCATTAACACGCGCATTGACGGGGGTCTGAGCCACCTTCGCATTGACGGGGGCGGGTACCCGCCCCCCTAAGATCTCGAGAACCACAGTAGGTAGCGAAAAACGGTAAACGGCGTTGGGCTGCCCATCCACTTCTCCATCGAAAACATTTGAACCATTTTTTTGTCAGGTCACATTTAAGGTCACGAGAGGTCAAAACATGCCCGCCATAGGGATAACATGTAAAATTCAGTTTTTCGGGTATTACATCTGAACAAGTAAAAGATAGAGCAAAAACGACTTGAACTATATGAATCCTCTTAGCAAGCCGAATCGAATGATATATAATTTGACCTTGCTAGGTCAAATCAAGGATTTGACCTGACCTGAGGTCAGGTCAGGGTCAAATTATATAAAATGCATATCATTAGAACCGCAAAGCCCAGGCGAGTCTAATGCAGCTAAAATAAATGCTCTATCACCATCCGTTACTGAGTTATTACGTAAAAACCATTTTTCCCATGTATTTCCAATGGAGAGGTCATGCCTCATACCTGACCTTAGGTCATCGATATCAAAAATACCGGAACATATGTTAGAGAACTCGGTGGGGCCATTATGTGATATGAGTTTCAATCGGATAAGTTCACCCTGCTCCGACTTATGCTATCTTAAACTTTTTTTGAGGTCGGGTCACTTGACCTGTACTGGTGACCTGACCTGAGATGACCTAACCTTAAAATTTTCACAGAAGCTGTAAAAATGATGAGGGAAAAGGTATACCAAGTACGGCGGCGCTACGCGCCGCCGTTTTTCTACTATCTCCGAAAAACCCGAGGGGGCGGGTACCCGCCCCCCGTCAATGCGCGTGTTAAGGTTGGATTGCTATTACGAATCGATTGATATGCATAATGACTATGGTAGATGGAAAAGTGACCTTGACCTGACCTAAGGTCAGGTCATTTTTGGGTTTTGACCAGTCTGGTGTGGTCCTTTTATGCATAATTTGATTTGCCGTGACGAGAGGAAGCGATCGGTGCCCCCGAGTGGATTCGGAGGCCCAATCGGGCGGGTGTTAACATACGCAGAACGTGTATGCTTCCTTCTTACGCACAAACACACGCTAGTGATGCCCTCGATTAAACGAACTATCCTTAAATAAAGTACGGCCCCGGTGGGGGAGTGTTTGAACACTCCCTTCAGGTTTTTTCGACGGCGCGAAAAAACAACGCAGTGCCATCGTGCTTGCCACACCTTATTCTTGATCAATTGCACAACTTTCGCCAAGTTTTTAAGGTTAGGTCATCTCAGGTCAGGTCACCAGTGCAGGTCAAGGGACCTCACCTCCAAAATGTTTAAGGTGGCATAAGCAAGAAAAGCGTGAATCAATCGAATTGAACCTTATACCTCATAATGAGCCTACTAAGTACAACATAACTTATTCTAGGATTTCTCATATCGATGGCCTAGGGTCAGGTACGGATCATGAACTCCCCATTGAAAATTCATGGGGAAAACGACAGTTGTCCGAAAAATGTCACTTGGAATATCTTCGTATTCTCCAAATCATGGCATCCTAGGTCCCTGTTTAGGTGCATACTGCAATTTTGGACCTGTGACCTCTGAGAGGTCATCTGAAAACCTGCTTACTTAACCCATTAACGCCCGCACCTAGTTACAGCTTTCAAATTGGCAAAACAAATGTTTTCCTATGCTTAGAATATGCCCAATAAGATGTTCCTAAAGTTTTTAATCGATACCACTTTTTAGATTCTGAGATATGACACCGGACAAAAATGACCCACTGGGCGTTTGGGACATCGGCTGGCACTGTGCGGCCGGCTCCCGGGCGGCGCTGTCACCGCACCCAGCGGCCCAATGCGCATCGCTTTTACTGCAGTTCTGTGAAGTGTTTTTATTTCCTCTTGCATATAGGCCATAGTAAAATGTTTAGACAGTTCTATGTCCTTAACACGCGCATTGACGGGGGGGCGGGTACCCGTCCCCCTCGGGTTTTTCGGAGACAGTAGAAAAATGGCGGCGCTACGCGCCGCCGTACTTGGTATACCTTTTTCCTCATCATTTTTACAACTTCTGTGAAAATTTTAAGGTTAGGTCATCTCAGGTCAGGTCACCAGTACAGGTCAAGTGACCCGACCTCAAAAAAGTTTAAGATAGCACAAGTCGGAGCAGGGTGAACTTATCCGATTGAAACTCATATTACATAATGGCCCCACCGAGTTCTCTAAAATATGTTCCGGTATTTTTGATATCGTTGACCTAAGGTCAGGTACGAGGCATGACCTCTCCATTGGAAATACATAGGAAAAATGTTTTTTTACGGAATGACTCAGTAACGGATGGTGATAGAGCATTTATTTTAGTTGCATTAGACTCGCCTGGGCTTTCCAGTTCTAATGATATGCATTTTATATAATTTGACCCTGACCTGACCTCAGGTCAGGTCAAATCCTTGATTTGACCTAGCAAGGTCAAATTATATATCATTCGATTCAGCATGCTAAGAGGATTCATATAGTTTAAGTCGTTTTGCTCTATCTTTACTTGTTCAGATGTAATGGCCGAAAAACTGAATTTACATGTTATCCCTATGACGGGCATGTTTTTACCTCTCGTGACCTTAAATGTGACCTGACAAAAAATGGTTCAAATGTTTTCGATGGAGAAGTGGATGGGCAGCCCAACGCCGTTTACCGTTTTTCGCTACCTACCGTGGTTCTCGAGATCTTAGGGGGCGGGTACCCGCCCCTCCCCCGTCAATGCGAAGGTGGCTCAGACCCCCGTCAATGCGCGTGTTAAGGTTTAATTAAAGACAACACTAACAGCATATTTGCAAATAGTATACAAACGTGGTTAACCTAGACTGATGATTTGCGGGGGATAGACTAAAATTGTGAATATCATAGTATTTTAAAAATATTTGTGAATATCAAAGGTTTTGGGAAACTGTTTCTTTTGTCTCTACCCCCTTCCTTCTCCACCTCTCAGACTTTGTGACTATGCTCACTGAGCTTTCAACGAGAAATCGTAATATTCAGCATACAGATGAAAAGTTTTGAAAACTCAATCCTTTAGCTCCCCCACGCGGTGCACATTAGCTTGATTAATCTCCAAATCTCCAAACGGGTTCATTTCCATCTTTCCAACTTTTCTTCGGAACAAGTAGCGCGCTTCATAGTTGCATAAATGTGAACCTCCACATTTCCAGGCACGCCACTGGTCATTGTAACGCTGGTCAGCTCATCATCTTTCTCATCCTCATGACTAATATATTTTGTGATGGTATGATTATGATATGCACTTGATCCGCTCCGCTATCTTGCGCACTTAAAACAACTTATTTTGCTTCTTTTCCTGCAAAACATTTGATCTGTGGTGTTCCTAACAACTATGCTTTCGATATTATGTCTCCATGGCTGGAGATTTCTTCTCGATCCAGGAGGAGTTCTGGATGGTTTAACGCTGGCACTGCAATCCAAGCCCTAGACAAAGTCTGTGGGAGACAAAAAAATACAGGCAGGTCTTGACCCCTCCTCCTAACCCTCGGGATGTTCACTCATGGTAGTTTCACTTGACTAGAACCAAGCAAAAATAGTGCTAGTTGCGTTTTAGGCAGACGTTCTAGAACTTCCCAAGCTTTCACCCGTTTTTATTATGCTCCAGACGTTTGACACTGCACCATATCGTCAAAACAAACCAGCGCGGCGGCCGCGATAATTTCCAACTCATTTTTGTCAGCTGGTCATTGGCTTTCAATCATTAGTGGACACAGGGGGGCTAGGAAGGCTCAAGCCCCCCCCCCTCCTACCGAAATGTCAGTGTGCCTATAGTACCTAAATGCATTACTGAGGGCTGTTCCGAGGCCATGGCGGGGAGGCTCGAGATCCCTAACCCCCCCCACCACCCAATGAAGTCCTCAATCCGTTACTGTTTCCCATTCTCTCTATCCAATACACATAATCCATCAAGGGGAAAAGACAAGGCTCTGCTAGCTTTTAGTCAGTGCTAAAATTTCGATAAGTTTTCAAAATCCCTGAAAATTGTATTTAATAACGCCTTTACAAAATACTGGAACCATCTTGCATGTTTCCGTTAAAATTATGTAATAATCCTTCCCAAAATAAGACAGACCCCGAAAACGGTAGGAAGCATTTCATGAACTTCAATGTTTACAAACGTATCGACATTGCACTAAAAATCTTCAGATTTGATGAAAAATTTATAAACTGGCAACCCAGCATTCGCAAGACCCACAATGCCTCCCTTCTCTCTAGGTAACATTGTGCACCTAACGCACCAGACGGGAGGACAGGACACATCCTTTTCCTTATTTTCAGCGGCCCGCAGATGTCCGCAACGCCCAGCGGGTCATTTTTGTCCGCTTCATATTTGACGATGTCTCATGGCAAAGCCGTTCAAGAAAATCTTACTACTTTTTCACCATCTGACTCCTAGTGGTCTTGGCTTAATGTCAATCATGCAAACCCTTTTCACCTTTCCATATGTTATTGCGAGGAACAAACTTTGCAGAGCTATCTCACGCTGACCAAAACCTCGCCAAAATAAGTTCCACCAAAATCGTCCCATAAAAACCTAGAATTTTCAAATACATTTTTCCAGCTTGTCCACGCTCTGAAACACACATCCATATCATAAACATGAAGATCACTTCACTGGTACCGATTCTGCAGCCCGCCAAAGTCAGAGGACAAAAATGACCCGCTGGGCGTTAATGGGTTAACACGCGCATTGACGGGGGTCTGAGCCACCTTCGCATTGACGGGGGCGGGTACCCGCCCCTAAGATCTCGAGAACCACGGTAGGTAGCGAAAAACGGTAAACGGCGTTGGACTGCCCATCCACTTCTCCATCGAAAACATTTGAACCATTTTTTTGTCATGTCACATTTAAGGTCACGAGAGGTCAAAACATGCCCGTCATAGGGATAACATGTAAATTCAGTTTTTCGGCCATTACATCTGAACAAGTAAAGATAGAGCAAAACGACTTGAACTGTATGAATCCTCTTAGCAAGCCAAATCGAATGATATATGATTTGACCTTGCTAGGTCAAATCAAGGATTTGACCTGACCTGAGGTCAGGTCAGGGTCAAATTGTACAAAATGCATATCATTAGAACCGCAAAGCCCAGGCGAGTCTAATGCATCTAAAATAAATGCTCTATCACCATCCGTTACTGAGTTATTCCGTAAAAACCATTTCTCCCATGTATTTCCTATGGAGAGGTCATGCCTCGTACCTGACCTTAGGTCATTGATATCAAAAATACCGGAACATATTTTAGAAAACTCGGTGGGGCCATTATGCGATATGAGTTTCAATCGGATAAGTTCACCCTGCTCTGACTTATGCTATCTTAAACTTTTTTTGAGGTCGGGTCACTTGACCTGTACTGGTGACCTGACCTGAGATGACCTAACCTTAAAATTTTAACAGAAGTTGTAAAAATGATGAGGGAAAAGGTATACCAAATACGGCGGCGCTACGCGCCGCCGTTTTTCTACTGTCTCCGAAAAACCCGAGGGGGGGCGGGTACCCGCCCCCCGTCAATGCGCGTGTTAAGCAGGTTTTCAGACTTGGGTCAATTACTTTGCAGGAAACAATGATGAGGCTTTTATTTTGATAAAATTACGTTTGAGTTGTTGTTGTGAATTAATTTATATGCATATTGACTGTACTAGGTAAAGTGGTGACCTTGAACTGACCTAAGGTCGGGTCATGTTTATGATTTGACGTAATACAGTTACATTATACATCATTCGATTTGTCATGACGTGATTAAGTGAGATTAAGTGCCTAGAAAATGATTCAAACCCAACTCTGTCAGACGCTAGAGCCCAGAAACTCTTCTCTAACATGCCACCTTCTTTGACTGTCATGACCTCAATATTGGCCTCAGCCAAAAAGTGAACGAGGTAATTTATTTATGAATTTGTATGGGCTATCCAACAGCGTTCGCGTTTTCCGCTTTTTTTGCATAGGAGCCGAGTTCGAGAGGGTGTTTGAAGCCCCCCCACCAGGGTGACGGATGCTCGGCGGCCTACTGGGGTGGGTGTTAACCCGCGCCCCACCAGGGGTCTGGCGCCACCTTCGCCCCACCGAGGGGGCATCGATGGTCCCCTCTAACTCCGAAAATGTGGGGGTTAGCGCAAATCTGCAAAGTAAATTAGAAAGCTCGTGTGGATTTAGTAAGAAATTACTTTGCATGTTTAACACGCGCATTGACGGGGGTCTGAGCCACCTTCGCTTTGACGAGGGGGCGGGTACCCGCCCCTCTAAGATCTCGAGAACCACGGTAGGTAGCGAAAAACGGTAAACGGCGTTGGGTAGCCATTCCACTTCTCTATCGAAAATATTTGAACCATTTTTTCGGATCACATTTAAGGTAACGGAGTTCAAAACATGCCGTAATAGAGATAACATGTAAATTAAGTTTTTCGCCCATTACATCTGAACAAGTAAAGATAGAGCAAAACAGCTTGAACTATGTGAATCCTCGCAGCAAGCCGAATCAAATGATATACAATTTTACTTTGCTAGGTCAAATCAAGGATTTGACCTGACCTGAGGTCAGGTCAGGGCCAATTATATAAAATGCATATCATTAAAACCGCAAAGCCCAGGCGAGTCTAATGCAGCTAAAATAAACGCTCTATCACTATCCGTTATTGAGTTATACGGTTAAAATCATATTTCCCATGTATTTCCAATTGAGAGGTCATGCCTCGTACCTGACCTTAGGTCATCGACATCAAAAATACCGGAAGACATTTTAGAGAACTTGGTGGGCCCAATTTGTGATATGAGTTTTAATCGGATAAGTTCACGCTGCTCCGACTTACGCTATCTTAAACTTTTTTTAGGTCAGGTCGCTTGACCTGTACTGGTGACCTGACCTGAGATGACCTAACCTGAAAATTTTCACAAAAGTTATAAAGATGATGAGGAAAAAGGTATGCCAAGTACGACGGCGCTAGGCGCCGCTGTTTTACTACTATCTCCGAAAAACCCGAGGGGGGGCGGTTACCCGCCCCCGTCAATGCGGGTGTTAAGCGCTCAGGTCAATGGTTTGACCTCTAGACGTCAAGTTAGCTCAAGATCGGCTATTTTCGCTCAAAATACGCAATTTTTTAAGCAATCTGGGCATCCTTCTTATGCCATTAGAGCTATTGAGATTTGGTAAATTACATTTGATAGGAAAATGCCAGACCTTTTTCCGCTTTGTGGAACGTAATGACCTCCCGCCAGTGGTTTGACCTCCACAGGTCACCTCGTGACCTAATATGACTTGAGGTCACAAAAGGTCAGAAATTGAATTTGCTGCATATCAAATGAAAGCCAGTGACAAGACGTACACGATGATGTTTGATTCACAACTCTAGCTTAATTAGGTCAAACGTTATTGTCAAAATACTCTTTTTGGCCCCTGGTGGCATTGGATGACCTCGGAGAGGTCAAAGGGAAAATATGGCCCTGGGATCCGTGGAGGGGTGTCCATGATCGCTTTTCTGAGCAAGCCGAGAATTTTCAATCGTTTTTATGACTTTTAGATCCCAAGACAGCCTTTCCCATGCTTTTTCAATGGGAGAGGTCACCTCGTGACCTGAACTCAGGTCACGAAATCGAAAAAATCCTGGGTATACACCTTGTAGACCCTGAAGGGGTCATGAAGTGTAGGAAGTTTCCAATCGATCGACCCAGAAATGCAGCTTTTATTGCACTCAAAGGTTGAAGTGAGGTGACCTTGGTTGACCTCGCCTGGTGACCTAACCTTAGGTGACCCGGGGTAAAAAAATTCAGGGATGGTGTGAAAATGATGGCATGAGAGGTAGAGCTCTCAACCGCGGTGCTGCGCCTCGTCGTTTTTCTGTTATCTTGAAAAAAAACTTAGGGGGCCATCGATGCCCCCCGTGGGGCGAGGGTTAAATAAGAAATTTTAACACTAACCCTATAGTGTTTGCGGGGAAGAAACGGGTTCAGAAGTCCATGGGCCTCCCTTAAATTCGGACATTCCACCATCACTGTCGTAGATGCCTGAAAAGTGACGGGCGTCTCACATGAATCGGCTCAGAATCATTCGCAAAAAACCGAGGGGCGGGTCCAATCGGACTCCTCAGGCAGTGATTGGTTAGCCCGCGCCACAGTGGGCCTCCGAGCAACCTTCGCCCTGTTGGGGGGTGTTTGAACACCCCCTCGAACTCGGCCCCTATGCGGGATAGCGAAAAACACGAACGCTGGTGGATAGGCCATACAAATTCATGAAGAAACTATATCAGTCACTTTTTGGCTCAGGTCAATATTGAAATCATGACAGGTCAAAGAAGGTGTGATTTTGAGTAGAGTTTTGGGCTCTAGCATCTGACAAATTTGAGTTAGAATAATTTTTAGGCACCATTGGCTTCCTCTCATCCCGGCAAATCAAATTATGACCATGTTAAGTTAACCACAAAAATGACCTGACCTCAGGTCAGGTCAAGCTAACTTTTGACCTAGCATAGTCAATAGGCATGCCCAACGACTCGCAAGAGCAATCTGAATGCAATAATATGAAAATAAAAGCTGTATCATCATTTCAAGCAAAGTTATTGACCCAAGTCTGAAAACTGTATAAATAGCCCCAGATGACCTCTAAGAGGTCACAGGTCAAAAACTGCAACATGAACCTAGAAAAGAGCCCAGGATACTACAATTTGAAGAATATGAAGGTGCTCTCAGCTGTATCAGCACAACTACAACCCAATTTATGTTTTTCCTATGTATTTCCATTGGAGAGCTCATGGTCCGTACTTGACCTTAGGTCATCGATATGAAAAAAATCCCGGAATAAATGTTGTAGCACTCGGTGGGTCCATTATGTGGTATAAGTTTCAATCCGATAGATTCACCGATTTCTTGCTTATGCCAGTCTAAACATTTTTGGAGGTGAGGTCACTTGAACTGCACTGGTAGACCTGACCTGAGACGGCCCAACCTTAAAATTTTGGGGAGAGTTGCGGAATTAATAAAGGGGAAAGTGTGCCAACTACGGCGGCGCAAAGCGCTGCCGTTTTTTCGTGCCGTCGGAAAAACCCGAGGGGTGTGTGTTGAAGCACACCCCCACCTGGGCAAAGGTAATCTCAAGGCAAGGATTTGTATTGAAACCTCTAAGATTATTTCTTAATTACTCAGATACGTTTCTCTAGTTAAGAAGATCATGGAGTAATTGAAAATTATATATTGTTTATACTTTCATTTTTACAGCAGTGGACTAATCGACTGAATGATATCATCGAAAATACTTAATGGCTTTTATCGTTTGGTCTGACCAACTCATGCGTTCTGTGAACAGTGTTTTGCGGTTGGGTGAGGCGCAGATTAGTTCACCACTTATAGATTAACTGAGAATTTAGGTTATGTTGTGTATTTCTAAAGATGGCACATGCACTGGCCTTGGTGAGTATATAGATGGCGGCACCATGTGGAGCCGAGCTTCAGTGACGTCATAACGTCATATAAGCGGGACTATATGTCAAGGTCACTTCACATGAAAGTCAAGGTCAAGGTCAAAGGTCACAGGTCAAGGTCATATCTGCACTTTCAAGGTCACTGACCACTGTGCGTCCGGCCAAATTACGTTACTCCGTCTGACATATATTATGCTATGACGTCATCGGTAGGGTACCCCAATACAAAGGTCAAGGTCAAAGGTCAGGGTCAAAGGTCATTGGGAAAGGTCAATCCTCATTTCCCGCCAAACGGTGGCTACAGTGTTAGTCAAAGTGTAAATAATAAGTAGTATACCACATGGTGACCTTAAAGGTCAATGACCTTGAATGACCTTGACCAAAAAGTTGTGGGGAAACCTCCTTGAGACCTCTTCTCTATGAACCTTGTCCACCTTTAGCTTATTCCCGCCATTTTCCTGCATAATCACAGCATTTACCAATCGATCCCAGCATGACCAATATTTGACCTTTACGACCTTGTTTGACCTTAAAGATATTGACCTAGGTCAATGAAAATTGGTCATCAAGTAGATCACCATAGCCCCCACCCACCTACCAAGTGGCGTTTGTCTAGCTCTCTTAGTTTCCGAGATCTTACGGGAGCCTACCAGGCCCCCCTCCAGTGCGCGTTAGTGCCAGACCCCCTCCAGTGCGGGTGTTAAGCATTGCATATGGTATTGAAAATAGCCTATCGTGACCTTACTTGTCCTATGGAGTTAACAATATTGAACTGAACGCTTTAACCCGCGCCCTCCGGGGGTCCGGCGCCACCTTCGCCCCACCGGGGGACATCGATGGCCCCCTCTAACTCCGAAAATATTGGCGTTAGCGCAAATCTGCAAAATGCAATAGAAAGCTCGCGTGAATTCAGTAAGAAATTACTTCGCATGTTTTAGTGCTCAGGTCAATGGTTTGACCTCCAGAGGTCAAATTAGGTCAATATTTGCTATTTTCACTCAAATATGCAATGATTAGGCAAACTGGGCATACCTCTTATGTCATTAGAGCTATTGAGGCCTGGTAAAGTAAATTTGATAGCAAATTGCCAGTCCTTCTTCCGCTATGTGGAACGTAAAGACCTCCCGCCAGTGGTTTGACCTCCAGAGGTCAGCTCGTGACCTAATATGACTTGGGGTCACGAAATGTCAAAAAGTTACCTTACTGTATATCAAATGAAAGCCAGTGACAAGACAAACAAGATGGTGTTTGTTTCACTGCTCTAGCTTAATTAGGTCAAAAATTATTGTCAAAATAATGTTTTTGACCTCTGGTGACCTTGGATGACCTTGGAAAAGTCAAAGGGAAAATATGACCCCTGGGATCAGTGAAAGGGTGTCCAAAAACGCTGTTCTGAGCAGTCTGAGTATTTCCAATCATTTTTGTGGCTTTTATATCATGAAACAGCTTTTCCCCATGCTTTTCCAATGCGAGAGGTCGCCTCGTGACCTGACCTCAGGGCACGAAATCGAAAAAACTCAGATATACACCTTGTAGACCCTGGAGGGGTCATGAAGTGATGGAAGTTTCAAATTGATCGACTTTGAAATGTAGCTCTTACAGAGCTCTAAATTTGAAGTGAGGTGACCTTGGTTGACCTCGTCTGGTGACCTGACCTTGGGTGACCCGGGGTAAAAAATTTCAGGGATGATGGGAAAATGATGCAGTGAGAGGTAAAGCCCTCAACCGCGGTGCTGCGCCTCGTCGTTTTTCTGCTATCCCGGAAAAACCTTAGGGGCCATCGATGGCCCCCCTGGTGGGGCGAGGGTTAACATGCAAGTAATTTCCTGCTTAATTTACGCGTGCTTTCTAAGGTACGTTGCAGATTTGCGTTAATCCCCATATTTTTGGAGTTAGAGGGGGCCATCGATGTGGCGAAGGTGGGGCGACGGTGGCGCCGGACCCCTGGTGGGGCGCGGGTTAAGGAGCTGGGGTTCCAAAACCCACTGGTGGGAAGTAAAATCCTTAGGGCTCGGTGTTTTAGGACGCATCGATAGCAATGCCCGTTTTGCAATGGTGATTTTGCGACAGCCTTTCGGGTTTTACCACTCACCCAGGAGTAAGGTCTGGCACTAACATGCACCGAAGGGGAGGGGGCCGGAAGAAAGGTTCCCCTCCGGTAGATCTTTTCCTCCAAGACGCCCTGAGATCTCCAAAACTAAGAGCGTAGAGAACCAACGGTTCGGGGGTGGGTGGGTTATGTTGAGCTGCTTCATCACTTCCGGTGTCCGAAATCGTAGGGGGGTCCGATCGGTCCCTTCGGGCGGTGGTGTGTACGAAAGGAGCCCAGGCGTACCGGGGTAACACGCTCACTGGAGGAGGGGGCTCGGAGGTCCCCCACCTATTTTCCCGAAGTGGCCGGTGAACACTTGTAGCAACAACAAAAAAACACTACTTTGGCCACATTTGAGATTTGGGGGTAATTCAATCGCAAGTCGATTGGGGAAAAATAAAAAAAGTGCCAAATTAGTTTAACCAACTAAGTTAGACCTATATTTTGAGATGGCCACAATTACGTGGTCGCACCAGTTCGTCTGTATTGGACACCGATTGACAACATCATGAGGCCATATAAATAAGAAGGTATGTCAAGGTCATCTCATTTAAAGGTCGAGGTCAAGGTAAGATATTACAGCCATTCCAGAATTTTCAAAGTCATTGTCCCCGGTATTTCTGGACAAATGGCGTTGCCCAGTGTGGCACGTAATGATGTCATCGTTCAGGTAACTCAAGCTAAAGGCCAAGATAGAAGGTCCAAGTCAAATGGCATGCATAGGTCAAGGTCAATCCTCATTTTCCGCCCATAGAATACTGTAGTGCTAGTTATAATGTATGCTTATTAGGTATGTAAAACGTCCTATACTGTGACGTCATAGACCAATGACCTTGAATGACCTTAAACTTAAAATATTACAAAATACACCTATATATAATAATATGAATATACCTATACATTATAATTATATAATATACCTTCCCCTTATATAATCTTATATAAGATAACGCCTTCCGTCTATGAACATTGTTCGATTTTAGTAGGTGTATTTTCTCATTTTCCAGCAAAATTAAGGCATTTCTCAATAGTTCCGCAGCACGGGCAATATTTGAACGTTATGACCTAGTTTGACTTTGAACATATTCGCCCAGGTCAATATATTTCCGCCCCGTTAGCTGGCAGCTGGTAGAGGGTTGCATTCCGGTCCGCTGCTCAAGAACATGCAGTGGCAGTGCATGTGTAGGCTCAGGCTTGGCTCTCCTGAGCAAACTAGCATTTTTGGCATTACCTTGAAATTGTATCAGCTGTCACATTTACCATCAGTCATTGAATGTTATTCATATTATCTTTCAGTGCGAAAGTGCTCGCTAGAGAGAGAGAGAGAGAGAGAGAGAGAGAGAGAGAGAGAGAAGAGAGAGAGAGAGAGACAGAGAGAGAGAGAGAGGGAGAGGGAGAGAGAGGAGAGAGAGAGAGAGAGAGAGAGAGCGAGAGCGAAAGAGGAGCTGGTTAAATAGGCCCAGATGTCCCCTCAGAGGTCACAGGTCAACAATTGCCGTATGAACCCGGAAAGGGACCCACGATAGTGCGATTTTAAGGATACGAAGATATTCACAACTGTATATACTCAAATGCAGCCCATTTCCTGTTTTCTCCATGTATTTCCAAAAGAGAGGTCATGATCCGTACCTGACCCTTGGTCATCAATATGAAACATCCCAGAATATGTGTCGTAGCACTTGGTGGGCCATTATGTGGTGTAAGTTTCAATTCGATAGACTCATCATTTCTTACTTATGCCACCCCAAACATTTTTGGAGGTGTGGTCACTTGACCTGCGCTGGTGACCTGACCTGAGATGACCCAACCTTAACACGCGCATTGACGGGGGTGGGTACCCGCCCCATCGGTTTTTTTCGGAGAGAGCATAAAAACGGTGGTGCGTAGCGCCGCCGTACTTGGCATACCTTTTCTCTCGTCATTTTTACAACTTCTGTGAAAAAGTTGAGGTTAGGACATCTCAGGTCGGGTTACCAGTACAGGTCAAGTGACCTGTCCTAAAAAAGGTTAAGATAGCATAAGTCGGAACAGGGTGAATTTATCCGATTGAAATTCATATCGCAAAATGGCCCCACCGAGTTCTCTAAAATTTGTTTCATTATTTTTTATATCGATGGTCTAAGGTCAGGTACGAGCCATGACCTCTCCATTGGAAATATGTGGAAAAATGGTTTTGACTGAATAACTCAGTAACGAATGGTGATAGAGCGTTTATTTAAGCTGCATTAGATTTGCTTTGTCTTTACAGTCCTAGTGATATGTATTTCATATAATGTGACCTTGACCTGACATCAGATCAGGTTAAATCCTTGATTTGACCTAGCAAGGTCAAATTATATATAATTTAATTCAGCTTGCTGCGAGGATTCATATAGTTCCAGCTGTTTTGCTCTAGCATTACTTGTTCAGAATAAATGGCAAAAACCTTCATTTACATGTTATAGCTATGATGGCATGTTTTGACCTCTCGTGACCTTGAATGTGACCTGACAAAAAATGGTACAACTATTTTCGATGGAGAAGTGGATAGGCTACCCAACGCCGTTTACCGTTTTTTTACTACCTACCGTGGTTCTTGAGATCTTGGGGGGTGGGTACCCGCCCCCCCTAGCAAAGGTGGCTAAGACCCCCGTCCATTTCGCGTGTTTAAATTTTGGGGAAAGTTGCAAAGTTGATTAAGGATAAGGTGTGCCAAGTACGGCGGCGCTTCGCGCCTCCGTTTTTCGTGCGGCCGGAAAAACGCGAGGGGTGGTGTTCACACCACCCCCTCCACTGGGGCGAAGGTTAAAATTAAATCGGATAATCAAAATAATGTACAAAATTCACACAGAACGGATTACATTTTCATTGCTATAAAGATTATATAATAATGCTAGTCTAGATACATCCGAATATTCAATCAAATAACAGGTTCACAAGCTACCGCTGCTACTATTTTGGAAAAACACATTAAGTAAGACGCATATATTATTTTTCTCTCATTTTCTTCTTTTCTTGAATCCTAACGTAAAATGTGTTTTCATATAATGAAGTGCTGTGGATTGCTTGGTCTGAATGTTGATGGTAGGTGCTGTGTTTCGAATCATGACTGCTTTGAGTGTGGTGAGTCTACATCAATCGTTGCAGTGTGCGATGATTTGTGTGTTGGCTGTGAGCATGTCTCCGGCGATGGTGATGCCGTGGTGTTCGTGCGTGTGCTTCTTGGATGAGCCATCCTGGAGGTACATAGTAAGTCTGCAGCTGAGTATTCTTGTCGTCTAACAAATGTAATATACCTCGCGGGTTCCGCAATTCCCGGTTGTATGTACATCTGTAATCATCGGTAACCTTGTAACTTTGTACCTTTGTAATACATCGGTAAATTACGTTAGTTTGCTTCATATGTGCGTGCTTGTTAGTGATTTATTTAATGTTTAGGGCTGCTGTTTTGTGGTTAGTGTATTAGACGTTGAGGCTAATTTTCTTGGTGTGGTTATTTGGTGCTGTGCTGCGTTTTCCGATGTTAGATTTCGCAATTTTCATCTGCCATCCATGATGGTGTAAGTGTGTTTTTGTAGTCGACGGTTCTGGTTACCTATGCTGTCTGTGTAGGCCGGTTTTTTCATGTAGTCACTGGACATTTTATCTGAGACGTTATCAAAATCAGAGTTAATAATTGTTGGGGTTTAACGACGCACTAACTGCCAGGGTCATACGGCGTCGCCAACTCTCACCCTGTTAGAAGGGATTTTTAGGGATCAGATCGACTTATTCAGAGGCTCCGCCGGGATTTGAAACCGGGACCGGTTGCTTAGAACACAAGGGTGCTATCCACTAAGCCACCTCATCCCCACAAAATCAGAGTTGATGTATCGACTATCCACTAATAAATTGCGCACCCTCTTTAATTTTTGATGTACCAACTGTCAGGAGCTGCAGTTTCTAAGATGAGCGGATGACCGGATGATCCCTAGCTTGTATGCTTCTGAATAGTCTCTTTCTCTATTCATACATCAGCCACCTTAGATTGTTTGCTTACGGTAAACATCGGTGACGGTGAAAACTAGCTCCTGGCATAATTGTAGTAATAGTTAATATTTATGATTATTCTTAAGCTCATGTGACATCACGTGCTGAATTACCGACGTCGCATCTGGCGGTAAATGAATCAACAGCGGAAAAAGTGACGCTTGCTAGTTCTTACCTACGCATCCAACTTCAATAGGTACTGCTTGTATCGACCTTTAAATGTGTACACGTGAAAAATATGGGTATAATTTCACTCAGCAATATTTTACAGAAATATCTTTACTGCTTATCTATCGGTGGTCTCCCAAGTTTGGGAACGTTTTGTTATGGATCAACCGGCATTTCTGTACAAATCATATATAATATAAATAACTTATTTAAGATATAAGATAAGCCAATTGAGTGATGATCTGCCTTCTCGGTATGCCCTTAAACTGCAAAGATGATGATGGGCCAGATGTTTTGTTCTTTCTGAGTTGAATGAAGGATGAGTTTATATATTATGATGAGATAAAGCCGGAGTTAAATGCCCAAAAAGATAGCTCCTTACGGTGACTTGGCGAAAATTCCCGAGACTATAACTAAATAATTGTTGTTTAAATGGGCATAACTTTGCAGCTCAATTCAGCGCCCCAATTAACTCTAAAAGCAGTTTTCATCTAAATCGAGGACATGAGAGTGTTGTATTTTACAAGTTTTGAATGATCTGCCGTGACCCTTGGCACCTTTCACAAGCGTATGACCCCATTTGTAGGGAATAGAAAGGGACCTGGGTACGTTTATCCTAATTGCACCTGCCTGCTACACGATCGGATAGTGCCATGAACATTCTATTCGATTAAAGCCGTATGACAGCCATCAAAACATCGTAGTTGAAACTTGTAATGCATATTTCCAAGTGAGTTGTCAACATGATTATAATAGAAACCTAAACTAGTTTAAGGGTGAGAATGATAGACGCGGATAATTTGTGTAACAGGAAACGTGTGGTAACGTTGTCAGAAGGTAAGATGAGACGCTGGATATGGGACTTCTGGGTCGGGCAGTCAGGTTTCTTAAGAACTATCGTAGCCCTGATGCAGCGGTTTAGTTTGATTTTACCTCATTTCTAGTGAGTGCTAGCATATCTGTACTTCTGAGTGAAAGTGAAAATCGAAGAGAAAGATAGAGTGAGAGAGAGAGAGAGAGAGGAGGAGAGAGAGAAAGGGAGAGAGAGAGAGGACGAGAGAGAAAGAAAGAGAGAAGGAGGGGGATAGAAAGTATAGAGAGTTTTTCTATTTGAATTCAACAAAAATTAATAGATTTGCATATTTAGTTTAACGCACGACAATACTTGGGAATCTCTAAAACTTTACCACAGAGCTTCTCGGGTGTTGGAGTATTTCTCCGTAATAGCGATCAGCCGTAGTAGCAAACTATCAGCTTCAATACAAATGACCAGACCACAACCGAACCAAGGTCCTTAACGACTCCAGTTTGAATGGTGCTTCGCTCGTTAGTTTTAATCACCCGCTCCCAGTTTCCAACCAGTGGCTTAATCTGTAAATGGGCAAATGATTAAAAATTACTGAGACAGCTTCAATACACGGATTAGTAAAACAATCATTTTCAGTCCACACTCTATTGGCTCTGGCAACCAATTTATGGAGGCCATATCATGGTGCAATCGCGTCTTTGTATGTTGCAAGTCTGTTGCTCAATTCACCCTAGCTCCAATCAATCGACTCGCCTGAACATTAAAAGGCCTCCGGGGCAATGTAAGACCTACAGAAGCCATTTAGGGGAGTGAATATTCGATGATAGTGGAAAGTGCAGTGTCCAATGCTTGCCAGACTGCAGCAACACACTTGCGAAGGTCCAATCAAGGAAAGCTTGTTAGCGCAGTGGCGGATGTATTTACGCCCTTTCAGATGGAGCTAAAGAGGATATCTTACCAGCGAGTTACCAAAATTGAATAACAAACAAAAACACTCAGAAACCAAAATCATCCGAATTTTAATCTTCCAATTCATGTCTAGCGACCGACGCGAGTCAGTAGCCTACCTCTTCCCGTGGCCCTCCTCGGGGGTTATAAGAAGAGGAGGAGGAGCCTCCTGCGCAGACCTCGGTTTTGGTGCCGACACCCACCAGGCATCGCTCAAGACCAGTGGCTGACGTTGATGACCGTTGTAATGTTGTCTCGGGTAGTTTTTCTTCTGGTGTACCTGGTTTTTCCAGCTGCCTCAGCCTCAGCCTCACTTTTCTCTCAGTTGCGCGAGTTCATCTCCTGGACGACGCTCCATCACCACACGGTCATACTCACACAGTGCAGGCGAGCTGGGGACCCGATGGCAGATGGCCCATCCTCCGCTGCTGCCGTGTGGCATGCGGCTTACTCTGCCTCAACCTCCGTGCAGGCAGTCTGTATCGGGGAGAGTCCACCAGCGGCGTCAACTCAGGCGGAAGATGCTGTGTGTATCCTCTGGCTCAGCGAGTCGGCATGGCGTGAACGACCCGAGCTGCGTCGGCCAGTGGCCTACCTCAGCCGCACTGGACACCGCTGCCGCCGCCTGGTGGTGCTCGACAAGCCAGATAACGGCTCTTCTTTGGTCGAGCAGCTGCTCGGCGAACGCGACGCTGACAGCCTGGTGTTGGTAGCAGTGCATGATGAAGAGGTGCAGGCCCGCGTCCACCACCTAGACTGTGTCAGTGGGAAGCTAGTCAGCACGGAGGCGTTGCGGTTGCAGAAGCTCCCGCCTGCTCCATCCACCAGTCTCAGGGGGTGTCACTTACGCATCGCCACTACGGCAGCTGCCGGCACGCTCTTTATGCACTTCAACAAAAACGGAAGTGGAGTGGAAGGCCTGGAGGTGAAGATGTTGGAGACGCTGTCAACAGGTCTTGGCTTTACCTACTCTCTGCAGCATCCTGAAGCATCCGGTGTGTTCGGATCTCTGCTCGCCAACGGCACCTGGACGGGCGTGGTGGGTCGAGTGGCGGAAGGAAGTGCCGACCTCGCCGTCGGCGACATCTCCATCACCCTTGCCCGCAGTTCCATCGTCGACTACACGTACCCTTACCACATCGAGCCGGTTTGTGCGCTAACACCGCGGCCGCGTCAGCTGCCCCGATGGCTGGTGATAGCTCGCCCTTTCGACGCCACCACCTGGCTGCTGCTGCTAGCTTCTGTGGTTGCTGCTTCTCTAGTTCTGGCTGCTGTACCAGGAATGCTGCCCAGTCACTGGCCCTGGCCGCGGCGCCTTCAGGAGGCCGCGTTCTTCTCCGCCAACTCTCTGACGTCTCAGGCTCTCGAGCTGGGTGTTCGCGGCGACCCACAGCGGGTCATTCTGTGCCTCTGGTGGCTACTCTGTGTAATAATTAGTATCTGCTACAGAACTGTGCTCACGTCGACCCTGACAGTGCCATTCTTCGAAGCTCCGATCGACACGCTGGAGCATCTGGCGGAGAGCTTGCTCCAGATTCGGGTGTCACACCGCACCGCTGCCCATGCCTTTTTCGAGTCTTACGCCAACACCGACTCTCCCATTGCTCGCATGCTGTCACGTCTCGGCACTGTCGATGTCATGTCCTACTCAGATGGGACGCTGCAACTGCTACCTGACACTGCCTATATCAACGAGCTCGGCATCCTGAACGAGTTCCTGTCGGAGAGCGAGCAGCGTCACGACTACCACATCACCCGCGTGCGCTTCTTCGAGACCGGCCTGGCGTGGCCGGTGCGCCGTGGCGCCTGCTTCGAGAAGGTGCTGAACTCGGCTCTGCTGCGTCTGCTGCAGTCGGGCCTGGTACAGTACTGGATGCCAAAAGTACCGCCAGAGCCGGTGCTCCACTCCCAGCAGAAGCTGAGCGTGCGCGACCTCTCAGCGGCGTTTCTGGCGCTCTGCTGTGGCCTCGGCGTCGCCTCTTTGGTGCTGCTACTGGAGTGGTGTCAAGGCAGCCAGCGCCCTGGCAAGATTCAGTGGAGAAGGGCGTCACCTTACCTCACCCCACTAGTTTGGCACTCATCTTCTCAGCTAACTCGTGGCTAAAGTGCGTCCTTGTCAGTGGATCCCAGTAGCTTCAATCCCATACAATCTGATGAGTTGGATTGGCTTGAATTTCCCATATAAATGGAATTGAAGTCACTGTAAATGATTTATCGCTAGGTCAATCTTGAATTCATTACAGGTCAATAGATCAAAATTACTGAAATTATGTGTATAAAGAAAATACCGTTTTTCGGAGGTATTAAATGGTTATAAGTATGTTAACGATGTCATACGAAAGCGTTTTAGTCGCTCGCTTGATAATTTACTAGCTTACCTCAAATTGTGAATCAGTGCAAGTGCTAAGCACTATATGTCACAAATCATCTGACAGTCAAAACAGAGCACTGTTTCTCATGACATTGAAAACCAACTAAAAGTACACATTGCTACAGAGCTTGCCGCGCTAATATTAGGTCTACTGTGAGATCGACCCAGGTCGAAGTAGGTAGGATACTGACATTATGGGTTGTTTACTTTTTTCCTTAGCTGCGAATCAAAAGTGATGTGACGCTTGTCGAGGGAAATTGCTTATTGACACCAATCCAATGTCTTATCATTTTACTACTTTTTGTGATTAAGAGGTTAACTTGGCCTCATGTCAATTAGATGCCCTAATATGGTCATGAAGTGTGCAACTTACGGGCAATATAATATTTTTTCAGACTGCGCAGGAATTAAAAAAAACTGACCAGGAAGCTGGGAAATTTGCAAACTGCCTGGTCATTTGGTCATTTTTCACATAGCCCGTTTGAGCCCGTGTATCCGTACTCTGCGAATTGCTCGGACGGGGCAGTCTGTAAAATGCACGGAAATCACACTTCAAAGCCACTGATTATTCAACAGAAAGTTTTAGAAACCAGTAAGACGCCTGTGGGGCTGAAAACTGAGCGGATACCTGACATCGAAAATTGGGCATATCTTCCATGCGGTGGACCGCTAAGAACGCAATATTTTTTGTTTCTAAATGACAAAATGGCATGAGGCATTAACCCGCGCCCCACCGGGGGTGCGGCGCCACCTTCGCCCCACCGGGGGGCCATCGATGGCCCCCTCTAACTCCGAAAATATGGGCGTTAGCGCAAATCTGCAAAGTGCAATAGAAAGCTCGCGTGAATTCAGTAAGAAATTACTTCGCATGTTTTAGTGCTCAGGTCAATGGTTTGACCTCCAGAGGTCAAATTAGGTCAAGATCGGCTATTTTCACTCAAATATGCAATGATTAAGCAAACTGGGCATAACTCTTATGTCATTAGAGCTATTGAGGCCTGGTAAAGTACATTTGATAGCAAATTGCCAGTACTTTTCCGCTATGTGGAACGTAAAGACCTCCCGCCAGTGGTTTGACCGCCAGAGGTCACCTCGTGACCTAATATGACCTGAGGTCACGAAAGGTCAAAAAGTGACCTTGCCGTATATCAAATGAAAGCCAGTAACAAGACAAACGCGATGGTGTTTGTTTCACCGCTCTAGCTCAATTAGGTCAAAAGTTATTGTCAAAATACTGTTTTTGACCTCTGGTGACCTTGGATGACCTTGGAAAGGTCAAAGGGCAAATATGACCCCTGGGATCCGTGAAAGGGTGTCCAAAAACGTTGTTCTGAGCAGTCTGAGTATTTGCAATCATTTTTGTGGCTTTTATATCATGAAATAGCTTTTCCCATGCTTTTCCAATGGGAGAGGTCGCCTCGTGACCTGACCTCAGGGCACGAAATCGAAAAATCCCGGATATACACCTTGTAGACCCTGGAGGGGTCATGAAGTGTAGGAAGTTTCAAATCGATCGACTTTGAAATGTAGCTCTTACAGAGCTCTAAAGGTGAAGTGAGGTGACCTTGGTTGACCTCGTCTGGTGACCTGACCTTGGATGACTCGGGGTAAAAAATTTCAGGGATGATGGGAAAATGATGCAGTGAGAGGTAGAGCCCTCAACCGCGGTGCTGCGCCTCGTCGTTTTTCTGCTATCCCGGAAAAACCTTAGGGGGGCCATCGATGGCCCCCCGGTGGGGCGAGGGTTAAAGTTATTTGGCATTTCTAAATAGCTAAATTTGTCATGAGCTCCGCACACATATCTCATAGTTTTAATAGTCTCTTTTCTACAGGGAAAATAACGTTGCGCTTTTGAAGCTTGCACTTTGGACATTATGGTACCGTATTTTCTAAGGAGCAAAGTTTACATGAAGGCACGAACCTGAAAAAGAATAAGTAGTTTTAGATGAAAATTTACGGGTTTCCCAATCTATTTGTTTTCCTAAATTAACGTTGCTAGTGACTTCGTATAAATTCAGGAAAGGTCAGCGGAAATTGTAAGAATTCAACTGTTTCTCATCTAGTTTTCTGATAGCCCACCATCTGCGACTTAGAGCCGGAAAGCCGCAAAATCCACAAATTGATCGTGCCTTGCTTGGCCTGTCCTCGGAGCTGTCCCGTTCCTTGCAGAGTGCTGCTTGTATGTGTATCCTGTACTCGATCCTTGACAGCAGATTTGACCCGCTAATACCCGTGATCGTGCATGAATAGTTTCGGAAATACACGCCCCGGTTTGACGTCCAAAGTTTCCACGTGCTTTGTAGTTTTTCGTAATGCAAACACGTTGAATACGTCCAACACGTTGTTAAAAATGGCACGTCATATTGCATCGTTTGACTTTGCACCCTGTCGTGATTTTTTGTGTCGCTACGACCGAACGTTTTGGAGCAATGGGCAAAGAAGTAAAAGATAAGATCATATCCCCAGCCTCGGGGAAGCTGTCTCTGTTTATGCTAATTGCAAGGGCCCACGGTATTTGATATCGACAGTAAAATCAACATTCATAAGTACATTTCAGTACATAACTCACACCTCAGCATGTGCTTGTGTGATCGTGTCGCATCCTTGAATTTGCATAGTTGATGGGGCGTGCATTTGCGCGAGTGAAGCGTGGCCGTAGTGCCGGCTGGTGCAATTCAATTATTTTATTGGCCTTACCGAGTGCTACAACATATATTCCGCAATTTTTCATATTGACTTCACCTCCAAAAATGTTTAAGATGGCCTAAGTAAGAAAAGGATGAATCGATCGAATTAAAACTGATACCAAATTATTGGCTCACCGAGTGCTACAACATATATTTCGAAATTTTTCATATCGATGACATAAGTTCAGGTACGGACCATGACCTTTCCATTGGCAATACATTACGAAAACGGGAATTGGGCTGTATTTGTGTAGATACAGCTGAGAATAACTTCATATTCTCCAGATCGTAGTATCCTGAGCCCCTTTTTAGGTTCATGTTGCAATTTTTACCTGAGACCCCTGAGAGGTCATCTGGGCTACGTGAGCAGTTTTCAGACTTGGGTCGATAACTTCGCAGGAAATGATGATGCAGCTTTTATTTTAATACCACTATATTTAAATTGCTATGGTACGCCGTATGAGGTGCATATTGACTATGCTAGATCAGAAAGTGACCTTGATCTGACCTCAGGTCAGGTGATTTTTTTGGCTTTTGACCTAGTATAGTCATTTTGTACAGCGTTCACTTTGCCCTAACGTAGCGAATGGTGCCTAAATAATGATTCTAACTCAACTCTGTCAGACGTTAGAGCCCCGGAAATTCTTCTCTAACATGCTACATTATTTGGCCTGTCACAACCCCAACAATGACCTGAGCCAAAAAGTGAAAGACGTAGTTTCTTCATGAATTCGTATGAGCTATCCACCAGCTTTCGCGTTCTTTTTCGCTATCCCGTATAGGAGCTGAGTTCGAAGGGGTGTTTGAACACCCCCCCACCTTGGCGAAGGTGGCTCGGAGGCCCACCGGGGCGGGTGTTAAGCCACAGGAAAGGGTTCCATCCAAACCAATTTTGAGCATATTCAGATCAGCCAGAATGGAATGATGGCGTGATAAGTGACGGCAATTTAATGATTTGGTGCCCCCGCTTTATGGCGTGCCACGAGCCTCGCTAAAACCTCATCCATCCCTTATATGTTCAGTTGTAACTGAATTGATCATGCCATACCATGGAGAAGATCCCGTCAATGCAGTTTGCACCCTTTCGGAGACATAATCTTTTCACTAGTGTGACGGTTGGGCCGGGCCAGGTCGTATCGCTTATATGCAAAAGTTTATCCATATTTAGGGGAGACCACAAGGGGCTGCACTCCCGCCCCCAGTAGTAAAAGCCTGAGCCACCTGACATGGCGCCATGGTCCTCTTAGAGCCGGCAATAGTGCGTCGCTCTTACAAAGGTGGTTATTGGTCGACTACATACTCTCGCTTTTAACACGTACATTGAAGGGGGCGGGTAACCACCCCCTTATAAAAGTGTATATATATATATATATATATATCTGTATATCTGGGCAAAATATTTTCATTCAAGCATATTCCATTGAAGATTGTTGCGTTCTTTGCTTTCACCAGTTTCTTTTGAAGTCTTAGTATTTTGTTGATTGTTAATTTAATATTGGACGGAATTGAGTTGATGAGCTCACCAAAGTTCATAAAGTCACAATAAATCGACGTTTCGAATCTATTAGTTGATTCATTATTCAAGATAACATGTAAAAAAACTGTCGCCGGTCGATTGAGTTCCAAGATAAATAAATCGCATTTGGAAAACATTGAGCAGATTACGAGGCGTGTGACTGGCAGAATTAACACTTACAGTACGAATATTCATTTTGCTATTGTTACGTTAAACACTATCATTATTACATATACCAGTTAGCAATCCCTTTGCACACATCATTCAATACAGTTCCCTAACTAAATGAAACAGATACAAGTTTAGGAGTCAATTTGACATCATCAACAATACAACCTGCCTAATTCCCCCATAGTGCCATGGATGTGTGTGTGCTGATCTGTGCACTGATGGATGGTTTATGTCTGTGGATGTAAAGTGCTTCTTTAATGAAGAGTCTGTATGGATCGTTGTGAGTGTCAATGATGAATGTGTTTTCTGCTAGCATTTTGTGTGTGACTTGTGTGTTGTGTGTGTTGGCCATGTGATCCTTGGGTCCCCCTTCTTTGGCGTGTATGGTGAGGCGTCGTGAAAGGGTGGTGGTGGTGGCACCAATGTAGCAAGTGTTACGAGGCCTGCAATCCTCGTGTGGGCATACGAATTGGTATACTACATTGGTGCGGTTCAGTGTCTTTGTTTTGATCGGATTGTTTCGCATAATGAAATGTTTAGATTTGCTGTTTTGGTAGTATATGTGGACTTTCACTTCCTTGTCGTCCTTAGGCTTAACGTTCTTTTTATGATGTCCTTTAAGATCTTTTCATCAGTTTTATGCTCTGTGTTCATGAAGTTTCGATAGAACAAATCATGATTTGTTTTTTGTTCGGATGTTTTTTCTCCCTTATCCATATCAAGTTGTTTACGAATTTCTTGATCAATCTCAGTGTTGGTATAACCATTGTTAACCAGCAGCTGTTTAAGCCTACAAAATTCCTGGTGTAGCAGTTCATAAGTGGAGCTGGTTTTTATAGCCCGTCGGATGAAGGCTCTCAAAGCGTTTTTCTTGTATCTAGCTGGGCACTCACTTTTAGCGTTAAGTGTATGACCGATGTTAGTTGGTTTTCTATAGACACTTGTAACATATGAGTTGGGGGTAGCCTCGATGAGTATGTCTAAAAAAGGCAGGCAGTTGTGGCTGTTTTTTTTTCGTAGGTAAACTTAAGTACCGAGTTTTGTTCTAGTGCCTTAATAATAGTTTCGAGGTGTTGTTGGTTTCGTACTTCTAAGCACATGTCATCAACATATCGGTAGAGCATTGACGGGCATATCTCAGGATCTGAGAACACAACGTTTTCCAGGTGGGCCATGTAAAAGTTTGCAAGGAGTGGTCCGAGCGGTGAGCCCATGGCCACCCCATCTTTTTGTTGGTACAGGGATCCATCTGGACCTCGAAAAGGCGAGTCTGTGGTACATGCGAGAAGCAGTTTTTCCAGAATTGAGGGCGATAGTGCTAGTGGTTTGAGTCCGTTGCTTTGTCTATTGTAAACTTCATGTTTTATTATATCTATGGTTTCTCTTACTGGTACGTTCGTAAATAGGCTCTCGACATCAATCGAGACAAGTTCGCCCTGCGGTTTTTTTGTTCTTATCAGGTCTAAAAACTCTGCAGATGAGTTTACGATGAACTTGGATGGTAAGAATGGTTTAAGTAGGTTGTTAAGTCTTTTGGCTAGCTTGTATGTGGATGTGCAGACTTGCGATATAATGGGTCGTAAAGGGTTTCCAGTCTTATGTGTTTTAACAGTCCCGTATAAGTAACCAGGCGAGTATTCCCCCTCGATTCTAGCAAAATGAACGTCACCTTTACTGCATTTGCACTTGCTATTATCCGATTGACTCTTGCTTTATGCTCCTTGGTGGGGTCGCGCCTAATCTTCTGAAATTTTGCACTGTCTGAGAGGAGACTATTTAACTTTGCTGTGTAATCTTCTTTGTCTAAAATAACAAATATTGAAGACTTATCGGCTCTCCGAACTATGATACGATCGTGTTCTCGTAGTTGTTTAGCCGCTTCGCGTAGCTCCTTCGTCAATATTTTACTTTCTGAAGATCCTCTTAGTTTACATCCTTCTCCAATAAGTTCTCCTTTGAGGTTGGGATTTACTGTCACTTTGTTCTCGTTTTCTAGTTTTAGGATGTCCTGATAAAGTAATTCAAGTTCTGTTTGCTTGTTTATAACGTTCCGTTGGGACTGAACGTGACAGTTTAAACCTAAATTGAGAAGCGTATGCTGTGCCTCGGTAAGTTCAACTGAAGACAGGTTCAAGTAGCCTTGCTTTTGTTCAGGTATGTTAAAGCTTCCACCGTAAATCCTTGATAGCTTATTTGCTATTTTTATCTTACACGCGTGATGGAAGTTTTCAGCCTTTTCGTCAAGATTAGTCAATATACGATCCTTTACATCATCGTCAATGTCGCTTTCTTTTACAGTATTAATGAGCTCAGGTAACTTACTTTTCAGCTGTTTCACAATTTTCTGCTTCTTTTCAAGTTGGTGTTTTACAAGGTTCCGACGAAACTCTTCAGTGAACGCCTGCTTCTTCACCCGTCGGTCGTGTAGCTTTAAATCTGTATATCTGGGCAAAATATTTTCATTCAAGCATATTCCATTGAAGATTGTTGCGTTCTTTGCTTTCACCAGTTTCTTTTGAAGTCTTAGTATTTTGTTGATCGTTAATTTAATATTGGACGGAATTGAGTTGATGAGCTCACCAAAGTTCATAAAGTCACAATAAATCGACGTTTCGAATCTATTAGTTGATTCATTATTCAAGATAACATGTAAAAAAACTGTCGCCGGTCGATTGAGTTCCAAGATAAATAAATCGCATTTGGAAAACATTGAGCAGATTACGAGGCGTGTGACTGGCAGAATTAACACTTACAGTACGAAGATTCATTTTGCTATTGTTACGTTAACCCTATTTCCGGCAGGGGGGCTAATATTGCCCCCCTAAGGTTTTTCAAGAATATCTCCGAAACGGCTTGCGATAGAACTTTGAAACTTCCTGACTTTTCCTAAAACTAGTACAGGCAGGTTTTCTGAAATTGTCAATATTATATATTTACCAGGGGCGGAGCTATGGCTGGGTTTTTGGGGAGGTTCTATCCACAAACCAAGTATTATCGTATGCGATGGGTTCTTTGTAAAAGGAAGCCGTCTCTGCTGATCCTGATACCAGTTATATGGTTTTATTATATCATTTTTTATGTGAGATGATAGTGCATTCACAATTGTCACTATTTGTATTCATCAGGGGCGGTTACAGCAGTTCAAAATGGGGGGAATGTTATCAAGAAGGACTAAACGTTAGTAAAGTGAGAAGACTGCTTACAGCCGTGCCAGGGCGAATACAATTGGGTATATGAAAATTCAAAATAGTTATAACCAAATTCTAGATTACCAGAGGCGTGTCCAGTCACTACACATTTTCAAAATGCATATTCCCAGCCAGTATCACCGCCGCGACTCAATATCGTTGTATATTAAAAATGTGTTTCCAATCACCCCCACCCGCCCCTCCCCCCCACGACGAGAGTCCTTGATCCGCCTATGTCACCCCCTTTCCCAGAGCTGCCATGGGAGGGTAAAAATTATCAGAAATAAATTTCAACTAGTCGAGGGACTAATATACTCATGCATACCACTCGCATATTGTTGGGATGTATTTTACCCCACTGTTTTACCTTACTGCATCCGCCCCTAATGAGTTTTTCACTTTTTTTCATTTATTTATGTGTCAAAGATGCCAAGCAGTATATCACGGCTTCTAATCCGCGTAACAAAAACTTTTTAGGTTGTATATATTTCCCCTCATAGTCCTGGTCCTGGAACTGCCATTGAATTTCGAATTTTTGCGTAACTCGAGTATATGACAATTTTGGCTCAATTATTTGTAAATCTGAACTAGTTTTGTGAAAATCGTACAACAGAGACAAGGGTTATGGAAAATCTAAAAATACACAAAAATTGTATATTTTGCACGACTTTCTCCTTAAAAATCAAAATTTTGAAATTTTCTTTTTTTCAAAATAAAGTTTAGCGTCAGGGGAATCTATAGCACTTTGAATTTTCAAAATCGGCCGGTTAGATTACGAGATCTTAGGGGGGGCCGATATTGCCCCCCCTGCCGGAAATAGGGGGTAGCCGGGAGCCTGACGGAAATAGGGTTAAACACTATCATTATTACATATACCAGTTAGCAATCACTTTGCACACATCATTCAATACAGTTCCCTAACTCAATGAAAATGAAATTGAATGATAAAAAAATGAATAAAAAAATGAAATTGAATGATGTGTGCAAAGTTTAGGAGTCAATTTGACATCATCAACAATACAACCTGCCTATATATATATATATATATATATATATATATATATATATATATATATATATATATACTTTTATCAGATTATCCTTAAACAACTTTTGTAAACAAATGGATGCAGGTCATTTTAGGCCAGGTGACCATTGAAGGTTAAATGAACACACCTTTAGAAAATTTTAAGATTGTATAACTAAAAATAGGGTTAGTTTTTGGATCTGAAATTTATGTCACATAATAGGCCTACTGGGTGTTGCCAAAATATATTCTGGGATTTTTTATCGAAGGCTTACGCTCAGGTACGAGCCAAGACCTCTACATTGAAAATACATGCGATAAATGGTTTAAAATGAATAAATTAGTGATGAATGGTGGTAGAGCGTCTATTTCAACGTCATAGGGTTGCATTTCTCATGACAGGCATGGTGACCTAGTTTGACCTTGACCTGATACCAGGTCAGGTCGAACATAGATTTGACTTGATCTGACAATATTTTATATATAATTCGATTCAGATTGCTGCAAGGATTACAAACATTTATATTTGGTTTTTTATCTCTATCACTCCAGATATAATAACGAAAACCTTCATTTATATGCTGCCCCTAAAGTGCCATACCGTGACCTCTAGTGACCTCAAATTTGACTGAAAAAATTGGTCAAATGTTTTTGATATATATTTGAAGGGGCTTTTCAACGCTCTTTACCCTTTTTCTCTATCAAGCGTGGTTCTCGAGATCTTAGGGGGCGGGTACCCGCCCCCGTCAAAGCAAAGGTGGCCCCACACCCCTGTCATTGCGCGTGTTGAGTCTGGAAATTGCCTCACATGGAATTGAGCTAACCATACACACCGTTTTCCAATTTGGAAATGGCCAGTTCTTTCCCTCTGACGCGATTGATTGCGCTGTTAAGTAAGTGACGTCAGGTGCAGAGCTGATGTATGCCGACTGAGCACAAGTTTCCACGCTTTCCTTCTGTAGCAGTACCAGGGGTGCAGCTAGATCCCTCAGCACGGGGGGACGGGGATACCTTCTGGGTGCACCCTGGGAGAAAAGGGCATTTTTATGGTGACTAAAAACCTTTTAGATCATAGCTTGCATATATTTTTGTTTGCATGTCCGGTCAGGGGAGATCAATAACAACTTTCTGGATGAAACCCAGATAAACTCCCCTCTTTTGGTGGCCAAGCTCTGCTTTAGGTGGATCCAAGATCGCCGGGAGGCACCATGCCGGGGGGCACCTTCTGGATCAAGTGGTGCCACTTTTGACCGGCAAAACTGATCAGGTGGGCGCCAAATCCTATTACAGGGCGCCGATTTTCGCAACCTGGAGGGGGGTGGGAAGCAACTTTTCGAGGGGGCATCATCGACCGTTCAGAGGAGCACCATGACCATTTTAGGCGGCGCTGAGGGTCGATCAAGGGAAGGGGCACCTGCCCTCGTTTCCCCGCCCCCCCACTGGATCCACCCATGAGCTCCTGCCGTTGGAAAATATTCCAACGCCAATGACAACGCAATTATATTTTTATATTCTTCCCGTTGTTATCATACCCAGTTTTACCAGCCTGGAATGTCCACTTCATCTACCAATGAGAACTGTGTGTTACAATGATGTCACCCATCCATTCGCCCATCTCCTTGCACCGGGCGCCTGTCTGTACTGCTGACGACTGAGGCGAAGTAACTGCTGAGGCAAAGTAACTGCTGATGCGAATAACTGCAGAGCTGGGCATTCTCGTTTATCTGCATGAATGGTTCTATCTCAAAACTTGACCGTAGACTTGTAGCTTTATTTTAGCAGACGAAAGGCCTAGCAATTATCATGAGCACGAAATGAACGACCCTAAAAGACGTACCAATGATGATAATGGTGGAAAAAATTCATAATGTACCGAAACGCATTTAAAACGAATGAAGCCTCCTCCACGAGTGCGACGGGTAAGATATGCGTAGCAAGCGTTACCGACACGAAACAGATCCCACACCGAGAGCGAGCATAGCGGCGGATTCGTTTTGCACTCGCCTGAGTGGTTAACCGAAGTGGTTAGCTCCGTTTTTCTTACCTTTGGCTTGTGCTGCAACCTTTCTAGAAGATTCAGATGGGATGCAGGGGACGCCACCCACAGAACAGAACCATACTTCAAAGCTCAGATACTTCACTGACGTGAGGTCTGGAAGCTAAATAGAAGGAGACTGAGCACTCTTATTAACACTTAAACCAACACAGCACGCAGATGAAAGTGTTTCGACAAAAATTGTCTTCTTCAGCATCTATGGTAGGAGGGATAAGGAACCCGTCAAGACATGCAGCAGTTTCATCGTTTGTTTTTTGTGCAAAAGTATCGTGCGACAGAACTATAAAGGAACCGTTTTTGAGGATATTCCAATATCGCTTCTTGAATTATTCTATAATGTATACAAGCAAGCTTCGAGACATTCTAGACTTATCACTGTTCTAAATAATGTTCTATTTTTATTTTATATCATTATTGTTTTTATATTATTATATTTATATAATAAAAACAAAAAAACAATTATTATATTTTTTAATAATAACAAAAACAAAAAACATAATAATTATAAAAAAATAGAACATTATTTAGAACAGTGATAAGTCTAGAGTGTCTCGATGCTTGCTTGTATACATTATAGAATAATTCAAGAAGCGATATTGGAACATCCTCAAAAACGGTGACTTTATAGTTCTGTCGCAAGATAATTTTGCACAAAATCCAAACGATGAAACTGCTGCATGTCTTGATGACGGGTTCTTTATCCCTCCTACCATAGATGCTGAAGAAGAAAATTTTGTCGAAACGCGTTCATCTGCCTGCTGTGTTGGTTTAAGTTATAATATTTGTCAACCACTGTTATACAACTGAGCACTCTATTGACCTTTGGCACAGTGTAATCTATGTGTGACATAAACGTCAACATGGTGTCGAGTATGGCACCGAGATCCCTCGTCTCTGTAGTTCTTTCCAGCGGTGTTCCATCCAGCACCTACATGGCAAGGAACATATATTTGTGCCACGTGGCTGAAATCATGTGACGTTTTGCACGATTATAATTTTATCACCATATTTCGAACCATGCTACCGAATCGTTAACACGCACATTGACAGGGGGCGGGTATCCGCCCCCCCCGGGTTTTTCGAAGATAGCAGTAAAACGGCGGCGCGTGGCGCCGCCGTACTTGGCATACCCTTTCACTCGTCATTTTTACAACTTCTGTGAACAATGTTAAGGCTAGGTTATCTCAGGTTAAGTCACCAGTACAGGTCAAGTGACCTGATCTTACAAAGTTTAAGATAGCATAAATCGGAGCAGGATGAAGTTATCCGATTGAAACACATATCACATAATGGGCCCACCGAGTTATCTAAAATATTTTCCGGTATTTTTGATATCCATGACCTAAGGTCAGGTACGAGGCATAACCTCTCCATTGGAAATACATGGAAAATTGTTTTTACTGTATAATTCAGTAAATGATAGTGATATAGCGTTTATTTTAGCTGCATTAGATTTGCCTTGGCTTTGCGGTTCTAATGATATGCATTCTGTATAATTTGACCCTGACCTGACCTCAGGTCAGGTCAAATCCTTGATTTGACCTAGAAAGGTCAAATTATATATCATTCGATTCGGCTTGCTGCGAGGATTCGTATAGTTTAAGTCGTTTTCTCTATCTTTACTTGTTCAGATGCAATGGCCGAAAAACTGAATTTACATGTTATCCCTATTACGTCATGTTTGACCTCTCGTGACCTTAAATGTGACCTGGCAAAAAAATGGTTCAAATATTTTCGATGGAGAAGTGGATGGGCTACGCAACGCCGTTTACTTTTTCGCTACCTACCGTGGTTCTCGAGATCTTAGGGGGCGGGTACCCGCCCCCTCGTCAAAGCGAAGGTGGCTCAGACCCCGTCAATGCGCGTATTAATATGCCTGAAGGGTGTCACTATCTGCTCTTTTTTCGAATCCGGTTGCAAAAGTTGAGACCATTGGTGAAACTTATACAGTTGATGTGAATTGTAAGATGATACTTGTTGTGTATCCGATAAACAAGAGTGAGCAACACCCGTTACCTTCATGTACCCCAGACCTTACACCCCAACAGTCAGGAAACTGGCCATCCAAAACTACTCACGTTTGACGACATCACATCAAGTAGGGTGTGGTCCAGGATTGGACGCAACCTGTCATGTTGAAAAATTTTATTTTACGGAGAAGAAACGTGTGATTCACACTTGTAAATCCGGAGGAGTGGTGCGTGTGGATGGCGTCAGCCAGTGCGTTCTCTTGGATGGAGTCCCGGCTGTCCAAGTGCAAGTTCAAATACATGTATTGCTCACAAAGTTACATAGGAAAAGATGTCTGAGGCTGGCACAGAAGCTGAAGCTTATATCTAAGTGCTTCTCTCCTCCACAGTCTGCATAAGCCCGTGGAAATAAATACAGATATATTATCAATCACAGTTGTCACTAAAATCACACCCACTCACACAAACATCGCTGACCACCGCTCAAGCACCGGTTGAGCGGCAAAAATATGTTATCGTTGTTTGTGGCTGCATCAATTTATCGAACTGCATCTTTGGGTACGAATAAAAATAATTGAAATAAATAGACAATGTCGTTCATTGTTTTAGAAACGTTGTTTTACAACACGACTTTGAATGATCTGTTTTGAAACACTCTGTGCGTTATAAGGGTAGGCAAATTAGGATGCATGGACGAGTTTGGGGAAATCAGTGTTGCTTGCTGGGAAAGGATGGTACCTTTGAAGTGGGCGGATAAAATATTATGCTATATATCATTTTGTGTTATTATTTAATAAAATAAAACGGCAGAGGGAAAGAGGAGGAATACTGCAGAAGTTCTCTCTTTTGCCTCTAAGTGTCATAAATCTTGTACAAATGGACCATCCCCGATTATACATTTACAATCACTGAGTTCCCTCCATATTCCCATCTCGAATACGGAGATAGGCCAAATACCGTCGTATCATGATTTTTGATACATTGGCTGACATATAATAATCGGGGGACCTGAACTAAGAATTTGTCTTACTCTATATGAATACAAAACTACAACAGACCTTCTTTCCGACGCCTTTGCTGCATCTTGCGCCGTTTCGCCCTCTTCCAAAATGTAGGTGTCATGGTACCTAGATACTTAGCCAGATTCTTCGCAAACCTGCTGCCACCTTTACAATTGTACACTTCACTGACGGCGCTGGTAGTCAACCTAACATCGCCAACGACCACGAGACGCATTCCAGACGAGACACCTCCCCGTCGCAACCGACGCGCTGACCCCGCCCACGGTGTGACGTCACCCAACTTTATAAAGCCGAGCAGCGGCCGACGCCCTAAGACACTGAGCAGCGGCGCGCACCTCGGACCCCGCCACACTCAACCTCAGCACAATCATGGTAAGCACTGCGCTGGAAGTTAGGAGTGTGAAGTTCGCGGTACTTTCTTTGCCTTGTGCTGTGGAGGTGTGACTGATATTTTATCCACGAATCTCTGGTTTGTTAGACTCTTTTCGATGATGTTGTCAAAATGTTTAAAGCAGTACTGTACAATTCTGGGACTTAGTCGAAGTGTGAGGCGGTCAGTTTGACCAGTTTTCAATAGAGCAAGTGGTATGGAATTCGTCTGGGATGCCTAAATACCACACTGGCCGGCCTTAAACGAGGAAAATAAATCGTATTATTGATCGTGTCCACCACTTTTGTGAACAGCACAATCAAAAGCTATAGCTGCGTGCATTGTGCTTTTTCTGTTTGCCTAAATACATACTCAAACTGACACTGGAAACGGATAACAACAGGACAGTTATGACTAGCAGTTTGCCACAAGCATATTAAGTATTTGCCTCGCTCATACATTGGCTTTGAATACATGAGCGAAGCTTATGTAAAGTCAGAATACACATTTGCTTTGCTCATGTATTTTAATTGCGGAAGTGCTCCCCTTTAGTGTGCCATTACCAGCAAACAGTGTTCTGGCATGTGGGGCAGCTCGCCTCTTTGAAATCGTATAGTCCTTTATAAGCTAGCGGCACATCGAGGCAACTTTTATCGTCTTCTTGACGGAAATTCCCAAATCAGAAGGTGTGACCGGCGCAGGAGCTGGAGCCCGCTTCCGTACATAGTGTTCCGCTGTGAAGAGCACTATGAGCACCCGCTGCTAAGAGCAGTGAAGTTTCAGAGTTAAATCCGCTCTGAAACTTCTTCTTTGTACATAGCGTTGGTGCGTTGCATGTATTTTTTTTTTGCTACCAACAAAAACATTACCGAGTAACACAATAATTTATTATCTAAAAATCTGGAACCCGCACCGTGTAAAGAGTGTGACATTGCAAAACAAGTAATTTGGTGATTAGAAATAAGCAGCAGCTGAAATGAAGCCTCGGTATGCTGACAAAGCAATCGACTATTAGAATCCGTTACTTCACTATCGGATTAGAAGGGAGATATGAAGATTACATGATATTTTTTAATACAGCACTCTGAACCACATAAATATGCTTAAAAAACTAACACCCACTGACAAATATGGCACCCCTGAACGACTCAAAAATTGAACCCATGACCACAAGCTCTAAAAAAGCGGGTCCATACCCTATATCTGATGCTATAAGACCAGGAACAGAGCCCACCCATGCCCATCAGGGAATATTTCTCACGCTAAAAGTTGAATAGACATGTCTTAAATGTTTGCAAAAAACAGAAGCTGGTATTTCAACCTGCCAATCTGGCCAAATATAACTCCTGTAGTGCATTCGTCATGAATATTTTCGGAACTGTCAGCTCCTATTCACTTTACTGGGTCAAAATGTGCCCTACAGCATAAGTTTCAACTAGACAGACACTTTTACATGGAAACAATTCAAAGATATATGCCCCGCTTGTGTTCAGGGTACTATCGGCAGCCCAGCAATCATTTCTTCTCGCCTTCCAGTGCAGGTACCTACATAATCTTACCTCCTATCAGACAGCACCTATTTGTGCATGAAAGTCACAAGTCAGAATCCTCTTCTATCTAATTATAGTCCTCTTCTAACTGAAAAAATCCACCCTGACAAACTTCATATCCAAACCGTCAAACTTTGTTTGAAGAGAGTTTGAAGGCCAGCTTCGAGACTGACAGCACACCCAGTCGTGTTCCAGTGCTGAAGTCCCCTGGGGCGGTGGGAGGTGGGGAGGGGCGGGGGTCTTTCGCTCCGGGCGGTGCCGTCTACCATCGACCGCGCCTTCCAGAGCGCTCCAGCGGGCGTGGCAGCCACACGATCAATACGGGCGGCCAGAGCAGCCCGCCAGCTGATGCCGGCCACCGCCCGTCCACACCGAGCATGCAACCAGCAGGGGGACAACATCGCGTGGGGCCGGCATACTGCAGCACTCTGCCCTGCCACTGCTGAACTCGTGCCCGAGAATGGTGCGAGATGAGAAGAGAAGGCAAAAGTGGCGAGAATAGAATGAAGAGCACGCTTCCCAAGTTTTCTTCGGAATGTTTTATTATCTCTGCCAAATCGGGAAAAGAGTCAAAGGTGTTGGCGGCACGAAAGAAGCAGAATATCACAATGAACCCAAAACCGGAGAGAATCCGGATAGGTTTAAGGTGTTAACAGCAACAGAAAACAGAATATCACAATGAGTCCAAAACTGGAGATATGCCGGATACGTTTAAGGTGTGGGCAGCACTATAGGAGCAGGATATCACAATGAACCCAAAACCGGAGAGAATCCGGATAGGTTTAAGGTGTTAACAGCAACAGAAAACAGAATATCACAATGAGCCCAAAACTGGAAATATGCCATATACGTTTAAGGTGTTGGCAGCAGTATAGGAGCAGGATATCGAATGAAACCCAAAACAGAAGAACTTCTGGATAGGTTTAACACGCGCATTGACGGGGATCTGAGCCACCTTCGCTTTGACAGGGGGTGGCGGGTACCCAACCCCCCTAAGATCTCGAGAACCACGCTAGGTAGCGAAAAACGGTAAACGGCGTTGGGTAGCTCTTCCACTTCTCCATCGAAAATATTTGAACCATTTTTTGTCAGGTCACATTTAAGGTCACTAGAGGTCAAAACATGCCGTCATAGGGATAACATGTAAATAAAGGTTTTTTGTCACTACATCTGAACAAGTAAAGATTAAGCAAAACAACTGGAATTCTATGAATCCTCGCAACAAGCCGAGTCGAGTGATATATGATATTACCTTGCTAGGTCAAATCAAGGATTTTACCTGACGTCAGGTCAAGGTCAAATGATATAAAATTAGTATCATTAGAACTGCAGCGACAAGGCAAATCTAATGCAGCTAAAATAAACGCTCTATCACCATCCGTTACTAAGTTATTCAGTTAACCATATTTCCGTCAGGCTCCCGGCTACCCCTATTTCCGGCAGGGGGAGGGCAATATCGCCCCCCCATGATCTCGTAATCTATCCGGCCGATTTTGAAAATTCAAAGTGCTACAGATTCCCCTGACGCTAAACCTTATTTAAAAGGTAATAATTTTGATTTTTAACACGCGCATTGACGGGGGTCTGGGCCACCTTCGCATTGACGGGGGCGTACCAGCCCCTAAGATCTCGGAACCACGATAGATGGCGAAAACGGTCAACGGCGTTGGGCTGGCCATCCACTTCTCCATCGAAACAATTGAACCATTTTTTTGTCAGGTCACATTTAGGGTCACGGAGGTCAAAACATGCCGTCATAGGGACAACATGTAAATTCGGTTTTTCGGCCATTACATCTGAACAAGTAAAGATAGAGCAAAACGAATTGAACCGTATGAATCCTCTCAGAAGCCGAATCGAATGATATATAATTTGACCTTGCTAGGTTAAATCAAGGATTTGACCTGACCTGAGGTCAGGTCAGGGTCAAATTATATAAAAGCATATCATTAGAACTGCACAGCCCAGGCGATTCTAATGCAACTAAAATAAGTGCTCTATCACCATCCGTTACTGTGTTATTCCATAAAAACATTTTTCCCATGTATTTCAATGGAGAGGCCATGCCTTGTACCTGACCTTAGGTCATCGATATCGAAAATACCGGAACATATTTTAAGAACTTGGTAGGACCATTATGTGATATGAGTTTCAATCGGATAAGTTCACCCTGCTCCGACTTATGTTATCTTAAACTTTTTTTGAGGTCGGGTCACTTGACCTGTACTGGTGACCTGACCTGACATGACTAATCTTAAAATTTTCACAGAAGTTGTAAAATTATGGGGAAAATGTATACAGTACGGCGGCGCTACGCGCCGCCGTTTTTCTCTCCGAAAACCCGAGGGGGGGGGGGTCGCCTTCCGTCAAGCGTGTTAAGGGGAAGGCCGTGCAAAATATACAATTTTTTGTTTTTTTTAGGATTGTCATTAACTCTTGTCTCCGTTATATGATTTTCACAAAACTAGTTCGGATTCACAAATAATTGACTCAAAATTTTCATATACTCGAGCTACACAAAAATTCGAAATTCAATGGCAGTTCCAGGACCAGGACTATGAGGGGAAATATATACAATCTAAAAGTTTTTGTTACGCGGATTAGAAGCCGTCATATACTGCTTGGCATCTTTGACTCATAGATAAATAAATAAAAAACGAAAAAAATCATCCGGGGTGGATGCAGTAAGGTAAAATAGTAGGATAAAATGCATACCAACAAAATGCGAGTGGTATGCATGAACATATTAGGCCCTCGGCTAGTTGAAAATTATTTTTGATACCTTTTACCCCCCCATGCCAGCTCTGGGAAAGGGGGTGACATAGGCGGATCAAGGACACTCGTCGTGGAGGGGGTGATTGGAAGCACATTTTCAAGATACAACGATATTGAGTGGGTGATACTGGCTGGGGATATATTGAATGTTTGTTCCTAATACGACCTTCACTATTGTCGTTTGCTGTCTGACCGCCTGGACGACAACACAGCATGCTAGTCTCGCACAAAGCTCAAGTGAACAAACATATGCTTTTATATTTGTGATTTACTCTACAGTATAGTGAATGGACACGCCTCTGGAAATATAGAATTGGGTTATAACTATTTTGCATTTCATGTACCCTATTTTATTCGGCCTGGCATGGCTGTAAGCAGTCTTCTCACTTACTAACGTTTAGTCCTTCTTGATTACATTCCCCCATTTTGAACTGCTGTAACCGCCCCTGATGGATATAAATAGTAACAATTGTGAATGTACTATCATCTCACATATCAAATAATATAATAAAACCATATAACTGGTATCAGGATCAGCAGAGACGGTTTCCTTTTACAAAGAACCCACCGCATACGATAATACTTGGTTTGTGGATGGAACCTCCCAAAATACCCAGCCATAGCTCCGCCCCTGGTAAATATATAATCTTGAAAATTTCAGAAAACCTGCCTGTGCTAGTTTTAGGAAAAGTCAGGGAGTTTCAAAGTTGTATCGCAAGCCGTTTTGAAGATATTTTCGAAAAACTAGAGGTGGGGGGGGGTAATATTAGCTCCCTGCCTGAAATAGGGTTAAAACCATTTTCCCATGTATTTCCAATGGAGAGGTCATGGCTCGTACCTGACCTTAGGTCATCAATATCAAAAATACCGCAACACATTATAGAGAACTCGGTGGGCCTATTATGTGATATGAGTTTCAATCGTATAAGTTCATCCTGTTCCGACTTTTGCTATCTTAAACTTTTAAGTCAGGTCACTTGACCTGTACTGGTGACCTGACCTTGGCCTGACCTTAAAATTTTGACTAGAGTTGTAAAAATAATGAGAGAAAAGGTATACAAAGTACGGCAGCGCTACGCGCCGCCGTTTTTGGCCTATATCCCAAAAACCCGAAGGGGGCGGGTAACCGCGCCCCACATCAATGCGCGTGTTAAGGTGGTAACAAAAACAGAAATAGGATATCACAATGAGCCCAAAACTGGAGAGCATCCGGAAAGGGTTTAAGGTACGGACAGCAGTAGGAGCATCCGGAGAGTACATGGTTTCAGAGAGGGTCGCTTTCTGTTAGCGAGTTGAAGTATCACTCGTAGCCCTGCCAGTGGCGGATTTAGCCGGTCGGTTTGGGAGGGGCAAACCAAAGTCGAAAAGCAAAAAAACGTCACGCAGTGAAAATTTACGCTATAATATGACTTTCCGGTAAAATTTTGGGAATTTGAGCCGAAAAGCAAAAAAAAGACACGGGGTCAAAAATACGGGCTCGAGATACTTTTTTTCTATCCAAGCCCCAATATTTACACTGAACTTAACTGGTTCTGTTTGAAGTTGAGAGTTGAAGCACCAAAATCTTGGTTATCAACTAAAAAGGAGTCGGGGAAAAAGGAGGTCGAGCGCTTTGAGGGGTGGCGGGGGGGTGGCAAAAACATAGTTTTGCCCCGAGCTTTTCCGTTTGGGGGACACATGCCTTTTTTGTCCCCCCTGGATCCGCCACTGAGCCCTGCTCCCTCACTTTTTGGCCAGTGGCGATGCTGTTGGGAATAGGTCCTTGTCGGCGTTCGACCACTCTGGACGATAAATGTAAACGCTGCCAACTCTCTTCTGCCGATACTGGACCTTTTACTGTGCACGTGCAAGCTGAAGGGACAGAAACCGTTTTATGACTCTAAGCTCAACTAGGGTGGAGAGACGTACTGATAAACGTACTGATTCTGGGCAGGGGAACGATTGCTCCAGTTTTTTAATCTTCCAGGCAGAGGCTTAGCCAGGATAGCGTGCTCGGTTTTCACGCGGCCGACCAGGTTTACGGCCGGGCTGATTCCACGAGAAGAGGGCATGTTTTGTCCATTTTATTCATTCTAGCCCCCCGGAAAATCTTCCAACAGGGACAGAGTCGGCGACTTCACATACCGCTGGAAGTTGGTGTTACGATAAACCTCCAGAAATTAACCACTCATGCACGACCTTTAAATGAAAGACGACCACAGAACGGATTCGACTCATCAACTAAAAATGACACCGATAAATTACACTCATTTTGGAACCCGGCGGCATACGATTGAAAACGCTTGTTAGTTCCCTTCAACTTTGATTGTTTCTCGCTCAAGATCGATAAACACGTCACATCAATAACTCCGACGAGAACATACGAAGGGCACGCCTCCATTGTGACAGGACTCTTGTTTACTGACACACTAAATTTCAAATAAACTTTAATGGTGGAGCAGCTGGAGATCTGATCATTTTCCCGCCATAAATAATTAACGAGCAGTAAGAAAAAATATAATGTCCCAAAAGGCACGTCTACAAATACGATTCAAATAAAGGCAGGGGTGAAATATTTCGCACACAATTCTACATAATAAGTCAAGCAGGCGATTTTTCCCCAAGCCTAAACAATCAGTCGGATATATAAATCTATGCTATTTCTGCCATTACCTACAAACCAAATTCAAAGTTGCCACTCATGATGTATAAGCTTTGAGATTTCTGGCCAGCGTATCGCTCCAAGAACGATATTTGGGACCAGGACTGAACTGATCTCTCGCGTCAAGCCTATACAAAACGAGGACAATACTCCTTCATTTCCCCGCTATAGAAAAACACCAAAGAAACGAAACGTTGCAAACAAAATGTTGCAGCTCAGCGCTCGAATCCGCCCGGCGTGCACGTGTATGACCGCTAACAGTCGCGGTGCCGCCCGTATTTAGTGCCCTTCACCTTTTCTCCGCCACTGCTCCGCCGGTCGACTTTGTAGATATCAGATCGAACTCCGAGTCCCCGTATGTACGCGCGTCGGCTGCGAGCCCTCTGACAGTTGGCGTATTGCGTCGAACAAGTCATCGCAGCCCCATATATGTAGCTTCGCACCATCTGACATGGATAACTCGTCGACTCTGGCGGGTTGTGAAATAAAACCAGTTTGAAGTCCTGAAAATGATTAACAATGACATTTACAGGAACATTTAACACTAACCTGACGTTTTATTGAGGGTGCCCGGGCACCCATAAGATATATAAATTCACACTTCTGGTCTGCGGCAAAGTACACAGCTACCCATACTGTTAGTTTCGTTGCGCAAAATCAATTTTCTGCCCTACCCGTTCGGCCCAATTTGAAATGGAGCGTAAGAGTTTTGTAGCCTTGACATGTATTGCACAAACACATAAAAGTAAGTTGAAAAAAACATGACAGGAAGACTCTCATCAAGGAAGGAATTGCTAACGATTACTACGTTTACACTGAAGTCCGGTGGCACGCACTGCACGATACATTAGAGACCAATTTTATGTATTCATTTTAGAGTGCTTCAGCTTCCAGAGGGTCATAGCGAGCCTATCAGTTTAAGAAATCAACCCCTTTTTAAAAAGCTGATCTTGGGTGTCATTCTAAACGCTGTTGGCTAAACATAGAGCTGCTTGGTTTACACTAAACTAGCTCAGCGTTGTGTATGTCTCACTCGGCTGGTGTGGAATGTTACATCAAACTCTGCACATCCTATCAAATCCTATCTCCGTCAGATAGTCAGACTTTGCAGAACTCTACTGTCAACCTGTCACCAAATACACTTACAAGAGGCATCAGTGGAAAGAATCGTGCACGGACGCGAATTGGGAATCGCCTGAGCAACAAAAAGTTATGTTTTGGCTTTGTTCCTGCAGCGCGAATGCATCTCAGTACACGTGGGCCAGGCGGGCTGCCAGATGGGCAACGCTTGCTGGGAGCTGTACTGCCTGGAGCACGGCATCCAGCCCGACGGCCAGATGCCCTCTGACAAGACCATCGGCGGCGGAGACGACAGCTTCAACACCTTCTTCGCCGAGACAGGGACCGGCAAGCACGTGCCCCGCGCAGTGTTTGTCGACCTCGAGCCTAGCGTAATCGGTGAGTGGATTCACACTGTCTGCTCAAAGTGCCTCTGGTGAATCGATCAGATGGAATTCGATAGATTGTCTTACATTAAAAACATCAGAATCGATAAATCGATAGAAAGTTTCACTGATAATGCCTGGAGGAGCAAAACAAGATGCATTACAGGCATTTATGCGTAACCAGGAGAGTCATTAGGTAACGCCGCCTTTCTGGTATTCACTTCTGAAAGCGGGTCCTCCAGGAGAAAATACGGGAGATACGCCAAGGTTCCAAGAAAATAGAGCTATAGCAATGTTAAAATATATCCTTTGCTGGGCCTGAACCAAGACACAATCATATTCGCTATAGCTACTACCAGAGCTGGGGCCATTTTTCGACTCTGGGATCAATTTCCATCTAACTATGCCCCCGGTGCTCTTTTCTGCACTAGATAGAATGTGATTGTCTTCACAGCAGTCCCAGTTACCGGACTAGCAACCCAAGACATGTTAGGTCAGAGTTGAAGGTGACTTAATATTGATGCTGGCAACGACTTCCGACACAACTTCCACCAGAAAGCCCCCCGAGCTAGATCTCCCAGGTCACACTTTCTTAAGTTAATAGGGTTCTTTTCAGCACCAAATTAAGCTTAGGCACACACACTAGGGAGTGGTCTGGCACTAACGCTCACTGGAAGGCCCCTGAAATATGGAAAACCAGGAGGGTTAGGAAAGCTCCCGTTGAGGGGGAGGGGTTGTCAGGAATGTGATCTAAGTGGTAGCCAACTTTGCTTGACGTAGGATCTTAGTGACGATCTTAAAGATCGAACGAGGACATTAAGGTCAAACCTGAGCCGTGCTGGGAGTCTACTGAGAAACGTCGCGAGCATGCGAAATGTCGCGAATAATTGAAAGCCAGCAAGTTCATGGAGCGTAGGTCCCATACAACGTTCTCTGAAATATTTGTCATGACCATTCGGGGTCATTGACCCATGAGAAAAAAATATTCCGCACAGTTTGCAATTACCGTGCAATATGGCATATCATCTCGATTATATTGCGTTGTGACGTCACGATGCAATCTGCTATGCACGTGAACTGGCCCGACCGCGCAATTGTGGCGATCTCAAAATGTAGATATGACTTTGCAAACCGATAGGCAAACCAATATTGACCAAGTCTCAAAAGTTTTTCATTAATGAATTTCATTACCGATTCCCTGAAATGTCATCAAGTAGCGTTTTTTCTGTGCGAGCGATTCTCCGGCCAACTCGGAGATAGAGGTTGAGGTGGCTTAGTGGATAGCACCATTGTCTTCTAAGCCACTGGTCCCGGGTTCACGTCCCGGCGGAGCCTCTGAACAAGTTGATCTGATCCCTAAAATCCCTTCCAAGAGGGTAAGAGCGGGCGACGCAGTATGACCCTGGCAGTTGGTGCTTCGTTAAACCCCAACAATTATTTTTAACACGCGCATTGACGGGGGCGGGTACCCGCCCCCACTCGGGTTTTTCGGAGATAGCAGAAAAACAGCGGTGCGATAGCGCCGCCGTACTTGGCATACCTTTTCCCTCATCCTTTTACACCTTTTGTGAAAATTTTGAGGCTAGGTCATCTCAGGTCAGGTCACTAGTACCGGTCAAGTGACCTGACCTCAAAAAACTTTAAGATAGCATAAGTCGGAGCAGGTTGAACTTATCCGGTTGAAACTCACATCACATAATGGGCCCACCAAGTTCTCTAAAATTTGTTCCGGTATTTTTTGATATCGATGACCTAAGGTCAGGTACGAGGCATGACCTCTCCATTGGAAATACATGGGAAAAGTGGTTTTTACTGAATAACCCAGTAACGGATGGCGATAGAGCGTTTATTCTAGCTGCATTAGACTCGCCTTGGCTTTGCGGTTCTAATAATATGCATTTTATATAATTTGATCCTGACCTGACCTCAGGTCAGGTCAAATCCTTGATTTGACCTAGCAAAGTCAAATTATATATCATTCAATTCGGCTTGCTGAAAGGATTCATATAGCTCAAGTCGTTTTGCTCTATCCTTACTTGTTCAGATGTAATGGCCAAAAAACTTAATTTACATGTTATCCCTATGACGGCATGTTTTGACCTCTCGTGACCTCAAATGTGACCTGACAAAAAATAGTTCAAATATTTTCGATGGAGAAGTGGATGGGCTACCCAACGCCATTTACCGTTTTTCGCTACCTACCCTGGTTCTCGAGATCTTAGGGGCGGGAGCGGGTACCCACCCTCCCTCGTCAAAGCGAAGGTGGCTCAGACTCCCGTCAATGCGCGTGTTATTACCTCGGAGATGGGTGCGGGGACTCCGAGATCCCCTTCCAGTGCACGTCCTAACGGAATTATTGTTCGCATTTCTGTCTCAACCGGCGTTGATTTGGTGTTCTTCACCGACTCCACAACTCGTTAGTTGCTGACATCCACTTCTGACACGATCTCTTCCACAGACGAGGTTCGGACCGGTACCTACCGCCAGCTGTTCCACCCAGAGCAGCTCATCACTGGCAAGGAGGACGCGGCCAACAACTACGCACGCGGCCACTACACCATCGGCAAGGAGATCGTCGACATCGTGCTAGACAGGATCCGCAAGCTGGCCGACCAGTGCACAGGTAGGCGCTGCACAAGCAGCTAAAAAAGGGATCCATGTTTTAGTAAGTATTAACGATTTCGGCTGAGAGCTATGCATATATGCGACTGGGATTTTAGCAGAAAGATAGCTGACCTAAAATGAGCTGAACACGTTACATTGCACATTACATTGCATTGGATGCTGAACACAAATGTATATGTATATGTTTCTCGGCACATGCATATTTGTTGGTATGTTATGAACATTTTACAGATGATATGGAACAGTCTTCGTTAATTATTTTACCTTATTTTCGAATATTGCAATACGTTTCCGTGTCGAAGCACTCTTTTCAGTAAATGTAGACCATTAAAAATCACAAAAATACATACAGAAAACATAGAACACCGAATAAAAAAGCAACGAACATTTTGAATCTTTACATATCGATGAAAATGCAAATTTCACGCGATTAAAACAGCCAATTTCGGGGATTTCATTTTAGCTTACCTATCTAGAATTTCTAAACTTTTCGCAAAACTTGATAGTGGACTATATAAAACAATTTCATATGTTGAGCTTAGTTTTCCTGAACGCATGTAGTTGCAAGCATGTTCGATATTTTCGTGGACGGCACAATTGCAAGTTCAATATCAGTAGCTGAACCTCCGCAATCAACCGCAGCTAACTCCACCATCCCCACCGCTATCCTGACAAAGCGTTTGGTTTCAGGTCTGCAGGGCTTCCTGATCTTCCACTCGTTCGGCGGCGGCACCGGCTCCGGCTTCACCTCGCTGCTGATGGAGCGGCTCAGCGTCGACTACGGCAAGAAGTCCAAGCTGGAGTTCGCCATCTACCCGGCGCCGCAGGTCGCCACGGCTGTGGTGGAGCCCTACAACTCCATCCTGACCACCCACACCACGCTGGAGCACTCCGACTGCGCCTTCATGGTCGACAACGAGGCCATCTACGACATCTGCCGCCGCAACCTCGACATCGAGCGGCCGTCGTACACCAACCTGAACCGGCTGATCGGCCAGATCGTCTCCTCCATCACGGCCTCGCTGCGCTTCGACGGCGCCCTGAACGTCGACCTGACCGAGTTCCAGACCAACCTGGTGCCGTACCCGCGCATCCACTTCCCGCTGGCCACCTACGCGCCGGTCATCTCGGCCGAGAAGGCGTACCACGAGCAGCTGTCCGTGGGCGAAATCACCAACGCCTGCTTCGAGCCGGCCAACCAGATGGTCAAGTGCGACCCGCGCCACGGCAAGTACATGGCCTGCTGCATGCTGTACCGCGGCGACGTCGTGCCCAAGGACGTCAACGCCGCCATCGCCGCTATCAAGACCAAGCGGACCATCCAGTTCGTCGACTGGTGTCCGACCGGCTTCAAGGTGGGCATCAACTACCAGCCGCCGACGGTGGTGCCCGGCGGCGACCTGGCCAAGGTGCAGCGCGCCGTCTGCATGCTCTCCAACACCACCGCCATCGCCGAGGCCTGGGCCCGCCTGGACCACAAGTTCGACCTGATGTACGCCAAGCGGGCCTTCGTGCACTGGTACGTCGGAGAGGGCATGGAGGAGGGCGAATTCTCCGAGGCTCGCGAGGACCTGGCCGCCCTGGAGAAGGACTACGAAGAGGTCGGCGTCGACTCTGTGGAAGCCGAGGGAGAAGAGGAAGAATACTGATTCTCGAAACGATCCGCGACATTCGCCGACCACCCCAGTCCCTGTGTTCGCCCCCTTGAGGCCGGTTGATGCCTGTTGTGTGGCCGTGGCCTCCGGCAGTGTGCGCGGGTTTGTACTCGTTACGCGAACTACTCGCAGAATGTCGGAATGGAAGGCATCAAGGCGAGCAAAGCCCACACCCCACAGCGGAGGACATTTATATGATAGTTTCTCCGACTTATACTTCCGTACACTTTCTACTTAGTATTTATTGCTAGAAGTCAATAGTCGTCCTGATTTAGTCTCGCCTGAGCAATGTCTGTGAAGGAGTCAGTTTCGTCTTGAATCCGTGAATAGCGGTTTGTCATACGATCAAATGTATTTGATATCTGGAGAAAACGATAACAGATATGGACATAATTTATTTTCTTTTATCAACAAGATGGTTCGCTCTCGATGCATCCATATGAAGGCAGGCCGATGACATTACATTGAATGCTACCCGCAAAATATCTCGAATAAATGGTGAAACACACATACCTGGCACACGCAAATCACTCACCACGATCAACTAGCACATTTAAACACGCTTTTCTACAACCTATCGTTATCATCACTACCACATACAGCCCTAGATGCATATACTGACATAGGGAAAGAATCATAGCGGGGAGCAAAACAGCAGCCTCGATCACAGCATTGGTCTGAAAAAGAGAATCCGCTCATTTAGAGAGAAGGGGGATTGCGAATTTTCTCATGTAGAACTGCCGCCGACCAGCCCGCCAGCATTAGAACAGTCGCCGGGCGTTTAACACGCGCATTGACGGGGGCGGGTACCTGCCCCCGTGCGGTGGCGGCGCGTAGCGCCACGATACTTGGCATACCTTTTCCTCATCATTTTTACAACTTCGTGAAAATTTTAAGGTTAGGTCATCTCAGGTCAGGTCACCAGTACAGGTCAAGTGACCCAACCTCAAAAAGTTTAAGATAGCATAAGTCGGAGCAGGGTGAACTTATCCGATTGAAACTCATATCACATAATGGCCCCACCGAGTTCTCTAAAATATGTTCCGGTATTTTTATATCGATGACCTAATGTCAGGTACGAGGCATGACCTCTCCATTGGAAATACATGGGAAAATGTTTTTTTACGGAATACCTCAGTAACGGATGGTGATAGAGCATTTATTTTAGTGCTTGGACACGCCTGGACTTTGCGGTTCTAATGATATGATTTTTATAATTTGACCTGACCTGACCTCAGGTCAGGTCAATTTGATTTGACCTAGTAAGGCCAATTATATATATTTCGATTCGGCTTGCTGAGAGGATTCATACAGTTCAAGTCGTTTTGCTCTATCTTTACTTGTTCAGATGTAATGGCCGAAAAACTGAATTTCATGTCATCCCCATGACGGCTTTTTTACCTCTCGTGACCTTAAATGTGACCTGACAAAAATGGTTCAAATGTTTTCGATGGAGAAGTGGATGGGCAACCCAACGCCGTTTCCGTTTTGGCTACCTACCGTGGTTCTCGAGATCTTAGGGGGGGGCGGGTCCCCCTATGGGGTGCCTCGCCCCGTAATGCGGTGTTAATATCGAATAGGTTTCCTCACAGCAGGCACATCAACAAACGGAGCAACTTTACCCGAAAATAAACTTTCAAGCACACTATACCGGATTTCGTTCCGCTTAAAATGCATTGAAACATTGATTGACGGCCCATTACACTTACATTTTGGTAGTTATTTATTTAAACGCACACTTTCAAAATGCTTACAAAAACGCACGATTATAAATTTGAAGTGTATTCCGGAATTAAAAAGAGAGGGATAGTTGTGCCCATACCACACACAACTTTCATCGCACGCGTAAATGTTCACTCCTGGACGTTCCGATAAAAAATACAACTCATTACCATCAATGCCCGGTCACTCAAAAATCACGAAAAGAAATAAAAAGCCTGTACTCTTGAGTTCTTCATACCGAAGTGCCGGCAGCAGGCTCTCAGCCGATGAATCGCACAGCTCTAACAGCTAATGGATTCCACCCACACCGGGATGACTTAGAGGCGAAGCGACACCTGCCAACAACGTTTCGAGGTGTGCAGAAACTTCCGACATAATTCAGCCTGATCGATGTCAGCCTTAGTAACCACGAGCAACAAACCCCACCAGACTGGTCTGACGACCTCAGGACTATATTGTCTGACAATTATGATAGCGTGGCATGTCGCCGGCCGGCATGTTGGGAAAACACGTTCCAGATACAGCAGTGTTTCAACAGCGTCACAGATCTACCGCGGCCGCGGCGGGCTCACCTAGGGGGCGTGTATATGGGCAGGGGTAACTACAGGCGGCTCAGCCCAGGTCGGAGGGCCGCACAGCGGTGGTATCGGTGCTGGGAGGCGCAGCAACCTTTTGCTCCAGGTTTCGACTGAACCAGCGGGGCCGTGACTTTGGCAGCTCCACCAGCAGCAGCTCCTGCGGCAGCACGGTCTCTGTCACCGTCTCCACCATCTGAGGTGTTTGCGGGGTTCCGCAGCCTATGTGTGGATCCTGGATTCTTCCTGGTAGGCCAGGAGACGGGGTGACAACTGATCAGGGGAGAGGACTGATTAAACAGGAGGGGGCTAAAGTGAGTCAAAGAAGGGGCGCCATCTAAACAGTAGTTGTCGGTGGCTTTTTTCCAGCTCAATTGGATCTACTAGGAGCGCTCGCAAAGGCTGAGCCAGTACTAATTAAGACGTATCCCGTTTGTATTTTTATTTGTTACGTACACTTCCAAACATACGGTGGCTTTTCGAGTGCCGTCGTAATGGACGTGGAGCGATGAAGACTATAAAAGGAGACGGTAAAGATTATGCTGGATGAGGGTAAAGGAAGGTGGGATACTACCGGGAGGGGTCGCTACTGCCCAAGGCGCATACGCTCGCTGCCTCCAGGTAGTTTAAGGTTAACGAGGTGTGATGAGTCTGTGTGTCTGTTTGATCAGAGTTAAAACACGCACATTCATTCATTGATTCATGTGTACATGTATTCACTTCCTAACTCATTCATCCATTCATGTATTCATTCATTCATTCATTTATGTGCCCCTTCGTTCAGGCAACCACTCATTTATACATTTGCCCACGCATTCAGTCTCACTCACTCACTCGATCACTTATTCATTCCTTCACTCACTCACTCACTCACTCACTCACTCACTCACTCACTCACTCACTCACTCACTCACTCACTCACTCACTCACTCACTCACTCACTCACTCACTCACTCACTCACTCACTCACTCTCACTCACTCACTCACTCACTCACTCACTCACTCACTCACTCACTCTCACTCACTCACTCACTCACTCACTCACTCACTCACTCACTCACTCACCACTCACTCACTCACTCACTCACTCACTCACTCACTCACTCACTCACTCACTCACTCACTCACTCACTCACTCACCTGTGCCTGCTGGTCATCGACCGACTGTTCCTCCCCCTTATACAACACGGCGACCTCCTTGTCCACAGGCTTGAGTCCTTGACGCTTCACCATGGCGCTCTGGATCTCCTTCGTCTCTTCCATCACCTTGTTATAGCAGGTCACTGAACAACAACACACGCCGCCCATTAAGAAATTGAAACAAAGAAAACCATGCGCCCCTCAGCGCATAACGCTCCCAGTACGTCAGAGGCAGCATATAGTGCACCGGAGTCATCATACAGTAAGCCAGTCGTCAATTTTATGGTTGGCTTACATTGTCTGGTCAAAACATGAACAAGTGATGGCTCGGGAAATGTTTCAGTTAACAGTAGTGAAAAGTAAATAAAAATCACAGCTGTATAACATTAAGCTACCTAAAACCACGCTTCCTACTAAGTCAAAAATATCTAGCTAGTATCTCTAGGAAGCACCTAGATCCTAAAACACTGGTATATTATAGCGGTAAATAACAATCTACTGGAGCTTATTACGGAGGCTACCATTATTTAATGGACGTCTGGCTATTTGTCACTTACGACAGAGCATTCCAGGCAGACGGTGGCCACCGCACTTGAGGCAGTAGATGAGGTTGTTTTTGGGGTAGAGCAGCTTCCGACCAGATGGCCAGCCATCGGCACCGTACCGCCGCGTCATGCGGCGCTCCACAGAACGCCTCTTCTTCGGCACGGCCCAAAGGAGACTATCGCTCAGACTCGGCCGCGACTCTGCAGGTGGCAGCACCGGTGTCCACCAGTTGGCGCCACCGGCGACCGCCAGGGCCGGCGTCGGCGGCCACCCGCCAGCTCCTGCGTAACAAAAACGTGTCGGAGGCCAGGGACGTATCCAAGGCAGACGGGATAAGGTGCGGTCACACCCTTTAGGTTCGTGGAGCAGCCATCCTGAGGACCTCCCAAGGCTGACTGGGGCCCCAGGCGCGTCACACCCAGTTACTCCAATCTTTACTTGCCGGACGAATCCGGCAAGTGAAGATCGGTCCCCTGAGGGGAGGGAGTTGCATCCTATCAGGCTGCCTACCGATGGAAAAGATGTACGAAAACAACTAATCTGGAATAATTCGGCGTTAAGAGTGCAAGGAAAATCATTCTTTTGTCGGAAGCTTTTTGACAAAGGAATAAAGTTAAAATAGATGACTTTTTTGATGACGTTGGTAATGTTTTAACATACCGAGACTTTCAATCTTGGGTCCCAGATGTTCCTATCAATCCACTGTCATACTTTGGATGGTGCCGCTCCATTCCGGGCGAGTGGAGACGTAAATTAGCAAATTCTGAGAGATTATCTGAACAGCAAAGGGAATGCAAGCCAGTCGTTGAAATTGGTGGTAAAGAAGTTATGTTGGATTCAGTTAGGTCTAGCTACTTTTATTCCATTCTCCTTCCTGAAGGAACGCCAACTGCGCAGACTCGATGGGAGGAGAACAGAGCATTCCAATGCAATTGGAAAAAGGTACATGTATTGCCTTACATTGTTACTGCTTCAACCAAGCAGCTTGGTTTTTAGGATAATACATCAGTATTTTCCTACTCGACAATATTTGTTTCCTCGGAAAGTAGTTGATGACCCTTTCTGTGATAACTACGGTTTGGTGGATTCATACGAGCACTTCTTTGTGGAGTGTTTTGAGGTTCAGGAATTCTGGAATCAGTTAAGGGAGATATTGAATAGCAAGTTGCAAAGAAAAGTCAAATTGAACAGTGCTGATATCATATTTGGCACAGTCTCTGGCGTTGTCGTGGCTAATTTGATAATTCTCATCGCAAAACAATTTATTGTGAATCAGCGTTTCCACGGAGGAGGAATTGTTTTGGACACGTTTGCAAATACTTTGAACAAACATTTTACAATGGAGAAGTGCATTGCGCTAAAAAGCGGCAAGACTGAAAAGTTGAAAAGTAAATGGAGACCCTTTATTGATGAGTCCCTTTAATTTAGCGTTCAATTAAGCATTCAGTTATACTTTAAACTGCAAACTCGAAAATCTGTTGACTTGAAATATCTTCGATATGACGATGAATGAGTGGGTATGTCACCCAGTGCTTTGTGTACCAAAAGCGATGATGTCATGCATTATGCATCTCTGTACGATGTACGATGTCCATAGTATCGTTAGTATCAATCATGTGATGAAAGATTGGGACATTGAAAAGTGGTACTATTATTTGATTGTTAGGAGCTGGAAGAAAGTGTTGTGTGTCAGGTGTTATAACAGTTGAAGAATTCCTTTCATGATCGTCGTCAGAAATGTCTGGCAGCTTGGAGAGTGCATTTTCTTGTTGGCTTTGAATTGCTTAGTGGATAATAAATCGTTTTGAAAAAAATTGATGTTAAGACATCACCACTCGGTTTAAAGTGCAGGCAAATGAGTGCAACCGCGCGGTTGCGACGGTTTCAAAATATAGGCCTGACTTTGAAAGCCTATAAAGTAAAAAATTATAGGCTGATTTTCCCAAATTTTCTCCAATTGACACGCTCATGAATTCTCTCAAATGTGGCCACATGGCGCTTTCCGGCAAAGAACGGTTCTCCGGTCACCTCGGAAAAATAGGTGGAGGCACTTTAGGACCCGTCCACTGCACGTGTTAAAATGTTATTACAAATAAAACTATTCAAATATTCTCTGGGGTGTAATCCTGTGATGCTTTAGTGGATTTAGATTATCTTTGGGTGCCTACCATGTGACAAAATAGATTAATAATCAGATTAACGCCAGCATTAATCCCTAATTTACATGTATCCTTCATTGGAACACTGTAATGCATGCTAGGGACCATTTTAGAGCGATAACTATCGCTCTTAAAGCTGATTATAATCGCTTATTGTAATCAGCGACTACTGGAGCAGAACAGTGCCAGGAGACCCAGATGATCTACCTACACACTGAGGCACTCATCGTATACCAAACATCAGTTATTAAAGAAAATCCTCCCACTCTAGCATCTGAGACACCAAGTGGACATGGTTAAGGCTTATCAACCCCTTCATGGAACCACTGATGGCCCATTTAAACTTTTGACATATATGAGTTCAGGACCCCTAGGCCGTCCATGGAAGCTTATGTCGCCAAACACAGTGTTCAGTCTTGCCACAAATTGTTCAGTGTCTGCTTAATCAATAACTGGAATGCCCTGCCTGTCTCCATGGTGAATGACCCATGGAAACTAAGTCTATGATCTACATTTTACCCATGGAAACTACCTAAGTCTATTATCCAGATGGAACAGCCAATCAGGACAATAATGGAGCCATTTATTTCTCAAAGCATTATTTCATCATCACTTTGACACAGACCATCATCATCATCATCATCAATTTTTTTATTTAGTTATAATTAAAATCATAGTTAAAAACTATGATAGGAAGATGACAGACATGAAGAGCAAGAAGCAGACAAAGGAAGAGCAAGCAAGACAAAACCATACAAAAAGCAACAAAATGAGAGGGACCACAAGGCAGAATCAAACACAAGAACAATCCCATAAAGCAATACACATGCAATCATAACAAATTACAAAGCAGCATTAGATGGCAAAGAAATCAAGCACATAGCCTATAGTCAAAACAATTTACAAAAGAAAACAACATCAGGCAAGGTTACTCTAGTTTCATGTTATTTTATCACAGCTACTCCCCAACAGGCATGCTTGCCCAATTATAGGGAGCATTGGCACAGGGGGTGTTTAAGGATCCTCTCCACCTGATCAGACCGGACCCAGAAGGCAGTTTCCTGCCAGGGAGATTGAACCCATACTGGTCCATGCTATCAAATCTGAATACAGGCAACAAAGCAACTAGACCACCCAGCCCCAATTTGAATTGGCATTGTACACTAGCATGTTGAAATACATAGGCCTGAAAAGCTGTCAAAATATATGCCGGGACCTAGCTCTGCAAGAAGAATAGAGTTAGCCAGGATTTCATTACATAATGCAATAATAATAAATGTTGAGGTTAACAAAAGACCAACAGCCAAGGTCATATGGTGTCACCCAGTGTGCAAAGTATGGCATTTTCAATGAGATCTCGTTAGTGTGAGTGCCCTTGGAGACAGGAGCGTGTGGTGTGAATGTTATCAACCTGGTGCAAATTCATGAGACTGGTGCCAGGAAGGTGACACTGGAAACCAAACAAATAATGGCTAAATGGTTATAAAGACACAGGAGTGAGCCTTATACAAATTATCAACTAACTAATAGGAACGGTAGCATTGCATTGTGTGTGTGGGAATGGTTGTTTTTCTCCTTGGTAAATGGCATCTTGGTGAGAATTTTTGGTGGCTGGCTGTGTGAGAATTTTAGATGGCTGGTGCGACTTGTCTGGCCTGATGCCATACTTTGCAGACTGGGGTGTCACCAACTCTCACCCTGTTGGGAGGGATTTGGGGCATCAGATCAACTTATTCAGAGGCTCTGCCAGGCTTGAACCTAACACTGGTTCCTTACAAGGCAGGGATGCTATCCACTAAGCCACCCATCTCCCATGAAATAAATCATGAGATGACACAAGACTATATCCGAAACTGTATAGGTATAGCAGGCCAATAACTTGCTGGATCTTTCAAAATGAACTTAACACTGACAAAAAAATTGTAAAATATAGCTGCAATCTCCCATTCGTTTACGTTTTCGTAGGGGAGAAGTCCTAAAACTCTGCATAACCTTACAATATAAAATGGTGCTCAAAGGAGAACCTTGTAAGCACTAACTTACCACCCATTAACTGGTGAAGAGCGAGCGACAGTCTTTCCGAAAAATTGAAACATTCGCGCAATAGCTTGCTTAAATGGACAAGAGCCATTTTAAGCAGTATAATGATTCAAAAGCAAAGGAACAGGCAATAACAAACTAAGCTTCGGCCACCCCTTCTGTAAAAATCTCCAAAGCAAAAATCAACACATGGTTGTTGGCTCCACAGCATTTGTTTACAGTTACGATGAACTTGAGACAATTATAGCATTGTGTGCCGGTACAATGGCACATCATGATAAGTGACGTCAGGAAAATTAAAGTCCCGGGTTTTCGCTAAAAATATGTAATTTCCCCTTTTTTGTATCTAAATATAGATTTCAAAAATATTTCTGGTATGTGAAGGCATTGAATAGCTTTTAATTCAACAAATATCTCCACAGACGCAATATGGGATGGTCAAAAAATACTCCCGGGTAGTAGTGACATCTGCTGAGATCCCTTCGAACGAACATGTGACAGAAATTTTCGTGATACCGGGTCAGTCGTCGAAATGGCGAACGCGACGGCGGGTCGGGTTCGCAGCCTATTTGAGGGGTTGCTGCTCGTGCGAAAATGTGCAAATGCGAGAACAAATCCGAACCCTTCCGTAAGATGGTCACAATACAGGACTATCCACGAGAGCAAGGAGCACCTGCCAAAGCTGGTAAGTTTAAGGCCAAGATTGTCTGAAATGCACCGGATTCACTTCTCAATGCATGTGATAATAACGGAACGATAGATATAAATTGTTTGGTTTTGGTCTTTTGTTACTTGAGATGCTATGGATCTGGGTTAAAGTATCATCTTTCATGTGCGTTGCATAAGCAAAGGATGATGTAATACCTCTTGCAGAGTATTTACTCCTTTCGCCACTTTGCACTTCGTACCGGCATTGTATAATGTCATGGAGAAGCAGACGACGGAAAATTTTCATTCTAGGATTACATAATTCAAGGTGATTGATATAAATGTGTAGTGGGATGGGTATATTGGGGTTTTAGGTCGTCTCTGTGATGTAATTGGCCTTGGCTGGCACATCTCTGGTGTATTGTTTATTATTGAGGGTGTTTGAAAAAGGGGGCGTGGTAATTGACAGCACGGCAGTGTCGGGCTCAGGGCCGTAGCCAGGCAAGATACCTTTACTGTAGCCAGGTGGGGTATTAGACTTACCCCTCCCCCACCCACTTTGTTTGCTCGTTTCGCCGTATGTATTAGATGGACGGGGTCCTTTTACCCACATAAATTTGTCCGCCATGCCAGGGCACCCGGCGTGAAATTTCTGACCGCGTCATTGCACTGGAGGGACTTCAACGTGATTTCGCGAGAGGGGCAATGGGTTTGCAACATGTGCATCTTCAAGAACATCCTATCAGCAGGATTCACTGAACCAATTGAAATGTAATGGATAAGGATGCTTGTAATCGTCTCCACCGGCAACCAATTATTGGGTCAGTCAATCTTCAACATCCTGTTGACAGGAATCTCTCCCGTTTAGAACGAGGTAACTCGTCAGTTTTGAGCTCTTTTTACCTTTTCCATATACGGATAATACAAGTTTATGTGTTTCTAAGTGGGTTGACATTCTGATTTGTTTTAATACCGGGGTCAGGCCCACCTCCCCCTCATTTCCGGCGCTTATTAGGATCGTAAACGTCGAACCCAGGAATAAGGCAAGAGCTAGTGGCTTTGCTACGAGAGGCATTTATTTGAAATGTTCCTAATTTTGAATTTTATGATATCTTGCTAAGAATAGTGCCACCCACTGGAAAGTGGGGAAAGGAGGTTCTGAATGAAACCTTATCTCCTCGTTGAAAAAAATGTGACCTCCTCCTGGTTTTCTCACTTGTGTAGCGTTTTGGCTGCGGCGATTAACATGGTAATCTTGACATCTACGGGGGAGGTTAAGAACCTTGAAACCAATAGAATTTCGAAATGTTTTAAATCAGAGCTCGAAAGTCCTCATAATCCCTCATTGTCCGGTTCGGACGTTTTTTGTTTGTTTGAGAATTTAGGCTAAAACCCGTAAGGAAGCGAAGGCTGAACGCTACGCGTTGAATTATTATATGTTGTTTTGAATGAGTTATTGCGAACACTTCTAGTAGTAGTTTATATGTGAGACGGGGGGGGGGGCATATTCTTTCTCCTTCGTTCTCGCTTGGAAGAAGTCCAAAAAACAACAATGATGGTTAAGCCTTGAATTACATACCTGTTATATCTAACAAAAATCCATGGTTCTTGCTTCTGTTGGTGTCCATTCATTCTTATTGTCAATTTCCTGAAAGCACACTCCGCCCGCCCCGAGATTGAAACAGGAGATATACATGAAATAAAGTTGGGCAGATCTGCGTATTTTTAATGACGTAATTAAACGGTTTGTCCTATTTTATCGTTTTCCGATGTTTGACATACATGTACAGCCCCCTGCAATTGAATCTGTACACACCAGGCTCAGAAGTTTTTGTTATATTGTGAGCGAACTATTGCCTGCAGAGTCGTGATTAAAAATGCAGCTTGTGTGTTTTGCTCCTAACTGTGGATTATGTACCCACTTGTTCTCGGCAGCCTCATGTTTTAGAAATTAATAGCGAAAAACTGAATTGTTACGGGACAACCATCAAAAATGTTTTCTACAAAGTATTTTCAAACTGCGCACCTGGAGTCCAGCTTTTGGGACAATATATCAAGCCAAGGGCAAGACGCACATGCTGTATATTTCATCATGGCCAAGGGAGCAACAGTTGTCTAGAATTTAGCCAAAAACTGCCGAGCCTAGTGTATACAGATTTAATTGCAGGGGGCTCTACCTATCCATGATCCAAACGCGAGATTGAGTGGTTACTAGTTGAGCCGGCTTTCTACTTATTGTGGGACCCAGGTTTAATGTAATGTCCACATTCTGTAAGAATACCTCAAATTTAAAACAAAAACAAGCATAAAAGACAGATCCACTTTGGTCACGTGTTTGTATTCGCCTTTTATTTTCCATCTATCGAATGTCTGAACTGGACTGTTCACGCGGGGGAAGCTCGACAACATCTGGTAGGCTTTAATGCACTGGAGAAGTGGAAAGCTGGGCCGACCGTCTCTGTTTGACAACCTTACATTTCCATTTAGGCTTAGCCTGAGTTTACATATGCCAGTGGTCAAAGTCTGCTGTGATTGACTTTGTGACGAGGCACCTGAAGTCATTTTCCTAAAATATCCTATTTCATAATAACATTTATCTCCATCTCTACCTGTTTCGAATGCATGTACCTCTTCGATATAGAAGGGGTAACTACGATACGTCGTATATTATCCATATCTTGCTGCCTCTTCACGAAATGAAGTAGAGCGCCATGACACGCCATACACGAGCCTGCTACAGAGAGCATCGCTAAACTGTAACGTTGAACCTGTTGAATGAGTTCTCACTCGTCGCTTTTTCTGTTTTCGAAAACCATCTAGGTATCAAGGTATCACTGCGCAAGGGGTTAGGACAATGTGAACACTTGAGCAGGGCTGTCCTGCTGCGAACATTTGATTGTGGAACGGACCCGAACCTGCCACGACCAGGGGCTGGATGGAAGGGAGCGGAACACGAACTCAAGGACTGTCCTGGAAAGTGCTGCGGAATCTCGGATGTGAAAATGTTTGCGTAAGCCCGCGATCGTAAACTGGAATAGGCATAATATTAGAAGGCTTTGTTTAAGTCCCATAATTTGAAAGAGTATGTGTGTATTCCCTCGATTCACCAGGAGTTGGGGAAGAATGCATATTCCTGGTGCGCTGGCTTTCAACAGCCTTGTCTTTGAGGTGTTAAATGTCCTTAAAACGTTAAACGGCGTTAAAGTGATCATAATTTATTAATATATTTACATATCGCTTTTTACAATTGTGTTTGAAAATAATCCAAGCAGATAAATCAGATAAAAGTTAACAGAAAACTGCCGATAAAATCACTATACAGTCGCACCAGCAGCACACGATCACTAAGAGATCATAACTGCTGCCTCTATAAACCACCTATAAAACAGCACTACTCTCAAAGAAACAGTGAGAGACAGGCATCCCCCTCCGATGTCCAGCTCGCCCAGCCGAGCTGCCTCTGATAAGCTAGTCGGTGTCAGTCACCCCTCCGTGCCGATTCGCAGCAGCAGCATCTCCCGCCGACCGGTGTGTTGCAAAGTGCAACTATCTAGTGATGCCATGTATGCACAGCCTAATCACGGGGCCGCCGATGGCCTCTGCTCAGATATTTTGTATGCCATTTTCTACAACTTCTACCTGAATACATTCCGGCAGTAGCGATGAAGGGTACGGATGTAAGGGAGGAGGGGGGGCACCACCTACTTTTCAACCCTTTTTCAGTCAACGTTTTCGGGTTACTGCTAGATTTTCTCATTTAAGGGGGGTATGGTGTCCTGGTGCCCCCTTGCTCCGCTGCCAATGCCTTTCAGCTCATCAGAATGCCTTTTTAAAGGCCTGGTTGCAGGTTTTTCTTTGAAAACTTAGCATCCCCACGCATGCACTAAAACAAATTTCCACGATTCCAGTATGTCGCTCTATACTTTGTGACCTTGCACCATTGTCCGTCCACAAGATGTAGCTCTCTCGAGAGCCTATGTCTTCACTATATCAGCCACCTGGGGCCGAAGCGTTGAGAAACCTGCTGCTGTCAACGAAACCGGCCGGCTTGAAGTGTTGTGGGCCATTATTGAGGTGATGCAAGGTCACCTCGTGGTTCATTTCTCTCCAGTCCTCTTGGCCAACCAAACTTAACCGTGGGAACTTAACCAAGGCTCGCCTGTGGCTCAGCTCCCAGTAAGATGGGCAATTTATCGTTAGGAAAATAATGCGATCATATTTCTGGCGATCTTTGCAAGAACAGCATCCGCGACGGAAACATCTGCTGTCAAATTCAGCGCATCCGTACTCGAGTATTTCCATCTGGCGCGACCATGCCGCCTCGGCCGGCCCCCGACTGAGTGCTGTGGCTGTGTACCGTTAGCAGTGATTGGTTGCGGGCCATGCCGGTACTTACTGAGGCTGCCGGCCCGGTCAGACACGCGGCGCCGCGGCAGGACTTCTCACCTCCAGCTCCGCTCCCCTCCCCTCGCTTCCACCCAGTGCACAGTGGGCGGAGGTTTGCAGAAGTGTGTACCGAGCTGTATCGTGGCTGTATTCACGAGAATGCTGGCTCAGAATTGGATTTGGTAACGCCTGTGATAGGCATCTACAAAAATTAGCTGTGCCAATAACTGAGGCTTTGAACTTGGGTTGAAACATGGGAGCATTAGAATGGCGCTTGGTCTGTTTTTGAAAGCTGATTTATTTGTGAGTGAGGGCCTTTGCACTAATTGAGCGTTATGTGTCTATATGAGTTCTGGTCTTTGCCCACCGTGATATACCACTCGAGCCTTTTGTCTCGACAACTGAACGAAAGTACGTAGGTTGGAAGTTGCTGGATGTTGTTGCTGGAATTTGAATGAAGTTGCTGGAAGTTTCTGTGTCTGCTCAAAATCTCGCATACCTAACTGCCTCATTCCGTCGTTCAGTCAACGTCCGCTCCCCGAGTCAACGTCATTCTATAGTCCGTTCCCTGAGGCGGACTATAGCGATTCCAAGCCCCCTGTTGAAATTAAGGAGGCCCTGGCGGGTTTGTCAGAAACGGCGCCATAAGGATGGCGTCATTCGCGCTTGCCAAATAGCAGACATGTGCCTGGATCCGGAGTAGCCTGGAACAGTAGGGCTGATGACGGTCATTGATATATTCAGGACATGCGAAGTCCGTTTGGAAAATTTGGGAAATATGTCAGGATCAGCTATGCTCAATTTTAGCTGGTGTTTTCGTGTGACAAATACGGAAAATCCTAATTTGCTCTAGAAGTGACATATATTTATCTGCCTTATCAACTGAGATAAACGCTGAAACCTCTAAATTCAAGCAATGATTCGAGATCAATAATCAGAAGAGATGGTCAAAGTAAGTAACAAAATCGGCCGATAGCATTACAGCACTACGCATCGAAGCAGGAACCAAATATGTTTAAGGAAGAGGGAGGTCCACGTTTTTGCCAATGGTTGACCTTTTTGACAGGTGCAGCATTATACGCTTAGAACTTTGTTTAAATGTTATCTGAACGTTGCTTAATTGCTAGCTAAAAAATACGACCTGACCTAAGGTCAGGTCAAGGTCACCATCTAACCTAACAGTCAATATGCATATCAATCGACTTGCAATAACAATCAAAACATAATGGTATCAAAATAAAAGTTTTTCGTCATTTCCTTTAAAGCTATTGACCCAAGTCTGAAAACCTGCTTAAGTAGCCCCAGATGACCTCTCAGAGGTCACAGGTTCAAACTTGCACCATGAATCTATAAATGAGCCTAGGATACTATGATTTGGAAAATACGAAGGTGTTCCAACCGGTAGATACAGAGATGGAGCAATTGTTTGGCCAATTTCCGTTTTCACCCGTGCATTTCCAATGGAGAGGTCATGACCCGTACCTGACCTTAAGTCATTGATGTGAAAAATCCCGGAACGCATTCTGTAGTACTCGGCGGGCCCATTATGTGGTATAAGTTTCAATTTGATAGATTCACCTTTTTTACTTTGTTACTTTAAACATTTTTTGGAGGAGAGGTCACTTGACCTGCACTGATGACCTGGCCTGATAATTAAGATTTTGGTAAAGTTACGAAATTGGGCAAGGATAAGGTGTGCCAATTACGGTGGCACTTCGCGCCACCGTTTTTTCGTTCCACCGGAAAAACCCGAGGGGATGTTCAAGCACCCCCTTCCACTGGGGCGAGGGTTAATGCTTTGGTATTTTAGAATCCATGAAATTTACGCTTGAACTCATCTAGGAGTCCATCGCTTGTGGCACATCGGCATGCAGCGGAACCGTGGCTCTGTGCCCATTGTGCAGGTTGTGTAGCGAGAGGAGCGCTCTATTGCTCAGCGGCTCACAGAGCCGGGGTCTAACTCCGCCCGTGCGACCGTCCCTGTCGCCACCTCTGCCGCCCCGGCTCGGATCCCACCCCACACCAGGACACGCCTCTGCGTGGGGTGGACGACTGGGATCTACCTCAGATACATGAGCAGCCTCAGTACGGTACCGACCGCGGGAACGGCCCAATCGGTCATGGTTCTGTCCCTTGGTCTTGGTCCTTCTTCAGAAGAAGGATCATGAGTTTAGTCCCAAATTATGTCTCAGAGTTTTGATTTTAAATACACTATTTTCATTGAATATCAGTAATTTGCCCTTTTTTTGTAGAAATGACAAAAACGACGTATGAGCTTACCGTCAGTATTTCATTCAAATAAGACGAATTTGCTTCTTACAATGGTACGTTCCGCGTTGCCACATTCATCTGAGATCTGAGCCGCGCCATATTTCGTCTAGACGTGATATTGCGTACTAAGGTCCTTGGTACTAAGGCCGCTCATGTGTCCGGGGTAATCGTCTCCTCCGCCGCCGGTGCGGTCACCATCTCCGACGGATGCGTGTCACATTGGGAGGAACGCCGCCGCTGCGGTCACCATCTCCGACGGATGCGTGTCACATTGGGAGGAACGCCGCCGCTGCGGTCACCATCTCCGACGGATGCTTGTCACATTGGGAGGAACGCCGCCGTGCGGTCACCATCTCGACGGATGCGTGTCACATTGGGAGGAACGCCGCCGCTGCGGTCACCATCTCCGACGGATGCGTGTCACATTGGGAGGAACGCCGCCGCTGCGGTCACCATCTCCGACGGATGCGTGTCACATTGGGAGGAACGCCGCCGCTGCGGTCACCATCTCCGACGGATGCGTGTCACATTGGGAGGAACGCCGCCGCTCTTCTCCAGTAGATTCCACGCGTGGAGAGTAGTGTGAATCGGGGCTGTAGAAAGAGCCGAGCTCGTTCTCAGCGTATGGCTCCATTGCTGTGCTGATTACCTGGAATGTATGTAAGGACTGTTGGTCTCCAGATAACAACCTGAGGCTAACAGTGACATTTTCCCGAAGGTTATGTTATGAAAATCAGATAGTGTATGACACTTGCTGATATTTAGATTTGAGGGATAATGCTATCGCGTTATTCTTAACCCGTCTCCCAGAAATCACAGAAATAGATGAAATGAGATAAAAAGCAGGCATGTACACTCGGTATTTTTATGAATGCTTGCGGCCTTAAATTTACAGTCTAAGACGTACTGGGTACCTACCTGGACTCATGTGTGGTTAGATACAATGTTAGGGGTGCTCTCCGATGCTTAGGGGCCAACTTTCTGACTTCTCAGGGTGCTTCTTTTCCCCCGAAAGTATGTAATTCTACTATGTAATCCTGCTGGTGCGTGATTTGGACGTGTGACACATCTAGTGATGCAATTACCTGGGATGCATGAGTAGGCAGTCCTTTCGGGGAACGGACCAACAGTTTTTTTGTGAAGGACTAACACAAATGTAGGTACCAGACACCCGGATAGTACGTTCTGAGGCTGCTCATGTATCCCTGGTAAAAGTATAACCTCAGCAGGATTTCAGCGCGCTACATACCGTAAGCAGGTTGGTGCGCCTCAAAGCCCAAATAACTAACTAGTGATACCTAGTCTATATCCTACGGGCATCAGTTTTAAGTGTAACAAACGCAGTTAGGCGGCGTTGCCAGTCGCTGTGGCGCGGCCTGCGCGCTGGCCGGAGCCGGGCGGCTGGGCTCGGCCGTGTGTACACGCTCGCCGATGCCCCAGTGCTGGAGGTGTAGGGCCGTGGTAACAGGTGCGCCGGCCCACCCGGATGTTGGCTCATCCAGGGGCCATCTGGCCGCCTTTCACTGGATCAGCGGCGGTGTCAGGGTGAGTAGAAGATGGCGTCAGCGGCGGCAGCGGCGGCCCTCTCACTGCCAACAGCACAATCACTTCTCCCGGCCGCCGCACGCACGGCCAGACTGCTGCCGAGTCGGCCCTGACGCCGAGCAAGGGGGCCACGTCCCTGCCATGCGGAGGAACTGTGTCAAATACGCGCTTTGTGCGTAAATCGGGCCTCTCGCTACGCTGCCTTCCAGGAAGTTGACTAGCCGGAGGCAGGTGTCGGCTTCGCATACTCCTGCGGAGGCTACACATGGCCCGGGTGCCGCCTTCCACCTCCAGTTTACGGTGTGCGTAGGAAGCGAACATTGAATTGTCTGTTGGTTCTCCTTGCTTTCAGAGCAATATTTCTCACCAGGGCTGTTAAAAAAGAACAGTTCCTTTTTCACTGTGCCCATTCATCGCCCAATTGTGATTAACACGTGTTCCCCTAACCGCTTTTCCTCACGTATTTAAACTGCAGGATGTTTCCTCGATATTTGGTTTTATTGAGCAGTGGGTCCGCTACTTGGTCGACTACGCGTCCACCATGCTGTTCACCCTCGGCAGCAGCGTATCCGGGTATCCCCGCGTCTGGACCGCCACTTTGTGTGCATTCGCCGCTCTCGCCGGCAGCGAAGCGAGCGGCATTGAGTATCGCTTCGCTGCTGATCGTGGTCGCTTTAGTGGTTTGTGAGTGAAGGCAGGTTGCATGCTAATGTAGTGCTCATGATGATGCTGTACGTTTCGTACGGTGTTTTTAATAACATTGTACTCGAGGCAGATCTGGGTACACTATGGTAGAGTTTGGAGCCGTGTACTGGTATCATGCCTACGTTCGAATGGTTGCATTTTGACCTCTGATCTCTTCGCTGATTATCTGGTTCTGATTTCTGGTGGACGCAGGCACGGCGGACGTAGGATAACAACGGTGTTCTCATTTTATTGCGCGCAACAGATCTTGGCAACTTGGCTACGCTTATCCTGCGCCAAGCGTGACTGTATAGAAACAGCAGAATACCGAATTCAGCAGATCAGAGTACAGAATACGTCGAACAAGTGCCTGCGCCAAAGTCCAGCGTACTCATGATATAAGAATGTAACCACTGGGCTCGTGCTTCCAGCGAGCGAAATATCGGGGCAAAATTTAGAAGTCCTGTTGAAGTTACTGCATCGTGAAAAGCATAATCGCTTCAAGAACCTCTCCATGGGAAATGTTTACGGAAAACTTCAGGAATATATACAGAGTTAAAGTGTGTACATATGATCCCTCCAAAAATTTTCATTGTAGTGGGGCAAACAGCAAGGGTTTTTTGTCACTGGGTCCTCAGCCCTTCTGTGCAATACTCGCCATCAGCACTCACGGAGCTGTTGTTTCATGCTGTACAAATTGTTGCGAAAACATTACCTCATTTACCGCCATGCAATGGATCATGAATCAATTCCATTCTCCCGTTTCCGTCCCTCCCGCAGCGGACCTTTTGAACGTCCCGCCAATGAAAGAGCTGGCCAACAAACCAGCCTGAATGCCGCTCGTAAAAAGCACTCTCTCCTCGCTAACTGATGTACGCAAAAACACAAGGTCAAACCGGAGCACCTGGTCTAAAGAACTGTCGGTGAAAAAAGCTGATTACCATCGTAAAGGGTTGTGCGCTGACCCGCCCTTGGCCCGCGCGGCTGGAACGGCACGTGCGCTGGCGGGGATCCTGTTTAGAGGCGCCGTTTGGGTATCGCTCCTCCCTGATGGGATCCTGTTTGTGTGCTTGTGCGAAGGAGCCCCCCTGCGCCTCTTTCGTCCTGGGAACAACAACACCGGCGGCTGGTGGGTACAACAACAGGGGTGCCGCCAGCGTCACTCTCACCGGCAGGGGCCTTCAGAGACCTCTCCCCGCCGTCGCCTCCGGCCACTGGGTCTTCGGCAAGACATTGGAAACGCATGTTGTCCGTTTTATAGCGCTTGTTAATGCCCATTCTAAACTGGTTTCACTTTTAGTAAGACACCGTTCAAATGGCTTGCGGTGGTGGGAATAGTCCTTTGGGCCATCTGGCTCCACAATGGGATTGAAACGAAAATAATTTACCTGAGTTGAATTATTTCGCTCCCTTAGAAGAACATGTAACCTAAATCACAGCTTATCTCGGGCAAATTAGCTCGAGGACTTCTTGAACTCACCTATTCTGTGAAATGCAAATAGCGGTGCGGTGGGAGCCGGGCGGGTTTCATTGAGGAGCGTGGGCCGTGGCCGCCGGCAGGGCGTCGGGTCCGTGTCGGGGACGGGCGGCTGGCTCTGCCGGCGGGCTGAGCGCTCCGACGACGCCGCCGCGCCGCTGCGGAGCTGGCTTAGTGGGTCAGCAGGCTTCGGCGCCGCCTGCCGTCGCGGGCCTCCCAGCGGTGCAGCGGGCGGCGGCCGGGCGGAGGATGCGTGCCACACCGAGCCGCGACCGCGCCCGCCGCCGGCCAGAGCGTTGGTCAATAATAGTAGTTTCTTAACCGGCAGAGTAGTTTTAATAACCAATATCTTCATATTCTAGAATTGAAACGTTTATATCAATGTTTCCTTTTGCACCAGTGGAGCTTCTTCATGCTGGAATTGGACTGAATTCGGTCATCGTTCGCGGCGGCCGTTTGTTAGGGTGTAACTTGGCACGGATTGTGTCAGCATTGACCCGCCGTGCGTCCTCTGGCTACTCGCGCTACCGATGGCGGCGGGCCGCGAGACCGCCGGCGCCGCCGGTGACGTTTCTACTCCAGCCGTGGAAAAGCGGCATTCCATCACCGGCGAGAGAAACTGCCAGATGAATGATACTCCCGCCCGCGGCACACACACAGCTCAAATGGAAAGCATATTTACGCCACCGACGTGGGAAATGGACTGCAGCGATCGACGCGGTGTGCTGGTATTGAATTTGGCCGCTGACAAGGTCAATTGAGAGGACTGTCTTTCGACATTATTGATTTCAATTTGTTAGGTGGGAAACTGGAGGATTGCGTTGGCTGACGCGTACAGGCGTTTTTTCACGTGCACAGCGGTGTCGGCAGTGATATTTTAATTGGACGGTAGACACTGTCCCGGTAATGACGGGCGACGGAAGTACGGGAGGCGACTCCATTACTTTTCCTGTCGGTATGGGTGACTGTATAGAAGAGCGTTGCCGAGAAACTCACTGTCAGTTACTGTTCTTTACATTTCGGCAACGCTCGTTGAAAAGCGGGAGCTAAGACCAACATGATATGCAGTTTTTGCGGAATGTCCCCTGGGACATTCCAGTGCTGATGTTTCATCTCTTGTCCTGTCCATTATTGAGCCCCATGCATGAGCAGATGCAGTTTTTCAGTTTTGACACTTGATACACACGCAGAACATATTCGAACTTCTGTGATGTTTTCTGTCGCCATGAATTGCGAATGTCAAGCATGAGTCATTAGAGGAAAGTCAAGTACGCCATTTGACAATAACGCCGGTTTTGTTCCCTTCAAAGGGTATTTTCACAGCTGCGGTGTAGTTTGTGGCTTTTAAAGGCGAAAGAGGAAGTCTTGCTAAACTTGTATTACCCCAAGCACGAAATTTTAATTTAAAAGACCACGTTTGCACTGTCGTCAGCTGAATAAGCTGTGTGCAGTCGAGTTGCACTGGCCTTTGGGTGCACGTATACAACATAGTTTTGTGTGACCTATGTTCTAGCCCTACTAAACAAGGAATTGTGGCATCCTTTCCGTTTCAGGTCATTATATTTGGCTCTCCGTCAATATTAATATAGTGACAGTTTTTTATTGGCGGCTTTTATTCTGCTGTTTATACATCTGAAGAGCGGGGGAAGCACCTAGCTGCCTCGCCTTGTAGCTACGCAGGTAGCAGCCTTCAGGCTACAACCCTTTCCCTAGTTCCCTATCGGGTACAGTTTTTTTCCTAGTTTTGCTACAATTTTGGACGTGCGTTTACAAACTAGTCGCACATTTTTACTAGCAGCATTCAATAATAATGATTATGATTGAGTTTTTTCTCGTCCGTAAATGAATGGAGTTTGAACATGTTTCCATGTCATGAAATCTCCTCAAACTTTGTTAGCCAACGAATTTCCTATTCAAATGACCCAAATTATTGTGCTGTCTGAGTGCAGCGAACGCACTGGACCTTGGAGATGTCACTGATCGTGGCCTTTGCCTTACTGGGCACTTGCGGTGACATAATTAGGTCGACGTCTCGCTATTTAGGATACATCAGATCGGGCGGAATACTTATGAAATCGGGTGTTGTTGAGGATTGGATGAAATTGAAAATAAGACTGTTGATTCTATTCTACCGGGTATAAGAACATCTATAACGCGAATTAAATTTTTAGCAACTTTCAAGTGTACGTATGGGGTTATACCTTGCAGATAGGTACATTCCCACCCAGTTTGGACGACTGACGTACCAAATGGCACTCTGCAAATTGCCTGTGTCCTCCTATTTCGCAGCCCAGGCTCCAATTTGACGCTAGATAAACGGTCTGTTTCACCTGCCGCGGTCGCCATTGGTGGGTTGTAGGCAGACTGAGCTTCTCGTGAGGGGGTTCTCGATAGCGCCGTAGGCAGGTCCACTGCTCACGCGAGCCACTGACCAAGGTTCACGTCTCTCGTACCGAAGCACGGCCGTGTTCTGACCCTGGGGGATGTTGGACGGGGTGCCGGTGGTGCACGGGGGGAGGGGGGGCGATAGGTGGGTCTGACCAGCGTCGCGCTTTCTTCCCGCGGCCACGCATGAGCGCCGGCGACGCCTGGCCATCACTTTCTACCAAATAGTGGACATTTGGGGCGTGCGCCGGCTGGCCTGAATTCGCCGGAGGGACTGCCAGATCGCTGCCGGCCCACCACTGGCGGCGGCGCTGCCAGACGGCGCTGCTCAGAAAGAAGACCCAATTATGAAACGAGAGCTGGTAGTTGCGTCCGCTGCCGTATACCGCCGATATTAGATGGCCGTAAAGCCTCCTGGCATGATGCGATGTGGCCTATTTTTATATTGGGACAGTTCCTATGGCTCTGCTGCTTCCCGAGACGGCGATCGGCCCAGAAACCGCTGGTAAGGTCAGACCTGCGCGCGTCTGCTCTGCACACGCTGCTGGTAGCTGCGGGCGGCTGCCGCAGCGCCGCTCCCGCGGCCACCCCTCAGGCATGTGCGCCGTGAGCCCGCCATCAGCCGTGCGGCTGAGAGCGCGGCCCGGTCTCCGCTGCAGACCGTTCCACCTCGTCGCTGGCTCTCGGCTCCTTCACAGTGGTCCGTTACCACTCCGGTTCCGCGTCGACGCGGTGACGCGGCGCGCCGCTGTCCGTGCGAAACGACAGGCTCGTCAGCAGCGGCAAACAGCTGCTGCTACTGCGTGTTGAACCCGATGCCGGCCCGGAGCTGACGCGCCACTTTTACTTCCGATGGTATCGCGGCGTTGTGTCGCAGGGCTCGGTGTTGTGTACGGTTCTAGCTTCATGCGAACGCTGGCTGGAAGGGAACAATGCGCCATCAGTATTCTGCTGCATTCAGTACCGCGGTGGGCAGTCTGGGGTCAGGCGCCGTGTCTAAGACGCGAAAAGATCCTAATCGCTGTTGCAGAGTGCATCAGATTTTGCTGTTGCAGATTCCAAAAGAACCAGAAAGATAGTGTTTTACATACCATTGTCAGACGAAGTTTGAGTGTAGCGCTAGTCAGTGCGATCTGTTTTGCCCGTAATCCTTCAGTTGTGATTTTTTCCTTCCGGTTGTGATACTGACTAGTTAGAGGTACATATTTTTATGAAAGTTCAAGTTATACGTCCTGCTTCTGTCAAGTTTGCTCTGCTTTAAAACAGTTATGAAACTTAAGTTTTTGTTTTCACGAAATGTTGATACCCTTCTTGATACAGATCAGCTGTTTTGCGGTGCCCTCAATTTTTATAGCACGAAGTATACAGTTGAATGGGATATGTTTCCTTCTAATGACACTGTGCCGTGTTTGGCCCAAAATAGTAATGACATAGTGCCGTGTTGGCGGGGCTTTGTCACAAAAAGCCTGTCGCACCCAGCTCGCGAAATTTCAGCCCAGCGTGACTTCGGCTTTCTGGCCGCTGAAAAATAAACATCGAACACTCCCATTAGCATGCAGATGCACACCTCGGCAGCGCGTTGTTCTCACCGCCGTCGGCAGCAAAAAGCGCGGATGTGCGTGGCCCAGCGGGGTGCCGTCGGCTGACCACCGCCGTGGAAGACACCTCAGCATTCTGTCCGCGTGCACTGCTGCACGCGCATGCTCACACAACAGCGGGGCTGGCCCTGACCTGTTGGTCCAGTCGGCGCGCTGCGGAGGTCAGCCGGAGGCCTGTAGTGCATCCGAGGATTTTTGAGGAAGGTTTATGTTAAGTGTTTTCCATTCGCGCTTTTTTGCAGGTATATGACCCCGCTGAAGGATCACAGAGTTTTCAGTGCGAACAGTGTGATATTCAAATATATTCTATGGAATGTTTTTTCCGTGTCAAAAATTGTTAGGGGCTAACGTACCTACCTACCCATTACACAATGGGCGCAATGCACATTGTGAACATGCAAATTCGTTCACTGTAATCGAAATGAGCTGCAGCTCAGGAATATAATTTCTCAATCAAAGTATTTGTATCTATCTCAGTGTTAAATAAATTTCCATTGAGTCTTGGGATGCAGAGCTGAGTGCTGGGACTAAGATGTTTTCGAACTCACCTGCACTACACAGCTGAGTACTTCGCAATAGTAGAGTACATTATAATTTGACTGGTAAGTGACCGAGACTCCTCGATGGCATAAGCAAGTATTTCTCAAGAAAATAAAGCTATATACATTTAGGATGTAAAATAATAAATGAAATCATGTTTTTTCTTCAATTTTTTTGGACCAGTTTCCCGTTCTCCCGGATCTGCCTGTGGGTCCAGACGCTAGTGGAGCCGATTGGGGCAGTCCTGCACCCTTTAACTCTTGGATATTTGTGGATTATTTATCTCCAGAATTACTATGTTTTATTTATGTCTGGGCCCGGTTGCCCTCCCCTCCCCCAAACCATCCATCTAGATCCGCCACTAGCTAAACCCAGTGACAGTCTATGGCAAGTGGTGATCTTAAACAAAACTGTAAAACCGTAAATTTAATCAATGTATATACTCTTGGACAGTCCAGTGCTCTGCGCTTCGGAAATATGCGTATTGTCGGTGGCGGTTACAAGTGGGGCTAGGGGCTCAAGCCCCCTCCCCACAAATGTCAGTGCGTCTATAGTAGCTGCATAGCTGGAGCCTGTTTATAGACAATGGTGTGGGAGGCTTACCCATACCCCTGCATACCGTGCATACTAAAAATACTCAGCAATGCCATGTGTGAGAAAAACGGTCACTAAGTCTCCCTTTTTGACGGTCTCCCGCAGTTGCCACGGGAGAACATTCAAAAACGGTTTGCTAGTGACTTTTGAAATGCGGCATTACTAGGCCGTTCCTAGTAACGTATTTGAAAGCTACTGGCAAACGACGCTTGCTATGGATCGAACCAGGATCAAATTGCTAACAGTTTGTTTGTAACGATGAGCCGATCATTTCCCGGCCTACCGGGTACATATTCAATTAGAAAGATGAAGTGCATATGCGTCAGATAATGATCACACTGTTTGATTATTGAATGGTTCAATTGCCACGAACAGTTTTGAAATGATATATGAGCGCCCACACGTATCCATTGGTGGGTATTTTGTACATGCGTTGCTGCCGCTACGGTAATGAACTCACCACCGATTGGTCCAGGACTTGGGCCTGATACGTGGAGCGCCAGCTTGTCGGGCGCCTCAGTGGACTCAGTTTTGCCCGAGGCGATGCCACGGGGCTCGAGAGTCGGCCCTGGAACTATCGAGTGAGGCAATCCCAAACGATGGGCCGACCACCGGGTACTCTCCCATGATCGATTGGAACCTCAAGCGGTCGAAAAAGTCGCGTGCCAGTCCTGATGGCGAAGGGGCAGCGTTGATAATTTTGTTCAGACGCTGAGTCAAAGTATGCGAATGACGACCTCGGGGCGTTTTTTTTTTTGTTGGACAGATTCAGATATTGATGGTAAGCTGGGTGGGTTTACGTTTTCTAGGCACTCATACTAAAACGCCTGTGTCCTTGATACTGAGAAAGTTGAGGTTTATGGTCCTTACTACAAGCTTAGTAACGATCCTCAGGACTTCTTCATTGATTGGAGACGGCGGAGTGGTGTTTTGTAGTGAAAAGAAGAAGATAATCTTGCAACGTATTGTGAGACCCCGGACAGAAAACGTACGATGTGTTTATCCGTGCTTTAGTATCATTGACGAGACTCCATGGTCTTGTTCTTTGTTCTGTCCTCTGCTTGTTGCGTGGTTCTGCGTGGTGTATAATCGTGAGTCTGGATTTGATCGAACTCCTTTTGAAATTTTGGCTGTGGGTCCGGGTTTGAAACCTGACGTTTTATAAATTTGTTTTACAACTGATGTATAAGTATTTCCGTCGGACACTTTAAAACAATAGCGCTGAAGAAACAAATTCTGCATTTTCTCGCAAATTTTTCGTCGCTTGTCATGGTACAGATCAGCCATCTAGACTCATACTGGGATTTTTCTATATACATGTTGATACTGACCTAATTGTGCAATGACCCAACTGCATTGCTCAAAACCTTGACCGACCAAAGGTAAAGAAATACGTCACTTTGTCCTTCGTTTGTTGATGCCTGCCGGATGTGCGTATCAGGCGCACCCAAGCTCTGAGCCTTGAGGTTAACTTAATTGTTTCGTGGTTGTTTGGCTCCAAATTATAATTCCCAACAATATATCGGACACGAGCAATGCTGTTGTTTACAGGAAGTGGGGAACGCCAGAAGGCCAGGCTCTCAGGGCAATTTTATCTCAGTCTTCCTTCCTCCACCTTCTAAACTACCACAAGCCTCAATAGAATCGATATCGACCCATTTCAGCTCTTGGTAGCATCTCTCTACAAAGAGTGAACCATTTTCTCTAGATCTCAGCGTATTGAAATCAGGGTTGGCAAAATACCGGTAAAAAAACTAGGTTTATGCCAGCCAGTGGCATAAACTGGTAAATACCGGTATTTACCAGGAAAAAGTGGCAAAAAGTGTCAAAAACCTTTAAACTGACAATGATAGACCAGAAAGACATTTAAAGGTCATAGAACAGTTGTAAATGTGAAGCAAATGATGGCATTGGCATGGTCTCTGGTCAAGACTGGTGTGTAAGCAGGTATTTCATTCTAGGCATCTACTCAGGCAGGTACTCGATTCTGGATTCTAGGCATCTTATTATAGGCAGGTACTCAGGTTGTAGGCATCATGGTTCAGAATGCTATGAATAACCAGCTTACGCCCAAAACTCTGGAAAATGTCAAAAGTGTTAAATCATATTCCGTAGGTACCAGACGGTCGTCACTGAAAACGTGGAAAGGTGAGATTAGAAAATCAGCCTGGTTTCAAACATTGCCAGATCCTACCTTTCTTCTTCTTCACTGACGGGCACTCAGGTTCCAATGTCTGAATGTGCGTCTGCTTTGAGCCTTTTATATATTTTTGTCCAGTATTATGAATGGAAGCTGATTATTCCTCTCATTTTTAAGTGAGCAGTTCGTCGATTTTGCTGACTGAGCAAACAGAACAGTGGCATTTCTGAATGGTACACTTTGAACCCTCCTCAGGTAGTTGGTGTTCAGAAACCGATAATTTAATGACGTTTGATATTCAAGTAAAACGTTTGACTTTGTCTGCTGTAAAATTAAATTATAAAGAAGTCAAGGCCTTTAATTGCTTGCTTAACGCGGCATGTCGACTGCTTTCGAGCTCCTATTCTGCTGATTATGCGAATCTGAGGAGATAATAAGGAATGTTTTCATATCATTGAGAATTCTCTGGTCAGAATTATTTGCAAACTATACAGGATTGGGAAAAATTGGTGGACCCTCTACCACCAACCAAGTATTTTTATGTGCTTATCATATTTCATGTTATGACATGGGGAGTCCAAAATCAAAATACAGACAAGGGCCATGAAATCATTTCCTAATCATTCGCTGGGTTAAGTTACGGCAATGTGAGTAATTTCACTGTACTTTTCTCGCCCTAGAGGGCAGATGGTGTTTGAACACCTCTCGAGTTTTTCCAACGTTGCCGGAAAACAGCGGTGCGAGGCGAGGCGCCGCCGTACTTGGCATCACTTATCTTTGACCAAATACGCAACTTTCCTGAAAATGATATTTGAGGTCATCTCAAGTCAGGTCAAGTAACCTCACCTCATATTTTTTTAATTGCAAGTCAGGATCTATTGATCTGAAACTTATCACATTATAGACCCACCTGGGGCTAGAAAAAATATTCCCGGGATTTTGTATACCGCAGATCAAAGGTCAAATACTTGTCATGCATATCCATTGGAAATGCATGTAGAAAACGCAAGTTATTCGAAAAATGGCTCTATTTCTGAAGATACCTAGGGCTTAAAAGGACTTCTTTTATTGAAAAGGCAGTATCACTCGGTTTGCTGTAATGAGAGGAATTGAATGACGCTCGAATATTGGCTCCAAGTTAACCCAGTCGGCGCCAGATTCAAAAATAAGTATTCTCAAAACTTTCACTCGCTTGACTTATCATGACCTGAGGATTAACCTGAGCAAAACATGTTACTGACATAGTATCCTCATAATTTTTCGTGGCCTATTCAGCGCTTTTTGCGTTCTTTTTCTTTGCTTCTTCTTCGAGGAGCCGAGTTCGAGGCGGTGTTCAACACGCGCAGTGACGGGGACAGGTTCCCGCCCCCATGGGTTTTCGGAGATATAACAAAAACGGCGGCGCGCAGCACCTCCATACTTGGTAAACCTTGTGCCTGATCATTTTTACAACTTATTAAAAATTTTAAAGTTAGGTCATCTCAGTTCAAGTCACCAGTACAGGCCAGGTGACCTCACCTAAAAATTTTTCGTATTGCATAATGGCTCCACCATATTCTTTAAAATATATTCCTGGTATTTTTGATATTGATGACCTAAGGTCAGGTACGAGCCAGGACCTCTCCGGAAATGCACGGGAAAATGTTTTAAACAGTATAACTTAGTAATAAATGGTGACATAGCTTGTATTATCACGGCGTTAGGTTTGTATCATCCTTGCAATTCAAATGATATGCATGTAACCTAATTTGACCTTGACCTGACCTCAGGTCAGGTCAAATTCTAGATTTGACCTGATTTGACGTAGCAAGGTGATATCACAAATCATTCGATCCGGCTTGCTGCGAGGATTCCAATGGCCTACATTTTTGCTCTAACTTTACCAGCTCAGATGTAATGACTGAAAACCTTTATTTACATGTTATCTCTATGGTGGCATGTTTTTACCTCTACTGACCAAGAGTTGGACCAGAAATAAGGTTGATTTTTTTCTGTAGAGGCTTGGATGTACTATCCAACGCCGTTTACTTTTTCGCTATCTAGCGTGGTTTTTGAGATCTTAGGAGGGCGGCGGGTACCCCTGTCAATGCGAAAGTGGCTCAGACCTCCGTCAATGCGCGTGTTAAGCACCCCCCCCCCCACCAGTGTGCCAGAAACTGGTTTTGCGACACGATGCCCAGTGTAAAATTCATATTGGGAAATATAGCCACCAAGTGGAATTTTCAAGTAATATTTTGTGAGTCATGCAGAAAACAAAAAACCCTTCTACATCCTTTACCTATTTACAGTATAGGAATGAATTTTTCCACGAAAATTGTTCTTAGTTCCATATTTTTGATGAGTTCATAAAAACCAGGGCTATTGAATTCGGCTGAAAAAGCACCACTTGAAAAGTGAGTGGGGAAAATAAGTAAAAAATAACACACATAATTGAATGAATCATCCAACTTATTCAGTTGCTGCTCCCCACCAAGCGCCCTGAGCTTTGGAAGTGGGCGAAGGTGGATCTGAGGCACAATGGGGCGGTTGTTAATAATTATTGTGGGTAATTGAAACTCGTAACTGCGAAGGGAACGCTTAGAAATCAAATCACAAGATTCAATGTAAATACGTGCCCTCCGTAGCGTCTTCCTACAAATTGTCGTATTGCAGCTATTATTTTATTTTCTTCATACGAGCGCCAGGTGATCAGCGGTTTTCTTCACGCGAACGGGAGACACCTTATTAAAAGGGCCCCGTTCAGGCGGTACCATGCGTGGCTAGCATTTTTGCGCTCCCCACATATCTAAAAATATTATGTTCGAGCTGAGCGTGATCGGGAGCAAGTAGCTGTAAGAGGTAAAAGGAAGCCTTTTGTAATAGATTCTTCTCAGGAAAAAAATTCTATGCAATTTCAAAATGACGGTTGATGATATGAGCGTTGCCACCAGCAAAAATGAGGGGCCAGCCAAATTTCAACCCCACGCAGACCAAAAATTCACCACGTTAGGATAAAAAGCTCCTCGAATCTGAGCTCCTCGCTGCCTTCTGCACCGGATGGTTATAAAAACATCCGATATTCTCCCATTTTGACTGAGATAAGGATTTTTAAAAAAGGTCCCATGCCTGGTGGAATAAGAGGAAATGTTGTTTCAACCTAGTTTCCGTTGTCAAAGCTCAGTATATCTAGATCCGCACACGTTATTTAATATATGCATAACTTGATACGAGCAACATGTTGTGCCTGCTCCCTGGGCTCGTCGTGCTTGGTTTTGGGGCCGTAGTTTATCAGCCCCCTCCAAGAGCAGGCGCTGAGCGCAGATCGCCGGATGTGACGTCACACCTCGTAGCATGTAACATGGAAAATTAAGCTATAACATATTCAAATTTTACCAAAAAGAGGCAAGGAAGCGAAAATGAAATGCTTATTTATTGCGTTTGGGATAAACTTGATTACCGTGTATTCTCACAAATTTGTAAGCGGGCAGTGCCATTAGCAGCAGTTTGACACACGGCCCAAAGGTGAAGGAATTCCTCCACGCCTGTGTCACGTCACTCGGGCGTGAATGAATCCCTCTTGAACGTACCATTAAGTAAATGTATCTTGGTAGTTTAAGATATTTAACACGCGCATTGACCGGGGTCTGAGCCAAATTCTCTTTGACGGGGGTGGCGGGTACCCGCCCCCCCTAAGATCTCGAGAACCACGCTAGGTAGCGAAAAACGGCATACGGCGATAGGTAGCCCATCCACTTCTCCATCGAAAATATTTGAACCGTTTTTTTGTCAGTTTGCATTTAAGGTCACTAGAGGTCAAAACTTGTCGTCATCGGGATAACATGTAAATGGAGGTTTTCGGTCATTACATCTGAACAAGTAAAGATAGAGCAAAACGATTTGAACTGTATGAATCCTCGCAGCAAGCCGAATCGAATGATATGAAATGTGACCTTGCTAGGTCAAGTCAAGGAATTGACCTGACCTGAGGTTAGGTCACGGCCAAATTAGGTAAAAATGCACATCATTAGAACCGCAAAGAAAAGGCAAATCCAATGCAATTAAAATAAACGCTCTATCACCATCCGTTACTAAGTTATTCAGTTAAAACCATTTTTCCCATGTATTTCCAATGGAGAGGTCATGACTTGTACCTGACCTTATGTCATCGATATCGAAAATACCGGAACATATTTTAGAGAACTCGGTAAGCCCTTTATGTGATATGAGTCTCAATCCGATAAGTTCACCCTGTTCCGACTTTTGCTATCTTAAACTTTTTTTGAGGTCAGGTCCCTTGACCTGTACTGGTGACCTGACCTGAGATGACCTAGCCTTAACACGCGCACTGGAGGGGGGCCTCGAGGCCCCCACCTGTTTTTCAAGGTGGCCGGAGAACCGCTTGCGGCGGAAAACGAAATCTAGCCACATTTAACAGAATTTAATAGCGCGTCGATTGGTGAGACTTTTGAAAATCGGCCGAAAATTTTTTGACTTATAGGCTTTCAAAGTCAGACCTGCATTTTAAGATCGCCGTAAACGCGCGGTCGGACCAGTTAGCTTGCATTGAAGACCGAGTGGTGACGTCTAACGTCATATAAGCGGGACTATATGTCAAGGTCACTTCACATGAAATCAGGTCAGGTCAAGGCCACAGGTCGGTCATATCGCACTTTCAGGTCACTGACCACTGCGCGTCCGGCCAAATGACGTTCCCCGTCTGCATATATTATGCTTGACGTCATCGGTAGGGTACCCCAATACAAGGTCAGGTCAAGGTCAAGGTCAAGGTCATTGGGAAGGTCAATCCTCATTTCCGCCAAACAGTGGCTACGGTGTTAGTCAAGTGTAAATAATAAGTAGTATACCATATGGTGACCTTAAAGGTCAATGACCTTGAATGACCTTGACCCAAAGTTGTGGGGAAGCCTCTTTGAGACCTCTTCTCTATGAACCTTGTCGCCTTTAGCTTATTCCCGCCATTTTCCTGCATAATAACAGCATTTATCAATCGATACCAGCATGGCCAATATTTGACCTTTCGACCTCGTTTGACCTTGAAGATATTGACCTAGGTCAATGAAAATTTGTCATCATGTAGACCACCATAGCCCCCACCCACCTACCAGTGGCTTTTCTAACCCTCTTGTTTCGGATCTTGGGGGCCTCCACCCTCCAGTGCGCGTTATGCAGCCCCTTGTGTTAAGAATTTGATAGAAGTTGTAAATGATGAGAAAAAGGTATACCAAGTACGGCGGCGCTACGCACCGCCGTTTCCATGCTATCTCCAAAAAGCCCGAGGGGGCGGATACCCGCCCCCGTCAATGAGCGTGTTAAAGCGTAGGACCTAAATATTCTCTTATATTGTTGCCAGGTGTCACTACTTATAGCTTCATTGAGACGATTATCTATACGTAAGTATGCTGGGCCCATTTAAGCATTAATATGCTAATTACAATGCTGTATCGTACGTGGTTTTGTTTGTTTCAATGGTTGGTGTTGATTATAATTTTGCCTTGTGTGGCAAGGGGCGTTCAAACAGAGGGAGCACAAATACATTACCGATACATTATACGTATATTATAGGAATCATGTAAAAGTCAATTGTTGTATTTTAATGGGAATGAAAAGTAACTCCAAATAAGCTTTTAACCATTTTTTTTACCTAAGGCCATAGGATTTCAAGATATATTTAAATAATATTCCTTAGTTCTTGCTAGGTCTTACCAGCGAAAAGTCGAGAAAGAAAGCTAAGCGATGAGGAACTCCTTTGATGCCAAACAGCGCCGCTGCGCCGTTCAAAAGGTAGTAGAATGGTAACGTCAATTTGAAGACCTTTTGTAGACATAAAGGGCGTAAAAGACGTATATTTTTTGTATTGTCCATAATAATGTACATATAATTTTTATTCTTAAAAAATGTGGCAAAAACTGGCAAAAACTAGTTTATGCCAGCCGGTTTTAACCATGGTAAATACCGGTAAAAACCACCCAGTGCCAAAACCTGCCAACCCTGATTGAAATTACGCTGTGACCGTGTGGACAAACGTGTAGAACCCCCAGCGGCATCAGATGTGGGGGAAGCCTCGGGGGGGGTGAACGTTACACGCAACACCCATCGTGGTCGACGCACTATGCGACTACTCCGGCATTCAAAGAGCCGGCCTCCGGCAGCGGATCTACGTTTTTCGCTTTAGCGTCGCTCTGAATGATCATTTGTCATTGGAGAAGAGGGGCTGGTGCGTTTGAAACGCAGCCGTGTGCAGCTACGTACCCCCTCAACAGGTGGAGCCGGCCTTGAGGCCTGGTGGTCGGTCGGTTTTGTGCCCGATGTTTTGTGTAGCCGCTGTTTTTGTTGTGTTCGTAAAGTGTGGCGTGAAAGCTTGCGGCGGAGTTGTAACTGTTCTTATGTTACATTCATTCATTCAGCCCGGTTGTCGGATGTGACCCGCTTATGTTGTGGGCTGGAATGCTGCCAGTCACTGGATGGAGGCGGGGGCGGATGCCATCGTCCCGGTTCTCTCCTTTGAGGATAAATGACTTTTTAAAATGGCTATTGAATATTGTCTAATCGCTTTTTAGGTAGGGCTGCTCCGATTGTCGTTGGAACTTACGAGGACAGCAACACCAAAAATTGAACGTTGATTATTGTGTCTTTAGGTACTTCTTCTGCGTGGTTAGGTATATGGCCCTGCAAAACTTTGTCCGTAACAGGGGCCGTAAATATATGTGAATCGACATATCCCCGCATCCGGGCAGTCAATGGTTCTTCCGAAATATAATTCAATGCTCTTGAGATATCCATCCAACATTACGTATCAAGCTCCTGCTTTGATCCGCTACAGCTTGATAGTTTTAGGGAAGTTTGATTTACGGTCCCATCTTCCAGGCAGTTTAATTGTCGGCTCGGAGAATAGAGCAGTCAAGTGGTCGTCTTCCGAGTGTATCGAGTGAAATCCGGGCATCACGGTTCGTGCGGCAGTGTGCTGCCATGGAGACCCCAATGGTGACAGCTACTGCCGTTGTGAAGCTTCGTCACTCAGTTCGGCTCGTCATGCGGGGCAGAAGGCATTCCACCTGCGTGTGTGCGTGAAGGCTGAACGTGGGCTGAGTGCGTGCGATCCATTGTGTTGGGGCAGACGCGCGTCCCGCCGTGAGGCTGCCTGTCGTCGGTGGTCACACTGGGTCGGTATGATCTGTTCCACAGTGTCTACGGACGGGCTGGTCCTTTCATCCCTGTAATAAGGAAAATCACGCTCCTGTGAGTGCTTGAGCAGACACAGAGGCTTTCGAGGACTGATGAAATTGTATCCCCGATCCCACTGTCCCGCTCACACACAGTTATTTCCCTAGATTCAGTACTTACATTACCTGGCGATTCGCCGTACCAGTTGACTGGGATGCAGCTTTGTGAACACCTCTGCCCTGTGACCTGGTTATCTAGTCTAGCCTCCCGGTTTCTACTACCTGCACGCGCTCGCCCGGACTGTAAATCACCTGATTACGACTAGACGGTCGGTGTGTTGGCTTCTGCCCCTGCAGGCCGCTCGTCTCTCCCAGCGCCTCCCCTCTCGTCACCTTCCGCTGCGAAGGACGCGACACACTGCCAGGCGGTGCTCTCTGCTGTGCCCGGAGGGGTGAACCCAGTTGCACGAATGGCGCTGACTGGAGACTTGGGACTCGGTCAAGGGCAGCGGCCGCCGTCTCCTGCGGCGGGGTCGACCACCCTGTGGGTCGGAATTCGGCGGCGGTCGACGCGACGGGGTGGTGGGCGGTCAGTGACCCTGTGTACTGGCGCCAGCGTCGTCATCATGGCGCGAGGCGTCACGCAGACTCGTGCGCCGCGTGGCCGAGAGGTGCGCCTTCGGGGTCAAGGCTGACACGCCAGCCGCTTGCGACGCGTGACGGACGCTTGCCGGCCGCGCCACGGTGTTACTTTGTCTGGAACGTCAGAAGGACCGGGAAGGACGTAATTTAGCCGCAAGGATGCGCCGGTTTTTTGAGGCGAAGAATATATGTATGATACGCCGTAAGAAAGTGTTACTGAGAAATTCAGAGCCTCGAGACTTGAAACAGAACAAGCGACCTTCGACAGGTGTCATGACGCACTTCTGACCTCCTTGCAGCCGCGGCCTCCGAGAGGGTCTGTTCCGCTCCATTGGCGCCGCTGTCGTTTCACGTGATCTGGCCCGAGCTGGCCATCAGAGCCGTATCAGTGCCGCACGCGCGCGCGTGTGTCTGTGTGCTCACTAAACACCAGACCAACAGCTTTCTCAGCCAGTGCAGTCCGGCGCCGGATCGGTTTCTCAATCTCCGGCGGAGGAATGGGGCCACCGCATTCCTGTCCGACGCCGCGTACAAACAGAACCGCCTGGGGCGTTGCTGAGGCAGTGGCGGCAGGAGCAGGCCCAGGCCGCTCCCAGCGCCGCTGGGAAGGGCTGCTGGTCAGTCCTCATCGGGAGAGAGGACTGGGAGGACTCAGTCCAGCAGCTCCCGCTCGGCTCGACAGGTCATGATGAGGATGTCCGTGGATTGCACGGCATCCTCATCTGTATTCACATGACCTGCGTTAATGTCCGAATACTCGTGCGAAAACTTCTTCGGCCGTCAGGTTGGCAGTGTGTGGGTATCTGGGAGGCCTGCAGGCCACTGTGGGAGCGTCCCTAGTCTCAGCATTGGCAGTCTGTCCGGCGTCATTCTTCTTCTGCGCGATCGTCTCTCTTCCTGTCATTGTTCCCCAGTGACCGGCAATGCTGCGTTGTGAGAAGGTTGGGCCATTGTTCCTCTGCCCCGCCCGAGATCCTGAGGCTTGGTCGGTGGCACTGTCACCGCTGCAGGCTCTGTCTGTGGCCAAGAGCCCACCGCCCAAGTTGGACGCATCCACGGCTGTCTGGCTGTTGCTGAAGGTTCTTCTGAGACCGGTTGAACTACACTAGAACTTGGGGCGGAAGTGTTTATTGCGGCTCTAACGGTTGTCCTTTTTCCCGAGGCTCGTCGTTGTCCTGCGTTGGCAAAGGCATATTTGATGCTTACTTAGGCAGCTGTTCTGGTCAGAGCAATCAGAGCTTGTCTTTTAACCTGATGTTTCCATTCAGAAGTTTTTGTTATTTCTATTTCACGCAAAATGATAATCATTAATCGACTTTGGTAACTTCCAGATAAAGAAAAATTAGTTTTCTGCAAAATTTTGCTCTGTTTTCTTCAAACAGCCGTGACTTTGAATGTCAAAATATCCATTATCATGTCACAATTACTATTTTCACATTTCTTTTACTTCGACCAACTCTTGTTACTCTTCTATACCGTCGCAATTCCTTAGATAGCATTCATTTCGCTACGGCTGACCGAGCTATACACATAGTCATACATGCACCTAAGCCCAAAATCGTGCCGTTTGCGTCCCGGCAATCTCTCCTGACCTGGCATGACTACATTCATCGTGCGTCACCCATCACTTTCCATGTCTATCCTTAGCATCATCGATCGAAGTGAAGGCCACTGTAGAAAAGAGGTGTACATACCAAGTTGAAAACGTAACAAACGAGACACATTTCGGTCGGTGATGGGCGTCGAACTTTAGCGACCGTTGCTTTAATTGAAGTGACACGCTGTTGGCAACGCTTTAGCGGCTGTTCCGAGTGTTTCCTTGGTATGGAGGCGTTCTCTCGCTCCTTGGGACACGACGCTGAGCTGGTCCTCCTCTCCGGGACATGCCACATCACTTGACTGTCGAGATCGCTCGATCGAAGCTCACGTGGGATACTTAAAGCCGCGGCCCAGGCGCATCGTCTGTTGTATGTGATTTATTCCTTGCATTAAAATTTCCCAATCGGATTTACTCAAGGCTGTGGCCCATGAAGACGCCTTTCGGTATTCTGCAAAGATCGCGAATTCACGAACACATAATTGATAACAACATATTACATAGCTAGCTTATGCAATCATGTAAAACTGGTGGCCTTCATGTATGCATAAATAGTGTCGGCGGGATCGAACACATCAGATAGCTTACGGCTGCTGATGCGTTACTCGCGGGAGCAGGGAACGGGACACAAGTGCCGCACATAGAGATCCGGGATTATTCTATCCGCGTGAAATTTTATGCTGTATTAATCCCCCAGGAATTTATTTGCAGACGAAATAAATGTCTGTGGGAGTGGTCGGGAACGCCGGGGTGTTAAGTATTATCGCGTTTCGTGTCTGGCACCGCCGGTACCTGGCCTGTGGTTTACGACCCTGCTGCTGCTGACTCCATCGGAAATTCCTCGGTGCTACTCTGTCGGTGCCAGACACTATTTGCAGTCCTTCTGCAGAGCGGAGAAAAACCCGAGTAAACAGCTATAAGGCTACATTATATGCATAAGCTCGCCTCAGTTATGTTCATGGAAGCGTTGCTTCTGTCTTGATTAATGCTTATTTTTATAAAGGTGCAGAGACTGGAGCGAAATTTTCCCATTTGAGCTGTCCATTGCCATTGCAGAGGCGGACGGCGTGTGTCCCGGTGGCCATGACCCGTGGTCTGGCTGTGCAAATTCGTCTGTGTGCTGCACCTGGGCTGTGCCCGGTGCGCGGCTCTCTGTTGGAGGGTTAGTGGGGACTGTCGCCGGTAGCCACGGGAGGCCGGGTACAGCCGCAGCCGACCCCCGGCCAGCGGCCTTCACACACATCAGATCCCACTGCACCCTGGTGCCGTCGGATAATGGGGCTGGGTGGGAGAGGGTGTCAATAGCTCTGGTATAGACTGGTGGAAATGAAAAGTATTGCAGTCTGGTATCGCTCATACTGTTCGCATATGACTGGAAGTAATCATTTCTGTGACGTATATCAATTCTCTCTCTCTCTCTCTCTCTCTCTCTCTCTCTCTCTCTCTCTCTCTCTCTCTCTCTCTCTCTCTCTCTCTCTCTCTCTCTCTCTCTCTCTCTCTCTCTCTCTCTCTCTCTCTCTCTCTCTCTCTCTCTCTCTCTCTCTCTCTCTCTCTCTCTCTCTCTCTCTCTCTCTCTCTCTCTCTCTCTCTCTCTCTCTCTCTCTCTCTCTCTCTCTCTCTCTCTCTCTCTCTCTCTCTCTCTCTCTCTCTCTCTCTCTCTCTCTCTCTCTCTCTCTCTCTCTCTCTCTCTCTCTCTCTCTCTCTCTCTCTCTCTCTCTCTCTCTCTCTCTCTCTCTCTCTCTCTCTCTCTCTCTCTCTCTCTCTCTCTCTCTCTCTCTCTCTCTCTCTCTCTCTCTCTCTCTCTCTCTCTCTCTCTCTCTCTCTCTCTCTCTCTCTCTCTCTCTCTCTCTCTCTCTCTCTCTCTCTCTCTCCTGTATCGGTAATCTGTGACCTCTGTCTGCCCTCGGCAGCCCCCGGGGTCGGCGTGTCGTCGGGACACCTCTCGGCGGACCCTCTCCTCGTCGCATGCGACGCGGTCGGCGCAGCAGCCCGGAGCTGAGCCCAGCGAGGACCACCACTCTCGGAAAAACACCGAGGAGGACCTCCGACACATGTTTACAGACATAGTACAAGTGAGTTTTGCGAGTATTGGGTGGAATTGGGACGCGTTGTAATATTTTAGCAGGTGTGGTTCGGATGCTGCAACTCGCTTGGTCTTCAGGGGGTCCGGCGAAGACTTGGTAGATTTTGAGATTACTTTTTAATGTTATTTGAGTGAATTGACCATATGTAACTAAGCTGAATAACTTGTTAAAGTACTTACACCTCGATATTAACATTCTGGGACAGTTCAAGCCACAATGTAAATGCCTTTTTTGGGGCTCCACCCTTCCATTCTGAACGCGAAGTAAAATTCTGCTCTATATATCGCGCGCATATTCAATGTGCCAAGGCATGGGAAGACCATCTACCGTAGCTTTGCTTCGTTTGGTTGCTAAATTACCGGATTTGAACGTTTTGTCTGAATACCTATGTAAACACGAAAGAGGCTCAAGTGGAAGAGGTCGTGTGCCAATTTATGAGCTAAATATAATTATGATGTTCGATTCGTATTCATATTTAGTTCGCCTTTGCGTGCCTGGTGACGTTTATCGTTTAATATTGGTTTACTGTATATTTATTTTGGAAAACCGAGGAAACATTATCATAGATGGCTAGGGATATAGTAGGCATGTCGTGATTGTGTCCTCTGTTCTCCCATAAGTGATTTCTTTCAGTTCAGGCAAACAGTACCAGCGGGCCAAAAATTCAATGATGGTCTTCTCTGTATGTTCCCTGCCTTGGTGGTGGAGAAAGTGATAGCTGAATACAATCTACGGGTTAGGCTATAATTATGATATATTAATTATTTGAAACCTTCTCCCACTGCAAAAAGAGAAATTACAGACGTTATGGTAATGAGTCTCTGATATATCCTACCCTTGCCGAATACCGTTCCCAAATCGGTATTGAATCGTATATGGGTTTGTTTTATTAGCTAAGAATCGTTATCGGTTTAGAGGGTCCTATAATCAGTACCGGTCTGGTGTTTCCGCTCATCGTGAATCATGGGTGCGTAGGGCTTTATCTTTAACGATATAGTATATCCCTTTCCAATGTTTCGACACGTCAAAATGGATAAAGCTAACGCGTGTAGCCATTTGATATCGATAACTGGTAGGTACGCACTTTCTCTTTCTTACTGCGTTGTAAGAACTTTCTGTTGACTACGATGTACGCAGTATTATCCTTCGAAGAAACCGTACGAACGGATATTCTATCTTAACGGCACCTAAGACTTTAGCATGAAGATCGCTTGTTTTCCAGCTGTCCTCCCTTGAGCATGTCGGATTTGTGCTCTTTGGCGTGCTATGGGCCGCGCTAGGTCTTCTGCACTAGCAGTGGGGACACTGTCTAATGGTAGAGCACTCCTCCCGTTCGCGGTTCCAGCGTTTTCAATAAAAGCCGCCGCGATTTCTGCGGTGTTTCCACTGAACGAGGACAAAGGTAGGCGGGTACCGTCGATTGTGAAGCGCCGGGCTGCGATTTCGCCACTGCCCGTTCGCACGCGCGCCGGCTGTTTCTGAGAGCAGCTGCCCTGGAACGGGCCCGCCGCTCGCCGCTGCTCCCAATGTGAGCCGCGGCCCTGGTGATTACCGCACTGATGGTGCGGCTATCTGGGGCGTCAGTCTGGGCTTGGGACGCGCTGAGCCGGCGGCCGCGGCGCTGAACCCGCGCTGGAACTCAGGCCGGGGTCTCGGCACCGGATCTATGGCGTTGCGACACAGCGTCATAAATTGGACGCGGCTCTTAGCATAATGTGCGGCACTCCTCTTCTGTGAGAGACTTATCGCTGCGTTGGTGATGGCCGTGCTGACCGGACGCTGTGTCAAGGGCGGGCATTGGGTCATAGGTCACTGCGATGAATCGCAACTGGGAACCGGATATTTGCCGGGAACACGGCGGGCTTGCTTGTCCTTCATTTTGACTGCGTTCGACACTAACGGCAGCCTGGTTTCTACCCAATTTAGGTACAAAGCTGATAGAATACTCTCGATCTGTGATCCCAGAGTCAGGTCTCTGGTCTGGCAAAGCCACGCCATCCTTCATTCTACCAGAAGATTGCCCGCGTGCCCGCCCCAGACTAGCTATCATTAAATTTCTCTCATTCATATATTCTTGGAGATGTATCGGGCATGCTTGATTATGGTAATTATGGGTCAATCTAAAGCAGAGCTCTGAGCTGAGTGGCACCACCAAGTCCCTTGTAGGAGCCAGATATTTTCTTGAACTATAGAAGCTGTAAACGAGAATCGCATGGTGTCTGTCGGAGGTGCAGTGTACGGTCACTGACCGTCTCTTTTGATGGTGATGTTACGCTTCACGTGTCGCTAGAAACGGCTCCTTTGGGTGACTCCCTGACGCATCTCCTTTCTCTTCTATTGTTCTGTCAACTTGTTCCGTCTCTGCCAAGCTTGTTGAATGTACGGACTGGAAATGGAAACGGCGGGCCTCTCCATACAGTGTCTCGAGCTGGTCTCTACATTTAGATTGGATATTTATTATGTTAAGTCTAGATGAGGCTGTGCTAAATTTTCCATGCGTTAAAGATTGAAAGATGTTTGTTTCTATGGAATGAATATCTAAAGACAGTTTCCACCGGTTCGTTCCGAGCCGTATTTTGTCGCGTATCACCCTGTAATTGGCTCCCGGAAAATGGGGCATGTACGACCTTTTTTGTCTTAAACTGACCGCTTCTCCCAGGTTTGTATCCCAGTGTCTTGTACGTGAATGAGGTCGTCAAAAAGTATGTCACAGTGTGTCTCTTATACATACTTGAAAAAAACTATTTACGGTCGTCCTAGTTTGAACTCACTGCCCCCCCCCTCCCACCCTTAGAGAAAATAGTTATTTGGCACTGAAAGCGGAGCCTATGTTGCCCTACAAAGGTTAAGCCAGGTTGTCCTGTGGGTTTTGCATGTTATATACGTGGTTTCGCCTTTGCACGGCTGTGATGATAGTGAGAAGAAAAAAATGAACTGCGCTTGTATGATGGTTATCGTTCAAAGCACGTGCGCTCCCTCCCCCTTTTCTCCCTCCACCACCCCTCCCCCTCCGCCCACCGCTGTTCGTATATAAACGTTTACTAGGGCATGTATGACAAGTTACTGAACATTTGACAATCTCCTGCATTATCGATGTGCATGTGATGAGCGTTTTTGGCCTTGGCGGTGCGCATTCCGTCTGGAAGTCTGATGATATGCACATGTGTGTTTCAGGAGTTGTCGACGACCGACAACCAGCTTCTCAGAGATATAGCGAGCTATTACTTTGACGGCCAGGGCAAGGCGGTACGGCCGATGATCACTTGCTTGACGGCCCGTGCAATCAACTCACACACGCACCCCCACAGAAGGTGAGTCTCACCAGCGTATCGGCCAAGGCGGATGTCTGTGTTAGTGTGTTCTGACAGTTTTCCGTTCTCTGTTGTCAGTAGTTAGTAGTAGTAGGCGTTGTCTGATGTAGCGGTTGTTTATTAGTCAAGTGTGGTACGAGTTAGTTGGTTGTCAATGGGCTCAAGTTATCCAAATTGTGCTCAAACCCTTTCTTCAATCTTGATCTCACCAAGTGAGAAGTTAGATTTGATTGCTGAGCTGGGAAAGGCACCAATGGCAAGGTATGGGTGTCTATCTCTCACTTGTAATGAAACGCTGAACGACACAAAAAAGTGTCATAACGTGACGGTATAACAATTCCGCACTGAAGATTCGGTGGTGATAAATGAGTGCATGCAGAGCCAAAACTGCGCCTCAGACGTGTCTCCTCCTTAAAGCTTGTAGACAGAAATGGCACATTCGGCGATGCCGATCTGGTACAGGTTACACCACTGTCTGTCTGAACGTCAAGGTCCCGCTCGTCCTCACCAGTCAAGGCTGTCCACTGCCTTCGCCTAGGGTGCGTAGGCACGGACCCTGACACCACATCAATCGTTTCATAACGCCGCCGGAGAGCGGTGGGGTAATGTGGCACGGCAGATGGGTGGCCCAGTCTGGAACTGCTGGCCCTGGTGGCATCACACACCGGGCCGGCGCCCCGCTTGCTCAATTAGCGCCCAGACAGCCTCCGGCGGCGCGGGGCCCGCTCGCCGGCGGGCGCAGGCCCCGGCCGCTGCCCCGCGCCGCCCGGGCTTAGCGGAGCTCCTGGCTCCGTATTTATTTATTTGTTACTAATGATGTATCGGCACGTTTTGGGTACCAGTGCGAACGCGCTCTAGGGGTGACCTTTCGAAATCAATGGAACGTTGAGGGTCGATGCGTTGAAGGTGTTCCCTGTTCGGCGGGGTGGGTGAAAACAAGGAGCTAGGTGTTTGCGGTATTTGGCCTTGGTTTGATGAACTAGTTGAGTAATGAGAATACTCTCGAGATCAAGGAGAAATTTAGGATTGGGAGCTAAAACCACAAAGCAGTTGGCAAAACCAATTGAAGGGGAAAACAGCGTTGCAACTTAAGATTTGATGGATGTTTCTTGGAGGCTCTCGAATTAGACTCAGCTGTCCCAGACTCTAGAAACTGATGATCTGGATGCATTATTATTAACGCCTTGTGGGTGCGTGGGGTTTTTATACAGTTTGAATATGTTTTATCTGCATTATTGCATTGCATTTTCATTTCTAATGCGAATTTAAAGCTAAAAAAGGCATTTACCATCACTCTAAGGCCGCTCCCGGTCCGCACGCTATAGTGAAATGTCTTACAACCTGCACAAAAATGTTATCGCGGGCATTGTAAATGTTACCTTGTCCTTGTTTTGGGTTCCCTCAGTGTTCGTAAGTTCGTGATGTAGAACCCTGGTTTTGTAATCTGTAGGTTCATCGGGTTCGCCGGGTGTGGTGGAAGTCCTGATCTGTTTAAAGAACCTCGAGCCACGGCACCCCTGGCTGCTGGTCCGTGTTCACCGCCGTAGGCACCTCCCATCTTGTCCCAGACTGAAGGGCCGCGTAATGCCACATACCCTTTCGGCTTAAGGTGCCCCTCTATCCTGACACCGCTTTCGTGAATAGCCCGCTGAGTTACCATGTGTATAGTCATCCAGAGAAGTGTGATGTTGCATCAGCAGCAAAGACCAGTGGTCCGTGCACGGGCAGCGGACTGACCGCCCGGCGCGGCCGGCGTGACCGTGGTCGTGCCCGGGCAGCGGACTGACAGCCGGCGCGGCCGGATAGACCGTGGTCCGTGCCCGGGCAGCGGACTGACCGCCCGGCGCGGCCGGCGTAGACCAGTGGTGTGCCCGGGCGTGGACGCTGCCGGCGCGGCCGGGTAGACAGTGGTCGGCCGGGCAACGGACTGACCGCCCGGCGCCGAGCGGTGCGCGGCAGATGTCGGCGCCGCTCGGCCAGTCTGTCACGCTCTGATTACTGCCGCGTCGGCCGCGACACTGGCCGACACTGGCCGTTGGTGGCCGCGACACTGCAACGCTGTCAACGCGCGCTCACTGGCCGATCCCTGAGGCCTCGCTCTGGGGCCAGGTCCGTATTGCCACTGCACTCCCTGAGATCCGCATGTCACTTCAGTCCCTGATGCCTCTTCTGGGGCCAGGTCCGTCCTGTCACTTCACTCCCTGGGGTCCGTCCTGTCACTTCACTCCTGAGGTCCGTCCTGTCACTGCAGTCCCTGAGGCCTCCTCTGGGGCCAGATTTGTCCTGTCGCTTCAGGTCCGGAGGTCTCCTCTGGGGCCAGGTCCCTCCTGTCACCTCAATCGCCTATGCCTCATCTGCGCTACCATTACGCGGGTCACTACAATGCCTGAGGTCCAGAGGGATTGATCTGGCCGGTTTCCAGGCAAATGTTCCCGAGTGCAAATGTCCGCAAGCAAAATATCGAACGCCAGCATGACACGGAACGTGTTTACTGTGGAGCTTTGAGTGCTGGGATCCCGTCTTCCCCAGACTAATCAGCGGTAATATGCCTCCTAACATTCGCTAAACCTGGGTATCATGACTTAAGGACACGGTGCAGTAAGCTTTACGACCTTAGGACTGGTACAAGGTGGATTCGCCGTCTATGTCTCGTTAATTAAAGCTTTTAGCACGGTTAATGGTTAGGTGCTTTGGCTGTTCCTAATGGAAGTTTGGTAGATTTCGATCGCCACGGCCCGCTGCTGTGCCGGTTGCTACACACTGGCGAAGGTTCTCAGTGTCATTGCTGAGATTTTCAATCATTAGTGCTCATGCGTGGAGCTAACCAGGCCCCTTTGTAGAATTGATGGGCTGTTTGTGTCACCAGAACTAGTCTAAAGGAGCTCAATGAAAACAGGGCCCTGTGACGACGTAAACTTGCCTCCTTCACTTTTTTCAACGCTGTGCCGTATTTTATTGGTTTACCGGCTTACTCGATTGAAGTTATTTGTTTCCTTTTATGTATTTATCGGATTTATTTTTAGCCGACCGAACCAGAAGGTATTTCTTTGCAGCGTGTTTGATCTCGCCAAGTTCGAAATGGAGCCATTGTGCATTGGTGAGTGTGTTTAAGAGAGACATTTTTAGGGCATTGAAGCATGTGCTTTGGAAAAATGAATACAATTTATAACGCATTATTTATCGTCGCATTTGTCTCAAATCCTTGCTATAACGTTTGATTTTTCCAAAGTCCTATAAATGAAAACATCAACTAACATAAATTTAATATTTACCAAGTGAACGAAAATGTGGATGGGGTAGTCAATTCCTCCGGAAAGTGGGCTAGTGGCCTTTTATTCTGTTCCTTGTATGGTCTAGTCATCGGCTAGAGACTTTCTGAATGAACTCTTCCCGTGTATCCCCCGCAAGCGTATGTATAGTCTCGTAATCCTCAAAACCTCCCACGAGTTTTGCTGGGATCTGTGTTGGCAGAATGGTGCCTGGCTAATGAGCATATAGACGTTGAGTATATTTTTGAAGTGAGGTGGCTAGACCTAAGTTGCTGAAACCTAAACCGGTCACATTTCCGTGCATTATTTGTTTTATTTCACACCTCGAGAAGAATTCCAGGGGAATAACTCGCTTTGCTGTCACGCAATGCATTTTTGAATTGCAGACTGAAGATAATTTCTTAGATTGACGCGTTTTAAAAGATATGGACCCGTAAGTGGGCATTCCTACTGGAAGTCCTAAACGTGCAGTTTTAAACCACGACCATTTTTGTGTTCTATTGTTACTTCTCCCAGCATGCCAGCCGTAAAGCAGGGACCATTGACCGATCTTGTCTAGTATGAACCCTCTGAGTGTCTTTGCTGCACCAGGCGGGTCACCAGGCGGACTCCCACCATGAGAATTGAACCGAAGCAAATCTGTCATCCAGTGTCATAGCCTTACTCTGACGCCACTGTGGCGCTGTCGACGCATAGCTATTTATTGTGAATTATACTAGCATTTCTTCGTGCACTGCTATGTGGAGGAGAAACCCTTTCGCTGAGGCGATTCGCTTCTAGCTGCTCTCGTTTCTGTTGCTGTGATAGACATTCCGTAATTTTCTGCAGCCGAGTCGAAGCTGTTGACCTTGTGCAACAGGTTTTGCGGCGGTCCTGTTACCAAGCGCGCCGGCCAGCAACCGAAACTGTGGCAGCCCGCCGAGATCAAAGCATTACGCTCTCTTTACAGACAGCCAGTCATCCCCTAACACCAAGCGCAACCCTCACCAAGAATCCGACCCCGTCAAGCGAAAGTGCGCCGGTTACCATGCGGCGCCGCCTTGGCTCACGCTGCTGCATGACGTCACCACCTGTTGCCGTCGTAGGCGTCGTTTTTGTTGCTGGCCTCCGGAAGCCACGCACGCACCTCAGTCGGTCACAAAAGGTGCGGCGGTGTCCGGCCGTGGCCGCCACGCTGGCAGGCTCCTCTCGCCGACCCAGCCTCGCACTGGGTCAAGGCCGGGCGCCGCCGCGGTCAGCGCTGGCCGGCCGGCACGTCGCGCGCGCACACACGCCGCCCCGATGGCTATTCATGAGCGGCACTGCCGCCGGCCAACAGCCAGCGCGCGCTCTTGCGCAACAATTGCGTCCGGCCGGGCCACTTTTGAAAGCAGCGTCGGCTGCCCGCAGATCCGGGTCTCTGCTACTCCTTGCTCTCTCTCTCTCTCTCTCTCTCTCTCTCTCTCTCTCTCTCTCTCTCTCTCTCTCTCTCTCTCTCTCTCTCTCTCTCTCTCTCTCTCTCTCTCTCTCTCTCTCTCTCTCGCTCCCTCCTCGCCCTCGCCCTCGCCCTCGCCTCGCCTCGCCCTCGCCCTCGCCCTCGCCCTCGCCCTCGCCCTCGCCCTCGCCTCGCCCTCGCCCTCGCCCTCGCCCTCGCCCTCGCCCTCGCCCTCGCCCTCGCCTCGCCTCGCCCTCGCCCTCGCCCTCGCCCTCGCCCTCGCCCTCGCCCTCGCCTCGCCCTCGCCCTCGCCCTCGCCCTCGCCCTCGCCCTCGCCCTCGCCCTCGCCCTCGCCCTCGCTCTCTTTTTTTTTCTCTTTTTCTTTTCTCTTTTTCTCTTCTCTTTTCTCTTTTTTTCTCTCTTTTCTTTCTTCTCTCTCTCTCTTCTCTCTCTCTCTCTCTCTCTCTCTCTCTTTCTCTTTCTTTCTCTCTCTTCTCTCTCTCTCTCTCTCTCTCTCTCTCTCTCCCTTTGAAGATATGAAAGATAAACTAGTAGTTTGAACAAAAGCCAAATTTATTCCATGGCCAAATTTCAACCATGGAATATTTTTGACCAAGTCGTGTTTTAAGGTACACAGAAACAATGATACAGAAAAAGGAAACTTTTGTTATGATCGTCACTACGGGCAACAAGTCTGAGGGCCAGTCAGACATCAACCTTTGGCTGACGAGAAATTGTCGCTGGAGCCGAAGTCACATCAGACCTGTGCTGTTGGTTACCTCCCCAGTCGTTGATAAAAACCTTTTTGCTTTCCCAAATGGACCGAAATTGGAATGTTTGGGGATGCAAGGTGACGGGCCCTCTGTCTTGTCCTCATCCCGACACGAAAGTTTGAACTCTACCATTTTACAAAACCGGCTGGCCCACGCGTGAAGGGAAGGCTCGGAGCTGAGAGACCCTCTGCTGCGCCGCACTGTATGCGGGGTGTACTGTGCCGCCATACACGAATACCTCACCATCACGCCGGCATTTTCCACTGAATGAACTGTCAACCCCAGCAGAGGCCGTTTTGCAGAAACCGGAAAGATTAGACCTGGGCCAACAATTGTTGAATGACGCTAGCCTGACCTAGGACAATCTGATGTGTAACGTGGGGCTTGGTGTTATTTTTGACCACAGATATGGGCAGGATTTTCAAAACATGACCTTAAAATGTATTGTCATCAACCCAGTGTGAGTTTAGTGGAGGACAGATAACGTAAAGAAGCAGAAAGCTGTTTTGATGCATCATGTCTGGTCCAGCGCTACCTGTGTTGAAAATATTTTCCCGGCCTGTGTGGAACATTTCCACTGATGTTCAAGGTGTGAAATTTCTCCACTTCCGCGGAAAAAAACTGACCAGGCTGTGTGTGCACACTTTGGAAAAGATTCAGCCTGCTTGGGACGTGGTATATTGGTAGGTAATCGAACTTCTTCATGATTCTTATTTAGTTATTATTTTAGATAAATTATGACACATTATAATATATTTAAATATATGTAAACAATACCGAAATCAAGTGTTGCTATTTTGTTGTTAGTCTTGTTTAATTCGGCATTTTCTTTTTATGGCATGGGACGACATTCCACAAATTGGGGGTCAGAGCTTAGCCTCTTGAACTGTAAATTTCCCCAATTGTTTGGGCCATTGTTCCTGTCGCAGTCCATCCAAAACCACGTGCAGGAAGTATGTCCAACCATCACTCGTCCTCAAACTCGGTAGTGGCTAGGCTGTTTTACTTAACTTCCCGATTCTGCTACATCACACTGTTTCCTGTGGTGACCGCGCAGAAACCAACGCAGCTTTATTTGTGTATTTAAATATAGTGTCCAAATGTTTGCTCAGGTAGTGTGGGTGCAAAGAACTGTATAAGAGGCTGCAGTCCTCAGGCGGCTCACCGCTGTTATGCACAGCATAGTTCTGAGTGTGACAGTGGGTCCTGCTGTTGTCGGCAGGTTCCTGCTACCGTCCCAGCGACAGGTAGCCATGATCACAGAGATGATCCACACTGCGTCACTGGTGCACGATGACGTCATCGACGCCTCCGACACTCGCCGCGGCAAGGCCAGCGTCAACAAGTACTGGGGACAAAAACGGGTGAGTGGCATGCCCCCTCCAACAACAGGCGCAGGTCACCGGATGTGACGTCACACCTCGTAGCGTATAAGATGTGAAAATTAAATGATTAAATATCCAAATTTTTGCAAAAAGGGCCCAGAATCGAAGATGAAATGCTTATTAATTGCATTTGGGATAAACTTGATTACCGTGTATTCTCACAAAGTCGTAAGCGGGCAGTGCCATTAGCAGCAGTTTGACACATGGCCCAAAGGTGAAGGAATTCCTCCCTGCCCGTGTGACGTCACTCGGGCGTGGAGGAATCCCTCTTGAACGTACCTTTAAGTAAAGGTATCTTGGGTGAGTGGCACATGCCGTCGACCGGTGAAACGCACGCCGGCTCTCGCTGCTTATCTGTGTCGCTCTTGGCAGATGGATGGTAGTTCTCTGGTGTAGTGACGGATTTTTGGTAGGCGAGAGGCGTGCGGCGTGTTTTCCATCTGTCTGTGCAGATGTGACATCTGGTGTTCATATCGGTTTTATCGTTTCGCGGCTTGATGGCCGTTGTCGTTACTGCTATGTTCACGTGTCCCGTTGTGGCTAACAGTTTGTTTGGCTCAAACGGATTTCTCAATATGGTTTGGTTTGAGGTAAGAATTATGTTGGCTTAAACCAAAGCCAATGCAAATCAATGGATATGCGCATATTTCGGGCTGCATCCTTGTCTAAAAACGTCCGCTCAAAGTCGTTTTGGCCAACGTTCCAGTGAAAACTAGTTTTTGTCCACATCACCCTGTTTATGCCCTGTTTACGTCACCACCAATCTTAGAACAAAACTGCCAAAATTATATTCAGAATTATCTTCCCCCGTTCTGATTTGGAGACAAGAATGGGAACCGCTGGTGGATTGGCGACCTCCCGTGGTGCAATCAACAAATCATTGGTTATAATGTCTTTACACTTATCGTCTTAGCGCTGATAGGGCCAAGAGATGGTACAGTCAATTTCGAGGCTTCTGTTGTGTGGTATTGTGTTGCATATTGTCGCGGGGAGCTTCCGGGCGTTTCGAATAACAAGTTCATGAAGTTTGTGAGAAATGAAAAGTGATGTAAATGGCGTATAGCTTAAGATTATTTGTCTTATAAGGAATACGGTAAGAGGGATTATAGGAAATGAATGATCATGTGGAAACATACAGGATGTACCTTTGGAATGGAATGGTACATCAGCCCAATGGGTTGTCCAGCTCTGTCTCAAAATAATCGAGGCCTCTGGCCGTTGCCACCCACACAGGTCATTGGTTCTAGTCCGCTGCCTCCGGTATGCACATGTGGTTGTTCCCCTGTCTTCGCTGCATGCTGCTGGCGGATTGTGGCGGCTCTGGCGGTGGATGGTGATCCCGGAGGCTGCTGGTGAAGCCCCTAGATTCTAGTCGCCCCCAGGGTTTGCGGAGGATCTGGATCTGTTGTTGTTACACGTACAGGATACCCCATGAATCAAGAAGCAGGGCGACTGCAGTTTGAAAAAGGAAAATTTTGAATTGTTGATATGATTGGAAAGGATTTTAAAGTTTGTGCTTTTGGTGTTTTGCGCTAGTAGTTTGTAAAAATGTATACTTTACTTTTCACTTTGTTGCATGCTTCGTTAATTGTATGTTGTGGGCTTTTAGCATGTATTCCGTCCTACTGTCTTTTATTAAGCATAAGGTTGATTCGATCAATATTTTTTCAGTGCTGTAATTTTTCCTAAAAATAATCCTGAAAACAGGGTGGGCTTAGATATTTTCCGAACTCATATCAAGCAAAAATACCGGCAAAGTTAGTTCATGTACTACCCCGCTTTTTAGTGTAAACTAATGACAAACTATAAAGATAAGTGTTTTTACCAAAAATTTGTGAGTCAAAGTATGTTTTTCTGAAACCAAAATAGCGCAAATACACTGGAGAAAAGCTTTAAATGCTCAATAAACGAAGATGAACAGAAAAAGCGCGACTATTGTATCGCTGGATTTTAGTACAAATAAAGAAAAGGACATGTCACCAGCATACAAGTCTTCTATGCAGAAAAGTTTCATCCGGGATTTTCGGTCAGAAATAGGGGGCCACTCAGGCGAGGGCGCACTTTAACCCGCGCCCCACCGGGGTCCGGCGCCACCTTCGCCCCACGGGGGCCATCGATGGCCCCCCTCTAACTCCGAAAATATTGGCGTTAGCGCAAATCTGCAAAGTGCAATAGAAAGCTTGCGTGAATTTAGTAAGAAATTACTTCACATGTTTTAGTGCTCAGGTCAATGGTTTGACCTCCAGAGGTCAAATTAGGTCAAGATTGGCTATTTTCACTCAAATATGCAATGATTAAGCAAACTGGGCATAACTCTTATGTCATTAGAGCTATTGAGGCCTGGTAAAGTACATTTGATAGCAAATTGCCAGTACTTTTCCGCTATGTGGAACGTAAAGACCTCCCGCCAGTGGTTTGACCTCCAGAGGTCACCTCGTGACCTAATATGACCTGAGGTCACGAAAGGTCAAAAAGTGGCCTTGCCGTATATCAAATGAAAGCCAGTGACAAGACAAACACGATGGTGTTTGTTTCACCGCTCTAGCTTAATTAGGTCAAAAGTTATTGTCAAAATACTGTTTTTGACCTCTGGTGACCTTGGATGACCTTGGAAAAGTCAAAGGGCAAATATGACCCCTGGAATCCGTGAAAGGGTGTCCAAAAACGCTGTTCTGAGCAGTCTGAGTATTTGCAATCATTTTTGTGGCTTTTATATCATGAAACAGCTTTTCCCCATGCTTTTCCAATTGGAGAGGTCGCCTCGTGACCTGACCTCAGGGCACGAAATCGAAAAATCCCGGATATGCACCTTGTAGACCCTGGAGGGGTCATGAAGTGTAGGAAGTTTCAAATTCGATCGACTTTGAAATGTAGCTCTTACAGAGCTCTAAAGTTGAAGTGAGGTGACCTTGGTTGACCTCGTCTGGTGACCTAACCTTGGGTGACCCGGGGTAAAAAATTTCAGGGATGATGGGAAAATGATGCAGTGAGAGGTAGAGCCCTCAACCGCGGTGCTGCGCCTCGTCGTTTCTCTGCTATCCCGGAAAAACCTTAGGGGGGCCATCGATGGGCCCCGGTGGGGTGAGGGTTAAATGAGGGTCATTTTTGCCTGATACGACAGATCAAAAGCAAAAAATCACAACCTGGTGGCGTCAATGTGGTATATGCGGAATGCGACTTCCCAGGGTGTCGCCCGCAGGACTTTTCCAGAGGGCGCCAAGACCATGTCCGGTGACGTGGTGCTCCAGCGGGGATAGGGCACCGACCTTGTTAGCCCCCCCTGGATTCGCCTCTTCGTGGGCCTAGAGTAGAAACACCGCATAGGGAACCAAACCCCATCATAACTCAATTTCATCGACTTGTCTCGCCAGTTTCGCCGGCTTCATGATGTTCCCGGTCCGTTCGCTGGTCTAGTTATCCGTCTCACGCCGTTACGATTTTGGTGCTACTGTGTGGTGCGTGTCTGCAGTTCCCGACGCTATTAGGTCACGTTTCTAGCCGTTGGTGGAGTCTCCAGCCTTCTAGTGCTACCGTGTGGTCTGGCGTTTCAGTCACCGAGAAATCGGCTGTGGCCAGGTCCGACACTTTGTGACGTCACGTGTGATTCTGTGACGTCACAACTGGAGATGAAGCAACGCAGCAGGCCAGTGAGCCCTGGCGGTCTGAAGCCAGCGCGGCGCGCACGGGCGAGGGCAGCGGAGGCGCCGGGATGGGCCAGGCTGCCGTGCCGGGCCTCTGCTGGGATGGGCCAGGCTGTTGTGCCGGGATGGGTCAGGCTGTTGTGCCGGGATGGGCCAGGCTGTTGTGCCGGGATGGGCCAGGCTGTTGTGCCGGGATGGGCCGGCTGTTGTACCGGGATGGGTCAGGCTGTTGTGCCGGGATGAGCCAGGCTGTTGTGCCGGGATGGGTCAGGCTGTTGTACCAGGATGGGTCAGGCTGTTGTGCCGGGATGAGCCAGGCTGTTGTGCCGGGATGGGTCAGGCTGTTGTACCGGGATGGGTCAGGCTGTTGTGTCCGGATGGGTCAGGCTGTTGTACCGGGATGGGCCAGGCTGTTGTACCGGGATGGGTCAGGCTGTTGTGCCGGGATGAGCCAGGCTGTTGTGCCGGGATGGGTCAGGCTGTTGTACCGGGATGGGTCAGGCTGTTGTGCCCGGATGGGTCAGGCTGTTGTACCGGGATGGGTCAGGCTGTTGTACCGGGATGAGCCAGGCTGTTGTGCCGGGATGGGTCAGGCTGTTGTGCCGGGATGGGTCAGGCTGTTGTACCGGGATGGGTCAGGCTGTTGTACCGGGATGGGATCAGGCTGTTGTACCGGGATGGGTCAGGCTGTTGTACCGGGATGGGTCAGGCTGTTGTACCGGGATGGGTCGGGCTGTTGTGCCGGGATGGGTCAGGCTGTTGTGCCGGGATGGGTCAGGCTGTTGTACTGGGATGGGTCAGGCTGTTGTACCGGGATGGGTCAGGCTGTTGTGCCGGGATGGGTCAGGCTGTTGTACCGGGATGGGTCAGGCTGTTGTACCGGGATGGGTCAGGCTGTTGTGCCGGGATGGGTCAGGCTGTTGTACCGGGATGGGTCAGGCTGTTGTGCCGGGATGGGTCAGGCTGTTGTGCCGGGATGGGTCAGGCTGTTGTGCCGGGATGGGTCAGGCTGTTGTACCGGGATGGGTCAGGCTGTTGTACCGGGATGGGTCAGGCTGTTGTGCCGGGATGGGTCAGGCTGTTGTACCGGGATGGGCCAGGCTGTTGTACCGGGATGGGCCAGGCTGTTGTGCCGGGATGGGCCAGGCTGTTGTGCCGGGATGGGTCAGGCTGTTGTACTGGGATGGGTCAGGCTGTTGTACTGGGCTTCTGTTGGGATGGTGGACGTGCTGAAGTGAGCTTCTCTCATTGTGGATCAGTTTGGACCTTATTATATTATTGCCAGCGCTATTCTTCGGGTTGTTCTGCAAACATGCACAAAATTATGTAGATTAAAGCTAGAGAAGTTTGGGGCTAGCTCAGTTTCCTGCCATCTGTTCATTTCATACAGAAGCAGTATGGCCATATAATTCTGCAGGACGTATAACCCTGCTGATGCTCTAGGTGTTATTAAGGTCAGCCAAAGAAGCTTAGTCCCATTGGTGAAGAGTCTGCCCATGTGCGGAGAGAATCGTAATAAGCACAAGAAAGTGTTGTAGACCTATCGTTTTTTACTAATTCGCGATCTGTTGTTCAACGTCTCTTGGGGATGCATTACTTCTAAACAGGCCAATAGAAAGCCTCGGATCCCACGGCCTTTCTGGCGCACGTGCATTCCAAATGGGGCCACTATTACATCATAAAGATGTCCGGCGGAACGCAACCAATCGGCCGCGGGTCCACCGTTCGGATTAATGAGCGTTAGCAAAGGATGAGGACCCAGGCCTGGGGCAAGAGTAACATCGCTAGCCGACTCCGGGAGGAGAGAGAGAGAGCTGGAGCGAAGGCCAACCTCCCCCACACCGCCAGCAAATAATCCTGTGCAGCAAAAAACAATAAAGAATCCTCGGAGCCGGATGTGGCGGGCTGGGTCGACACCGCGCGCGGCGTAGTCAGGGCGTGTCGCCTGTCACCACGATGGCGCCATCGTCGTCGGCGTGGCGCGCCGGCAGCGACGCCGCTACCCAGCGGGAAAGTGAAAGTGGCCGTCTGACCGGCGCGCGTGTCGGTGTCTGTGTATTGGCGGGCCGTCTGTGCGCCGCCCGGCGCGGCTGGAGGTGGCGCTGCCTGCCTGCCAGCCACCGCACCGGCGTCTGGCCCCACTGAAACCGTGTAGAAAGTACTGCGCGCGCGCTGCCGCGCCCGCCGGCGCCGCCGCGCGCCGCATACTCATGCGCGGCCGGCGTGGCGCGGAGCGTTACAACACGCGCCACTGAGCGGCGTGCGGGAGAGGTACACACCGAGTCGGTCTGAAGGTGATCGCGGCTGATGTTCCGACGCCCAGTATCGATCGCTGCCCCCAAGCTTCAATCACTTGCCTCGTCAAACATCGACGATAATAGGTAGAGAATTGCAGTGTTTGCTGCACCTGAACCTGCCAGGTCCTGTTTTGAAGCGGGCGGTTTTGCGGCCGGATACGATGGCCGGCACGGGCGTCTGGACGTGGCCTGGCGGGGCCGGCCGTCTGGCTGCGGTGGGCAGGGACTGTCGAAATCGCTGGCCCACTGAAGCCGACCTAGTGATGAAACTCTAGTGATTTATAGGGCGTCTAGCAGGGTCGGCGCTGGGCGCCGGCCGAGCGCCAGCCGGCCTCTGCCAACTGCTTGGGTCGTAACCTGCTTCAGACGACTATTTCCGATCCTTTGTGATCTGATGTATCATTCTAGTCACCTGCCTCTGACAGCTTTGGAATTCGTTGTGAAATTTTACCGACGTCGCTAACATATATTCGGTAAAATATGTTTAGCGGGCTGCGTTGGGTCAGCAGAGGGAAGTATCTCGCATGGATCGGAGAAATGATAGTTTCACTTATTTCTATGACTCAGATTGTTTAAAATAAAATCAGTGACGTTTCTCTGGAAACAGCAAGACAACGTGGCATACTCTTCTCATGCCGATTTCGCTTCAATTCTAGTTGTCGTGTGGCGGCTGCGGTGCCCGGAGCCGTCCACCCCCGCCCCCTTGCGCGGGCGGGGTAGACTGTGCCGTTGGACACGGACCGTCTTCGCCTGAGTTTTATACTGTACCGCTGAGCTTGCCGTGGACTGTTTTGCGGAAACCTGAATGATGAGACCAGCGCCAGTCATTGCCCCGCGTCAGGCCGGCAGGCGAGCCCCGGGGAGGCTGCTGTACATGCATAAATCTACAAGTCTAGTTGGCCTCATTTATCCGGACGCTTCCTTATCCCTCTATCTGTCCGTCCGTGTCTCTATATCTATCTTTGGTCCCAGCTATGCATTGCTATATATGTTTACGCTCCCTCGTTTTATCACTTCTTTAATGTCCTCGCTCTTTTTCTTCTTGATTCTCCTCTCTCATTGACTTTCTTGATTTTCCTCACTCTTTGTCCTGATTTGGTTGATTGTTAACTCCCATACCAACCTTCATTTCATTATTTCAATTCATAACTAACTTCGTTTTCGTCCTCTTTTTTGAACCTCAAAGTATAAGCTGAAACATGTCCTGATCATATTGTTCGTGGGTCACAAAATGAGTAACAACGTAAGCAGAGCGCCAAAAGCAAATTCAAAACGCGCACAGTGGACACGGTCAAGCGCCCCCGTCACGGCCCATGCTGTAGCCGGTGACGGTGCGGCTGACTGCCACCTCCGGCGCCTCCGCCGCTGCTGCATGGGGCCCTGGCCGCCGTGGTGAAGGTGCCCCACCGCCGCAATCGACACAGCGTTGGCCAACGGCGCGCCGGCGCCGGGCGGCGGGGCGTGACGGTCTGGCGTCGCTGCCGTACGTCCCAGCATCTCTTCGGTGTGTCTCGGTGCCGCTGCTGTAGTGTCTGGCGTCGCTGGTGTGTGTCCCGGTGTCAGTACTGTACGACCCAGCTTCGCTTCTGTATATCCCGGCTACACTGGTGTGTGTCCCGGTGTCAGTACTGTATCGACCCAGCTTCGCTTCTGTATATCCCGACTACACTAGTGTCTGTCCCGGTGTCAGTACTGTACGACCCAGCTTCGCTTCTGTATATCCCGGCTACACTGTTGTGTAATCCAGTGTGACTGCTGTATGCCCGGCGTCACTGCCGTCATCTTCGCCTGAACCTCGCCGCTTCCGGCACGTGACCGCGCTGTGACTGTCACGTGACCGCGCTGTGACTGTCACGTGGTCTCGATGACACTGCTGCGCTGTCCAGCATCGCTGGCGCGCGGGCCAGACGGCCGGACTCTTCCCGGCGTCACGGGATGGTGGCTCTCCGGTCCGTCGTGACGGGGAGGCGCCGGCACCGTCACGTTCTGCTGGATGGCGCGTCGTGACGGTCATGTTTGAGAGACGGCGTCTGTCGGATTTTACTCGTGATGGATGTCAGGTGGTGATTACATCATTATATACAGCTCGGAACATACATATGCTGTCTGTTCCTGTTCTCTGCTATACATGTGTTTCGAAAGGGGTTACGAAGTTTTCTTTTATAAATGATTTATTTTTTTGCTTGGTCTGTTGAGCTTTGTATAATAGGTTCCATTGTTTTACTTCCTCATTTCTCTGACTCATGTGTCAGGTATTAGAGTGTAGGCTTCAAGGCATACTACTAATTGTTACAGGCGGGTCCAGGGAGGGTGTGCACCAAGGCACTTGCCCGGACCCTCAACCCTGCGATATTCTCCGATTCTAAAAAAACACGATTTTTTCATAATCTGTTTCGCCTCCCCGAAACCACTGGTCTAGGTCCACCCTTGGCGCTATGCTCCCTCGTTGCCCTGTTACGTGGAAGGTCCGGCCTCCCATTTCGTGTGAAGTCAAAGAGGGCACTCTCATTTGCGTATTTCTTGAATCCAGAAGCGGGTCAATCTGACACTTGTGTCGCCCAATTCCCGATATCGCCAATTTGCGTGCTTGAGCCCGGACGCCGGTACTACGCCCGCGGAGTAAATTGCGAAACCCGATCAGGGAACACCGCACCAGCCTTCACAATTTCCTTTGAAATAATTTTCCGAATTATTACAACAGTATGATTTGTGAACGGCATGGCTGTGTTGGCCGTTCAGCGAAGAGGCCGTGTACCACCACAGGGTGATGCCAGCTCCACCGCCGGCCGGCTGTCTGGAGGCTGCCAAAGTGGCCCCGTTCGCGGTATACTTTCGCCACGGCGGCTATCCGCTCCGCCTAGTGACGTCACAACGTTCTCACGGCGCGCGGAGTTTAATCAGCTGAATGTATGGCGCGGCTGCGATTCCCCTGCGGATAAGGTCGGGTGTGCCTCGTTAGATCTCCGGGTATGGTCTGATGCAGGTGGACGTGTCGGTCCGCCGCTGTAGACCGATCCACCTCCTGGTTGGATGGTTCGGGCGGGGACCCGCGCTGGCCGTGGCTTTTCTGTTTTCAATGTGTGCCTTTTAAGGAGGTGCTCGACTGGGCCTTGCCTTGGCGTTCTCTGTTGAGACAGTGGGAAGGTCATGCCTAAAATGTATGTAAATCCCAAATCATCACTCCGCTTCCAGTCATATTTTGTGTCGTGATTCGCTTTATCTAAGAGAGGCATTCTCTCATTTAAAGGGAATGTGGTATCTTAGTGCGGTTTCAGGCTCGAGTGGGTTTATGGGCATTTCTCATTGAAAATAATGAATTGGGCCTTATTTCTGCTGAAAATTTGCTGCAAAGTCGAATGTATAGGTTTATATAATTTTCCTTTGCTGTAGATAAAAGTCTCCATATCCGCCTGCCGTCGTGATCTGGTAACGGCGTGTACCAGATTGAACGGCTCAGTTTGCGCCACAAATGAATACGAATACAAATACAGTGGTTTAATCTAAAATGGGCTATCATTAGGACTCATAGTTATTTCTGTTTTTTTTCTTTTAAATATGCAAACATATTCCACCTTTCGAACTGGTCATTAAATGAAGTTCAACGCATTTATATTGGCCAGTAGCAAAGTCTCGTTTTGAATTGGTCATTGAATACAGTTTTACGCATGTATAGTCGCCAGTAGGAAATTCACGTTTTGAACTGGTCATTGAATACAGTTTCAACGCATTCATAGTCGCCAGTAGCATCGTCATGTTAAAGAGGTCTAAGCAAGAAAAGTTTTCTCGTGCAACGGGGCTTGAGCATGACGTTACGTTGCCAAGGTTACCTCATACCAAATGACCACCCGAGGAGTACGGGGTGATAAGGGGTTGATTTTTACTTTTTTCGCAAACGGTAAAACCAGGGACATTTTATATATCGATCAAGTGCTTTCTCGGCTTGTTCTATCACTTGGCTATCTCAATTCATGCCCCATTATGAAGGTGCCACATTCTCTTGCATGTCTGGATATGTTTTGCATTTCCTATGGAACCCGCAGCTCAGCGGTATGAATATTTAGTAGTGTTAAAACAATGCCAAAACAGTGCCTGCAATCTACCATTTCTATAGATGCCGTGTTATGCGACGTTTTCTGGTCGGCAACCCCAGTAATTTTTGATAATTCTCGCCCCTGCCCGACTCCACAGGCATTGTATTAGCTACTCCCTCGTCCTTGGTGCGGGATAACTCGGACCGCCCCATCAGATTGAACTACCGCCGAGTTCTCCCTCGGCTTAATGAATGGAATTCATGTCGGGGTTCATGGGGTTACCCGCCGAATCCCAGAAGGCTTCATTGAATCGGCGCTCCCAATCGCTCCCCGGGCAAGGTCAGACTTGGCGGAGCCTGGGTCGGGAGTGGCGTCTTTTCGAGTCGGTGGACGCGGGAAGGCTGTATCAAATCGCCTACCATCAATCGGGTGTGAGGCTGCTCTTGGAATAATTTCCATGTCTATCATGCACAATGCGATGTGACGTTTGACGCATTGCCTGTAATACCGGTGTACCTCGAGTTATTGCTGACAGCAGATAAGAGGAAGATACCCAGTCAGACACACCCCTGCTGCTTTAGGAGCCTACGCTTGTTGGCGGGCCCAGTTTGAAATGGAAATTGCGCAGCATGGCGCTGTCTTGTAGAGAACCACCATGTTTGACTCCTCTGTGGCCCGCTGGCACGGTTTGTGGACCCGCCGGCTGGCCGGTGGACCTGACGCGACGGCTGACGGTCTTTATGACGTAGCTGATGAGCCTGCTGGAGAGCCTGTGGAAACTGCAGCGCCGCCGCGCCAGCTGGCCGACGGGTGGCGGCGCTGCGCCGGTTTCACTCCTGTCATCTGGCAGCCCGAGTACGTCCTCTGGCTCGGTCTTGAGGCCCGGGCAGTCAGCCTGTCCGCTATTGGGGTCGGCGACAGAGAGTGTACGCTGCTCGCCTCCAAGCGTAATGAGCCTATTGTGATTTACCATGTCGCGTACTAGAATTCGCGAATAGATTGTAGTGAATGCTTCTTCTCTTCTGGACGTCGTGGCTGACAAGGCGGGCGATTGTGCGATATCCATCTGAGAACAGGTCCACTTCGACTTCCACTGGCTCCTCCGCTTTGGCTCTGGCCGCTGCCCAGGATATAAGATGTCGCTACCGATCATGTCTTACCGTCTCCACCCGGCTTTGCATACTGGTTTGTGCTGCATGGTTGGTTAACGCGGCGTCGGTCGTTGCTCCCAGGAGACTGATATCCTCGCTGATTGTGGACCTCTGCCGGCACCTGTCTGATGTCCTAGCCAGTGGTGGATGTGCCACACTGGAGTGCCCAGCGACTGTTGTCGTTGACCACCGCCGTCTGGGAACGAACAGTGGAATATATAAACACCCATAGCTGTTCCCTACCGGGAAATTATCCTATCACCAGACCTGTTCTGTCGCTTGTGCCATCCCTGACCTTCACGTGTGCCCAAGTATTCATTTGTTGGCAATGGCGACACTCATCGACTGACACTTGAGAGCCGACGTGTCGGTAAGGATGTTGGTTCCCTTTAAGATCCGTTTTCATATATTTTTCTAACCTCCCACTGAAACCAGCAGCGCTCGAAGTGTTTGTAAATATTTGCACTCTGGAAGGTACAGCAGGCAGTGGCAGAAACAAGGTGGCCAGGGGGCTCCAGCCCCCACCCCCCGAAATGTCCGAGTGCCTATATTGAGTGCATAGCCGGAGGCTATTCCGAGGCAATGGTGGCGAAGTTTGAGCCCCTAGCCCTCCCCCGAAATGAAGTCCTGGGTAGCCACTGACAGCAGAGGTATGCATCATGCAGAGTGGAAGATTCTTGTCGTAGAAAAGCGTTGTTTAGAATTTTATAGATATTTGTATCTGTATTTATTAGAAAGTCAAGGTGCTGGCCAAAGCTCATTGCCTTGGATGACTAGCGAACTTGATCAGAGGTTCAAATATCTACCATTTACAGGTCAGTATTATCAGTCAAAATGTACGTCAGTCAGCAAAGCGTGATGATGGTGTAGGCTGTGTCTTTGATCAGGAATCTGCTAGGCACAGCTTTCGTTTTCTTCAGACTTGTGTGGGTACTCGTGGTACCGTGTGTATGTGTGACTGTATAATTATGTGTTTTATGTTTTCGGATCCGTGGATTTACGTTGAAAATTAGGACGTGTAGTGTGCGTGATGCGGCCTCGGCTTTATGCACTTGCTGATGGCGATCAGTACTGCCGCGTCTTATTATTTCTTAATGAAAAGTTTGAACCCCTGCGCTGTAATTAGTGCTGACATTGGTTCTTTATTCTTTACAGGCCATCATGGCTGGGGATTATATACTATCCGTGGCGTCAACGATGCTGGCTCGCATTAGGAACGATGACGTCACACTAGTTCTATCTCAGGTGAGTTTTTCGCTGCTTCCAGAAAGAAGATCCTCGTATATTTTTACCTCGTGTATTTCCAATGCATGCCTTGTGTGGGCAGTGGGAATGCGGCATGTGTTTATGAATCATGCATGATATTTATGCCGTAAATTTGTTTCTTTATAGTTTATTTCTAGTCGGATGAGTAATTTCGATATTATATTAGCGTTTCCACGTGCCGAGGTGTATTTGGGTTGGCCTGGTTTGGCGATGTTGAATTTCTTGAGGGGGCTGCATTCCTGCAGTAAATTGGACGACAGTAGAAATTCCGACCACGTCCTCAAATCTAGGTTTCCATCCGGTTTAGGATGGCTACTTATTTCTATGATAAGCATACGCGGGTGCATCCAGCATTTTGACTGTTTGCCAGATGTCTCTTTGCATATGTACCCATGTGAATATGCGGATTCGTTATGTCCTCTTTCTGAACGGATCTCATTGCCTCCTCTACTCGTTTACATAGTTAAATCCGTTCCATGTGATTCGCGTGGCGCGGCTTCACTTCTGAAGGCACTGTGTGACGGGAGTGACCCGTGACGGTAACGAGCGTGCAGCGCATGCCGGACTAACCATGGTGGTACTCGTTATTGGCGAGATACCGCATTTTGACTCAGTTGTGACCCAGGGGAAACAAAACTAGGACCTGTGTATCATGTTTGACTCCTGCAGCTGCTACCTAACATAGCATTTGAGTCGGGTTTGACTCTAGCAAAATGTATGGGGCACGTCACACGTCGTCAGATTCAGTGAGAGCGGGCTCGGTCCGTGGGGGAGGTTTGATGTGGAGTTCAGTGGCGTCGGTTGCCGCCAGTCCGATTAGCCCTCCCGGACTCAGCTGATTGAGCCCCCGCTCGCCCTCACCACAACATGTTTTCGTGCTACCGTGGGCCAGATGGACAGGTAAATTGGTTCGCTTATCGTCAGGGTCGAGCCCGCTTTGTTACAGTCCTCCCACCTCTCCCGAATCCCTGCCATCGGTGGGTTTGCCTCGTTCCTTATCCTCTTGATGTCAGGCGTGAAATCATTTGGAAGGGCTAGCACTGCAGGCCAATGGCGCGGCTTGCGGCCCTCGTCGCGGTCTAGTTTCAGCCAGGATACCGCCACCCCCCCTCCTCCCCCCGTGGACATGGCTGGACGTGTTGGGACTAGGTTCATTGCCATAGTTTGTTTTGATACTTATTTAATGAACTTATTTAATTATGTTAGTTAATTTTTATTCCTTCCCATGTTTTATTAATTTGTTTGGTTCGAAACAAACATGCAAATAAGTTCCCGGCGACGAAGGCTCCGGGCCTGCTGCACGGTTGTGCCCAGCTTGTGTGTCAGGTTTCCTGTGACCATGAGGCTGCACCGGGATGGCCTCGCCACTGGACCTTGACTCTGCATTCGACAGGGTAACTGTCGTCCTGCTACTGCCGTGCATCTCTGTCCGGGAGATATGAGTTTATGTACATGGAGAATGTTGCGATGCTGAGCCGCATTCAGGGATGCTCTCCAACCGGCAATATATGCATCCAAATTACCCGCCTAACCTTGGTCAAGGCTTAGAAACAAGCGGGACCACTAAATGTAAATCCTATGGACGCTCGGGTCGCTTTTCTCGGAGATGAAAGGCCATCGTAAAATGTATAGTAGCTTTAAGATGGCTGTTTTTGTCAGAGTAGCAAGTCACGACCTCCACTCAACCAGGTTGAGCGTTTCGCTGGGCAATTCGTAAGTCTTCGTTGGTCTGCCCTAGATCTCCTCGAAAATATTAGGAATTGGTTTCCAAAACGAACGACTGACTCGGAGAGCCGATTCGAGTTTCGAATTGAATCGACAGATGTGTTGAAAGCCATTATGTATTCACGTATTATAATGATATATATATTATATATATATATATATATATATATATAATTGTATTTTTGTATTCTGATATTATTAGTTACCATCCTAGGCGGATCCAGAACTGCCAATCGGAGGAGGGGGTCACCTTCCCGGGGGCGCCACTTTTGGCTGGCAAAACCTATTAGGTGGCCGCCAAATCCCAGCGATGGGTGCCGATTTTCGTATCCTGGGGGAGTGGGAAGCAACATTTCAGGGGGGGCAGTAACCATTTTAGGGGTACCGAGGGTTGATTGGGAGGGAGACACCTGCCTCCCCTTGTGTCCCCTGTATCTTCTATGGTTGTCATTCATCATTAAGTGTATAGTTGTACCCACATTATTTGTTTCTCAATATCTATTATTTATTCTACCAATCTGGTGTTTTCGCCGGCTGATTTCGTCTGGCTCGACTCCCTTAGTCGGTGCTGGATCACATTCACATTGTAGGCATTTGTTCCACATCAGCAGACCACCTGGAACGAATGTGCGCAAATGCACTATTTCACTGGATGACCGGCTTTTAAGAGAACCAACGCGAGCAGGTACACGTACGGAACCGCTCAGCGAAAGCTCTGTCATGGCATTTTGTACGAAGCTCATGTCTAGATGCAATGACTGCATCTAAAGCTATTGCGACCTCAAGGTGGATCGTTCTGTCTCATTAGCGGCACAGTCTTGGGACGCGTTACTCACTGAGATGCTGGGTATTCTACTGCAGCCATCACATCAGCTGCGCTTAATTACTCGGCATCTGTTGTAAATGAGGACAATGATTACCTTCATCTGTCATGAGTGCTTGCCAGTCCCACCGCCGCGCACTATCAACACCATTCAGCTGTCTCATTTCGTACCACATTTTCGATTCATGTTCTCTGTGAAAGTGTGCGGGGAGATGTGCATAAACAGCAGCGAGAGCAGTCGTGGGAACCGCGCCGTCCAGTCGCCGCTACAGAGAGATTTAACGATCGGCCCCGCTTCCGGATGCCGTGTCACGTCCGTCGGCAGGTCGCCCGGCGCCGCCAGCGCAGTCAGCTGGCTCAGGTCAGCTGACTGCGCTGCAGCAGGGGCGCGCGCTTTCAGCCCGGTTTTTTGTGTCTAATTTCTGTTTTCACTTCCCAGCGGATGTGACATGATTGATTTGTGAAGTGTGCTATGTCACGTGAAGGTTAGACTGCCACCCGTGAAATGAATGAGTGCCTGGGTGGTGAGCTCGACCTCGGCCCGTTGAATGGCAGTAGGTAGGTGCTGATTCTGTCATTTTGTTAAAGAACTAAGTTGGCTGCATTTCATCCCCGTAATGTCTTTCACCCTCCAGTTCACCCGGGCAGTCGATATTGCATTTAATTTCGGTAATTGGGTATATTACTGTCATTGTGCAATATATATCTCAAGAGCAGGAAAAACATAAACATACTATTCCAATTCATTAGCTGCTTAGTGTGATTTCCGGAATCGAAGAATTAATCCTGAGATGGCACGAGTTTTGAAGAATTCGCTTAAAATAATGATATTTGTATCACCTGGAAGTGACGGCTCGTTTACTTGTCCTAACCTCGCAAACTAGCATGACCTGAAACCAGACTTCACTCACCAGGTATAAATATTAATGAGTATGAGAAGTAATAGTTTGTATTGGCGACTCGTTTGTCCGTCCTCTATGCCCGGAAGGGATGCGGTGGCCTAGCGGAAGCGCGTTGAGCTTCCACGCTGCTGACCCGGGTTCAAATTCCGGGCAGGAACACTGATGAAGGACTTATTGATCCTCAATATACCCTTCCAACAGGATAAGAGCTCGTAACGTCATATGACATCGGCAGTTGGTACGTCGTAAAGCCCGAAGGCTTCTTCGCTGCGCCCGGTGGGGTTCTGAAGGGTATTTAGTACCGCCTAGTCACGTGAGAGTAACACTGTGTTTGAATTATAGCACTAACTGGTTTCCGCCGAACATGTCGCCGCATAGAAATGCTGCGGTAACTGGTCTGTCACGCAGCTGAATTTGGCGTGCCAGTGAATTTCCCACCCGGTGATCGCCAGCGTGTCGTGCTCGCCAGCTATGCTGCGGGCGCTGGTGCGGGCTTGTGCTCTGTAACGCCGAGTTCTCCGACCGCTCGCGCTCCTTGGTCCGTTAAACTCGTCAACAGGATTGGCTGAGCGGAACTCAAGTGGGTTGGCCTGTGTAGAAGGGAAACTCTAACAGATTTCGGCGAATTTTCATATATTTGCAGCCTGCGCGATGCTTTGTTCAAGTTCCTCCTTGCTTGTCGGCAAAGGTCTTATTTAAGATAAACTGATCGGCAATCTACTCTTATATGTTCCGATGGGATTCCGATGTGATTTTTTGTAGACTTGGCTGGGAACTTATTAAAGCAGGCCAGGGCTAAAAGCCCATTCTTGTTGGGACCGACCTGAAATTTTTAGGTGACTGTCTTGACTGTCTTTGGGAATCAAAACCATTGGATAAGTTTGAACCGTTAGACTGGAGAAATAGCTCAGCATCTAAAGCTCGTAAGCTCTGCCCACAACTCACATCATCAGTAATCATATGTGATCATTAATTCGAACGATATGCATGGTTGTATTTCAATGAATTAATTTCCGATAGTCACGGTGCAATCTGAAAGCATGGGGGTAATTTTCTGCCGAGTATTGCGAGAGCGGACTAGAAACACGCTTCGCTGATGGCGCGATGGGTAGCAAATAGTGACGTTGTTGGCCAAGTGTCAGCCGGTTTCACTTACGACCGACTTTTTGCGCCGGGAATTCTGGTGCACATCCCCGACTTCCCTGCGGCCAACCGAGGCCATGTTTCAAGTTGCATTGCATTACTTTGGGGGCATTACTTTTCATTGCAGAGGTGAGTAGTACATGGCTAAACCTCTGCCGTGCACTTTTAGTAATATTGTCGTTATTAGTTTAAACTCCTCGTGCATTTATGCGGTAATTTCAGACATGCATTGTTCATAGGGTAGATTTGTCCAGAACATTTCAGAAAGTATGTTGACAGTAAATGCAAGCTTCCTTGTTATTTTAGTGGTGCCTAAAGGTAACATATATAACTAATGATATGATGATTTCAATGATAGTGAGCAAAATAACGATGGTGATAGATAATAAAGTAAAGCACCCAAAATATTGACGCCATCTTGTATCGGGCTGTCACGTGGAGTTTTATTACAAGCTGTATTTTGCGATACGCATCTGTATGTCATTTTGCTTTGACTGGGACTGCGTTATGTTTGAGCAGCAATGTTTTGATACGCAGCAGGACCCGTCTTAGCTTGTACCAATTGTGTTCATATATCAGACGTTAATTGAGTGCTGCAGGGCTTGCAGTAAAATCATGTAGTACATGTTCTGATCGCGTGGAGACATTGTAAGCAGTCCTGTTTGACACGGTCGGATCACATTTGGTCGCTGAATGCTTGATAATGACATGCATGATATGCAGTATTTGTTTCGCCCGTTGCGTGCAGGGACTGATGTGACACGACAAAGTGGCCTATTGTGCGCCGTATGATGATTCCTTACCCATCAATCACGTCATCCTCTCTGAAACTCGATGGTAGATCCTTTTGAAGCGAACAGCTATTCAGGGGATTCATGGCAGGTAACAGTGATAATTATGTTTGGATCTCTCGCGTCATTTCCAAAACCTGTTGTCATTCATGGAGCACAGCCTAGGTGACTCGTTACATGTATTTGTTAAGCTTTCGTGTTAGCTATGTGGTTCAATACCACATGGGGAAAATTGTTTGGAAAGACACTTGTCATTTACGTTTTGATGCGTCTCACAGCCCGCTGACGTATCTTGCAAAACTCCAAATTTAGGTATGAATGACTAACTTCTCAAAGGTTTACATGCTCTGGTATACTCTAATAACCAATGGTCTGAAAACAAATTACTTAAAAAACAACCTGTCCACTCATCGCAATATTCTGGACGTTCATACCTCTATCGACAAATATTCTATAGACCTCGCTAGAGCTAGGTATAGTTCAAAATAAGAGACGTGTACTTTTATATGGTACCTCTTCTTTTAATCTACTAACATCGGCACCAGCCTTCTTAGCATTGCTAAATGACTATTATGGTTCCTAAAAATGGGAAACCACAACATTAGTGTTATAGCATAGACACGCACGCAGCTGACCATAGCAATCGATTTCAGAACTACCGCCGATTTCGATACCCTCCAACTTTCCCTGTGCACACATCCGTCCTACCCAGGAGCTGGGCGCCGGCGGGAGCCTCTCAGGCGGCCTCCGCCGCGGCAGCCATTTAGGGCCAGGTCGGCCTTGCACCGGCAGCACGCCAGCGTGGCCAACAGCTGGCGTATCCGGCGTACCAGAGTCACTCGGGGCCGCTGGCGGCGGCGGCGGTAACGGACCGACCCACCGTCGTCCGCAGGTCCGTTAACCGACAGCCGCCGGCGATCGAGCAGCGCCGCCGCTCTCAGCTCGCACGCCCGCCGCCGCGCCGCCGCCGCCGCCGCCGCTGAAAACGGCACCGCCGAATACCGCTTAGCTTCAGCCGCTCGTGCTAAACGCCGTCTTCGATGGCAGGGATCCTGATGTGATCAGATGAATGCGATTGTTGTTTTGCCGAAACTCGGTTCGTAATGCTGGCTGCAGAGAAATGGTATTCTATGGGTAGATCGCACTATTTTTGCGCACATTCTGTGATTATTTCTTGTTGTCTTTCTACGACCAGTCAGGAGCTGAGGCATTGTTCGCATCGCGGATGTCGCGGCGAATGCTGTAAGCCTCCGCGTCCGAAATGCGTCAAGTCATCTTGGCCCCTTTTGTACGGGCAGTCAGGGAGCTCGCTGCGATGTTCGCTGCACAAACGCTGCCAACAGAAAGCCAGACCTGCCTTCTCTGGTTAAGGCCTTGTTTGCGATAGAGTTATATTCTAAGGCATTTTTAGTTCGTTTAGTTCGTTTTAAAGCGTTTGGGGGGTTGAGTGTGTCTGGGATGCCGGACTCCCGTTTCCATTCATCGGCTGCCCCGGTTGCGCGTTTAAAAAAGAACGGAATTTTTAAAGAGGTTGCGATACACCGGCTAGTAGAAGGGACGCTAGAAATATATTACTGATTGACCAATCAACGTTGGGTTGTAGCCATTTCTGTGTTTGGACTCTACGTTTTGAGGCAGTCCATAAACTCATCTCTTACTTTTGGCTTGCGTCACTGTTCAAGTATCTTTGAGTCAAATGTTTTCGCCCTTGATTTCACTTCAATGAAAAAAATGCTTAGCACATTATGTTAGGTTGTTGCAAAACTAGAAATATTAGGGAATTCCCTAAAAACGTGTAATTCATGATAACCTAACCCAGGAGCCTCCCAGTGGGAGGGCATCCCGACTGATGTCTTCCATTTGTGAGGGTATCCCCACTATGAGAGTTTCCAGTCGTCATTCCAGAGTAGCGTTTATTAGGGCCGCTGTCTCCGCCGGTAATGGCCGGCCGCGGTGGCGTCACCAGGTTGCGTGGTTGCGGGTATCACGTGACGGTGGCGTGGCGGAATAATCGGCGCCGAGGGTCCGTTACCTGGCGTTACGACCGGGCCAGCGCCGCCTCTTCGTGTCACGGCGCGCCACCGCCCAGTGGCAAACAAGCGGGACGCGTCTTCTGCTGACCGACTTTTTGAGTCGGAGACAGATACCGGAAATTTAGCCGCCTGTGGCGCTTATTATGACGCGGGCTTGTTGTCTGTTACAGGTTTTAGCCGATTTAGTGCAGGGTGAATTCATGCAGCTGGGTTCGAAGGAGAACGAGAACGAACGGTTCGCGCACTACCTGCGGAAGACCTTCAAGAAGACAGCTAGTCTCATCGCCTACAGCTGTAAAGCGGTGAGTCCTCTTCCCGTTGTAGTTGCCGTTGACACACACAGAGATCCGTGCTTCAGCGGCTGCGCTTGTTTCAACACAACGCGGGTGGCAGCTCGCTAGCTTCTAGAACCCCGCCCGTAATATTCGGAGTGCTGAGCGCCTCAGGGTTCCCTTTTTATTTTGACCCCGAGGGGGTATGTACTGCTTCCTCTACCTAAGGTGACAAAGTTGAATAGTTTTACATGTGCGTATGAGCATGGATCGATAAGATTCCTGTGGTACGATTCTTTATTTTCATTGCATAAAGAAGGGCCATGGGCTGCTCTGTGTAACGAAGGGACCGTGGGCCGCTGTATACGATGTATAGATGGTGACCTGGGCCGCGCCCGTGACGGCTTCTTGGCTGCGGTGACTGTGGGCCGCGCCGGCGGTGAGTGGGCGGCGGGCGGCGCCAGGCGTGCCGGGCTGCGGGGTCACCGCCTGCCGCCGCCGTCGATGGAGGACAGTGGGCGCTCACGGCCCAGTTTCGGCAGCCATCGCCGCCGGCGCCGACCGCAGCGCCACCTGCGCCGCGGCGGCACCTCCCAGTGCCCAGTTGGCGCCGCTTACGCAACCGTGACCCATCCTGGACTGCCCACCAGTCTGCCTGCGCCCCCTGTCGCTCCGCGTCTCGCGATGTGATTTAGCGGGCGATAAACGCAGCGTCCATGTTCCTGAGACTGTTTTGGTGTTTAAATGGGGTCACTGAATGGAAAAGGATTTTTTCCGGCCAGATATGTTTCACTAGATGTGTGCCAGATAAAAAGTGCCCCATTCATTAGAAATCAGACCGCTCTTGGGTACAAATAATGTTAACAGCTCTTGCGTTTTTAGATGTTAAACTTGTTCAACAGAAGTATCGCTAGAGCGTTGTTTGAATTTTCGCACAGGCTGACAAGTGGGGGCAATTGCAGCGTTGTCCGGCGCAGAAAGCTGACGCGGCAGATGCCCATCTGCCGTCTGTCTAATGACGGCGTATGTCGGCTGTGAGACTCATGCGCCACTCTCGGCGCGCAGTGGCCGTTTTATCTGATCCTTTCGTTTGGCGATCACTCACCGCCCCGTGAAGTTTCACCGTATCATCAGCACACCTCTCCGGGTCTGTCTGCTCCTCTTGCCGCAGCAGACGTCCTACACGCTCCCGATTCAGTCGTTATCGAGTGCGAAAGCAATGCCATCTATCGCGCCATGCCTCAAGTAGTGATTTCTGTGTCGCCGACAGGTGGCCATCCTAGGTGGCGCTGACGACGACATCCAGGAGGTGGCGTTCCAGTACGGCCGCAATGTCGGCATGGCCTTCCAGCTGGTGGATGACCTGCTGGACTTTGTGTCGTCCTCGAATCTGATGGGCAAGCCGGCGGCCGCTGACCTTCGCCTGGGACTGGCCACGGCGCCAGTGCTCTTTGCCTGCGAAAAGGTAACTGCTATTACCAGGTCCATATATGCTCAAGACAAAGCCTCGTCTAGGTATGTTGTGTATTTAGTGAACGGGGTCTTGTCTCAGCCAGTGAGACGTATCCGTGAGATCACTGAGTTGTAAGGAAGCATGAGAGATAGCTGTACGACTGCGGTCCTCCTGAGAAAGGGCAATTGAATATTTTACTATTTGCACCGCGAAAGTTTAAACAAGCTTCACATTGTCTTTCTTAATGTATGAACCACGATTTGATGTCGGCTATAATTCGGTATATTCCCTTATTTCTGTAATCACTGCTGATAGTGAAGGTCACATGTACTCGGAATCGACGCACGTTAATGCTCTATCATTGAAAACCGGCATCCCAACAAATCAGATGTATTGTTCCTGTGAATAGCCCTAAGTGTGGAATTGCACAGCGCTTGACGTGGTGCGCCGCTGCCGCAGTTCCCGGACCTGAATCCGATGATCATGCGCCGGTTCACGGAGCCCGGGGACGTGGAGAAGGCCTACCACTGGGTCATGAACTCGGAGGGTCCGCGGCAGACCCGCATTCTGGCCGAGACCCACTGTGCCGAGGCCATCCGCCACATCAGTCAGCTGGGAGCCTCGCCCGAGCAGCGCAGTCTGGTGCACCTCACCGACCGCGTGCTCAACAGGATGAAGTAGCCGCAGGGAACGGCGGTAGAACAGGCACGTTCCCCGCTGCCGAGCCAGCTCGCAAGCCGAGCGAGCCGAGCGGCACGACCGGAAAACTCCAACACCAGCAATCGTGGGGCCTCGCCGACCACCGTGTGTGGTGTTCCAGCTGTTGGTATGAGAAGGCTCCTGTGAAGCCACGTGCTGCTAGGCCTGGGCTACGGCTCCGAGTCGTTAATCATTGCGTCATAATTTAACTAGATCGAGGAGGAGAGGTTTGCACTGATATGGAAGCAGAAACAGACGGTCAAAATGGAAGAGGAGTGCGGATAGGAGTGTCACAATTTCGGCTCGGCTAGATCAGCTGGGCAGCGAGGAGAATGGAAGTATGACGGGAGGACGTTATTTTAACTCAGATGGTCAGTGAAAGTTTTGTGAGACGTTGAGCGATTTTATTGCGATCGATAGCCCTATCTGCACTGCTGTATATTTGTATGCATAGGCACGTATATGTGTGAGCAATCGCGTTGGCTGCGATGGTTGCCTTGCTGCGATTGTGCGTGTGAGTGTGCGTGCGGGCGGGTGTCCGCCGTGTGCCTCCTGGCGCTGTGTTACGGGTGGGATGTTACCAGGAGGTCCATTTCCCGCGGTGCTGAGGCCTCTGACTATGCTCGAGCGCTGACTCGTTGATTATACTCAAGTTTTTACCCGCCCTGCCGCGATGTGGCCCGGTCGTGTGCGTATGTGCGTGCGTGCGTGTGTGTGTGTTTGTGCGTGTGTCGAACAGGAAGAGCACAGGCGTTGGCGAACTGTACTTTTTGTCGCGCCGGCGGTGGTGCGTCCAAATCAAAACACGGGTGCGCCGAGGGCAGAGGTGGTGCCCGGCTGAGGCAGCGGCCTCCATTGCTGGCGCAGGCAGCTGCAATGTGCGTGAGTGAGGACTGGCGGGACGCGAGGCCGCGCCGCTGCGTTCCCAGCAGTCGCCGCCCGGCGCCTGCTGACGGACCTGCGCGGTGTGACCGACACTGCTATCCTGTGCAGCCGTTGTTTGTTATTTTAAGGATATGTGGCCGAATTACGGGGAGGACGGTGGGAGGCCTGCGCGTGTGCTAGCCGACGGAGGCGGCCGCTCTGGCTGTAGACGCTGTCGGCGGGCGCTCCCTCTCTAGCCGGCAGCCGCCGCGGTCGACTCCCCAGTCCGGCGACGCCCATGTTTGTTCCGCGGTCGCTCTGTTTTACCATATATAGTATTTATCGTACGTGAGTGGGTGCGTGAGCGGTGCGTGTGTGCGTGCCGCCGCTGCCTGGCAGGAGCAGCGGGGGGACTGTGACTGCCGGCGGCCCGACTCCGCCCGCCGACGGAGCCGGCCGGCCGAGTCACGGCGCTCAGCAGCGCGGCACTGATCGGCGGCGCGCCCTCTTATTTATTGTTAGGTGACTCTGCTGTACATATGCCTCTGCGCGCGAGACGAGCGTAGCTAGCTGTATGGGCGGTGGCCCGCTCTGCGGCGGCGCTGGCACTCAGACTTCCCTCCTTGCTCAACAGGTGGCAGCACCGGCGCCGACCGGGCGCACACGTAGCGTAGAAAGGCTTCCGGTGGCGGGTTAGGGGTCTCTAGAGCGGGGTCTTTGTAGCCTAAGTGCCTTGCGTAACAATACAAGTAACGTCTAAATCCTGTTTTCGAGGCGACGCTGGGTGTTTGGAGAAATGAACCACGAGTGAGATGATTGCGCCACTTCCCGCGGCCCAGGTGTTTTATCTTGGGGACAGCTTAAGTGCTAACGCCTCAGAATGCGTCCCATTGTACGGACGTTCAGCCGGCTTGTTAACATCACACCAATGCTGTTGTCAACCTGGCAGTAAGTCGGCTGGTCGAATGCGAATATTTTGCAAAATTTCGCAAAATATCTTGAATTGTCCATAAAAGTTTTCTCCGTCCTAACACCTGTCGATAAATCAAAACATATAAAAACCATTCATTGTCAATGTCTCATATTCAAGGAATACAGAGCACTGCACAGTAGCGAGGGGCAGCCAGCACAGACCATCTATATTGATCAGTACGAGACCACCGCTTATGCAGACACCAGCCCTGGCTCCCCACGCGAGAAGCGTCTACAGCGCCCTCTCACATGATCGCAGTACCCTGGAAGCGTATTAGGACATCCGTGTTAACCAGCGGAACACCGCGGCGGCGAACGTCGTACCGACCTCCCTCCGTCTAGCGTGGCAGTGCAAGTGAAGCCCCTAAAAAACACCCGTTCCACTTAGCGGGCATCAGATCAACTTTTGCACGCAGACATCTCGCCGGTGCGCCCTAAAGCCGGGAATCCTATGTCGACATCATTATCCTCACATAATACGTCCGCGACTGTATCGCTCATCAATTTCTGTGAAATACCTCTGAACATAACACAGCTGAGTCGGCGCGTGACACGTTGCCAACACAAACATCTCCCTCTCGGTAGTGTTTCAGAGCCCGACTTCAGATCTTTCAACACAACCACACCCTTGATGCCACACAGAGGTATTTGACCACACGAAGCGTGAGGTTCCGAAGCCGAGGCCCCAGCACCATGACCAAAGGATTTCTCAGGACCGCAGCCCTCTCAGCCCAGCCCCAGCTTCCTCAGACAGCTCACTCGTCTCCGCCGGACTGGCAGAATAGCTCTCTTCTCAGCAGGACTGTACTCTTCTGAGAAGATCATCATTTTCAACGGCGCAGCAAACTTCGCTGGTTATTTGCAGTGTTTTAAGCTGGGTTTCACTCATCTCAGCGTGACTTGAGCGATTCTATACTTATTATGACTCTTTTGTGCAGACCCACGTTTCCATAGCAACTGAACACCTTTTAGAGACCTCCAGCATCCCCGTCACCGCAGCGTGATTGTACCACGGTAGATGGATGACAGTCCATCCACATGGCTACAATCGTTTTAAACAGACCGCAGTCCACACTCTGGAACTTCACTCCTCTCCAAGAGAGAACACCATTATCAAAGCGGCTAATTCCATACGGTCATTTTCCTGGAATTGGCCCATCCATTCGGTCACCAGCTCTACAGTGAATGTTAGAGTGTGGCAGGACACTTTGCTATCAACAGCGAGTATCAAACACACAAGCGACCCGAATCCACCATATCCACAGTCATAGCTACCCAGCGACGAACTGCCCACGTCCGGAATCAACGCCGCATTTTGGCATTCCGCCGTTAGAGTCGGTAGTGTAAAACAATAATTCACAGGCTACGACCACATCTGGAACCTCCGACACATCATCACAGATCGGCACTAGCACAGAAAACACAATAATTGTCACATCTCCCGGAACATTGCCGCGGGCTGACCTCGCCGAGCACCCGTCACACCTGTGACAGTGCTCATTTCACTAACATGACCTACCGGTGACGACCCGGCCCGTCACGGTGTCCTAGGAGGCCACGTCCACCTCGCGCGGGGAGCCGGCGATGGTCAGAGGCTGGCGGCCGCCGGGCGCGCTGGGGGAGGCGACGCCGCCGGCGGGCAGGCCCGCTGTGCCTCCAGGGTGGCCTGCCGGATCGCCTCTCGGTACGGGCCCCGCCGCTTCCGGTTCACACGCGACTGCCAGAGAGACAACGCAATCAGTTGGGTACAGTGTCAGGTTTCACAGATACCCTCTGCACAATGTCCTTTGTCGCAAAAGCGGCCTTACAGACGAACTTAACGAATTGTTTTGTTCTAACTGTTCGAATAATAACCATGGACTTCAAAAAGGAAATAAATATAAAATAAATAGCAATGCGCCTTCTGGAATACCAATAGTATTCCCAAGCTTCATATCCTCTTTCTAGGGGAAACGTTACAAAAGTATATCTCCCATTATCCTTCATTAGCGCCGGCGACCAGTGCCTATTGTTCGCTTTGCGCGTTCCCCCAGTTCTCCAGACAGACAAATACCCCTGCCGCACGGTTGTAAGGGCGTACTGACCTCGAAGGTGCGCAGGAAGGGCAGCAGGCGGTTGCATGGCAGCAGAGAGGAGGTGGAGGAGGCGTACCAGGCCACGCGCGCCTCTTGGTCCGGTGCCGGAGGGCCGCTGATACAGGTCACCTGCCGCAGGCAGCGCAGCGTCACAACACGGCAACGTCACAACACAGGGACCTTCACAACACGGGAACGTCACAACACGGCACCGTCAGGGCACGGCTAGAAAACGGCTAGAACATAGCACCGTCAGAACACGGCAGTCAGAACACAGCATTGTCAGAACACCACCAGAACACGGCACCGTCAGAATACGGCAACATCAGAACACAACACCCTCAGAAAACAAACAAAAAGTCAAAAGCACGGCCAGAACACGGCGCCGTCGGAACACAGTACCGTCAGAACACGGCTAGAACAGATTACCGTCAGTACACATTTCTTAAATTTTAGTGCGTTCAAGGCAACTTCAGTGCTCGGCATGGGCTGGGGGAGAGGGGGTAAGGACCTAACAAAGACCTCTCCCTCCTTGGATCCGTACGTGCCCACAAGTGAGTTCCCCATTAAAACACATCCCTAAGTCCCCAGCTCAAATTCCGGGCACCAGTGAGCTCTCTCACCTTGCCTGGCCACCAGGGGAACCCCTGCAGCTTCCCCCAGACGACGTCATCGACCCGCAGCACGGTGCCGTCCTGCAGGGCGCAGGAGGCAGGCTCCGCGCCGTCCGGCTCCTGCTCCTGCTCCTGAGGAGGCACAGGAGCCACGGCGGCAGGCTTGGCCACATACTCGCCCGGCGCGGCGGCGGCGGAGTCTGGGGCGGCCTCGTACTCGCTCGAGCGGATGCGACGTAGCGAGATGGAGAGCTTCTGGGAGAGGCAGCGCTCCTTCATCTCGACCTGCCGCGGCACCCATCACAATTTGACACGGCCTCTTCGGCAGCGAAGCAGCACAACTGGTGTTTGACAGATTCTTGAAGTGCATTAGTTGTCTCATCTCTCACAGACGAGACTCCAATTTGACGCCGGATAATAAAATGTAACCATGAGCTGGAGTGCCTGACGCACTTTCCATTTTGTTTGGTGAGTAAAATATCAAGGGCGTCTGTACAATCACTGGGCGCAATGACATACACCTGTTCGAAAGCATGTTCTTGTACAAAGGTAACAGCTTCCACATGCATGCACTAATTTTCGGGTGTTTGAACACACCGGATTCATGCGCTGAGTACGCAATAACATGGATGGCATAACCTCGTCAAATATACAAACCAAGTTTAAAGCTTTGGATTTAGGTAGCCTGAAGCTTTCACCGGAAGATTCATAGATGGGCTTAAAACACACTTACAAGCCGAATTGGTACTTAACTCAGACAATGGGGCTTAAATTTGGTAAAAGGTTATCAGCATCGAACTCAACTTTCACAGTTCTGATTAAAAGAACATGAAAGCAAGCGCCAAGACACTGGCACAAAATATGAGACACCTAGGCACGGAGTTCACACCCCTAACTAATGCTGCCGAAAAGGAAGTCACTGAAAAACAATAACTAGCAATGCCAAGCCTTTACATGCATATCTATGGTGCGGGCTATTCTGAAATAATTACCTGTAAATTATTGCTATTACTCATGATCGAATATAGCGTTCAGATGAAGTATCATTGTCATCGATCCCAACAAAATGACTCCGACAAACAATAATTAGATAGATTATTGTAGATTATTCTGGTCATGCTGGCTCTTTCTCTTTGAGAATATGGAAGAGATCAGTATCACTTTTGAGAAAAGCGCATTCTCAAGATATGCGAGAATTCTGAAGTCAAGAATATGTCACACCAACATGTACCTTGTAAACCGTGGTGGACCCAAGGGGGCTAGGGGCTCAAGCTTCCCCCCAATATCCGAGCCCCCATAGTTAATACACAGGCAAGGGGCTGCCCGAGCTACTGGCGGGTGAGGCTTGAGCCCCGCTAATCAGTGGGGAAAACTTTGGTCAGCGTTCCCATGAATGGCTACGTTCCCACCAATGGGAACAATGACCCACATTTGGAAACCCTTGTTCCGTAATTGGAAACGCATTTTCCATCGTAGATTCAAACTGGAATTTCAGACAGCTTGAAACGAATAAAGCCGTATATCTACCGGATTATTTCAATATGTCAGTTTCCCTGACTAAATATAAATGGCAGTCATAGGCGGATCCAGGGGGCTAAAGCAGGGCACGTGCCCCCTCGATCAGCCCTCACCCTCGGTGCACCCTGAAATGTTGCTTCCCCCTCCCCCAGGATGCGAAAATCGGCGCCCACCGATAGGATTTTGCGCTCACCTGATAGGTTTCTCCGGTCAAAAATGGCGCTCCCCCGGTCCGGATGGCACTCCCGCGGGAAAGTGCCCCCCCTCCCTCGGTCGGCAATCCTGGATCCATAAGAAGCAGGCTCAAAGGAGTGGAAGGGGGCAAAGGCGGATCCAAGTTTTCCCAGGGGAGGGGAACATCAAAAGGGGGCGTCATCCGGGCAGGGGGTGCAAAATTATATCACAGAGTCCCCATTCCCACATCAGACGGCAGTGGTGAATCCTGGACTTAATTTGGGAGGGGGGCTGAAGTCTCTAGTCTCTACCGCCATTGCCTTCGATCAGTCTCCGCGTATATTTTTACCACATGCACTCTGATATCTTGAGGGGGAAGCTTGATACCCAGGCAACACCTATCAGGTGGGCGCAAAATCCTATCGGTGGGCGCCGATTTTCGCATCCTGGGGGGACGGTGGAAAGCGATATTTCAAGGGGACGCCATCGACCTTTCAGGGGGGGGCGCCGTGACCATTTCAGGGGGCGCCAAGGGATCAATCGGGGAGGGGCGTTGAGGGTCGAGGGGGGGCGCAGAGGGTCGGTCGGGGAACGTGCCGCCTTTGCCCGCCTGGATCTGTCTATGAATGAAGCACCCCAGTAAATATCGAGTTGATGCATTGGCGCACCATAATTCATCAAAACACCACGGAATAATTCCAACAATCTGTGGGACAAAAACTGCAAGAACTAAAAACTTTCTGATACAAATCAATATAAAACAGCTTAAGAAATACGAAAATACCACTTTTAAGCTCCACTAACTTCCTAAACAGACGAAAGGCATGGTTTTTCTCTATTTCCTCACTTGTCGAGCACATGGTGGGCAGCAAATGTGCGATGCCATTAAAAATACTTTTGCAGTCTACAATTTTGGAATTTTGTTTTTGCCCTATAATTTTTCATCAACTTCCCCCAAAATTATCCAAAAATGATAGCTGTCTGGTTGTACAGTTTCAGACCAATCTATACATAGTTCTTTACCGTTGGGACTGGATCACACAGTTTAGACGAATATCTGAGGGAACGTTCAAAGACAGATTTTCTAACTCAAAGTAGACCCCCCTCAAATTTTAAAAAGTTGGTGTTCCCATCCTTGGGAACGTGCATTTCCATTTATGGAACAAGTGTTTTCAAATATGGCTCAATGTTCCCATTGTTGGGAACGTAGCCATTCTTGGGAACGCTGACTACAGTTTCCCCCACTGAAATGAATTCCTGGATCCACAACTGCTTGTTAAGTCAAAGGTTTTGGACAGCACCTGCCTAAATGCAATATAATTTGTGCGATGCCTGAATTTTTTACCATACATCAGCGGGAGTCATTATGCAGGGTTCCCGACGCATGGGAAAAAACGGCTCCGCACGTGCTGTTTTTATGCTGGGCTGTTTCTTTTTAGATCGGAACTAGTCGTATCCAATAGTTCGTATAGTTTCGGTACTTCATATGCAATAGTAAAAAAAACAGAACTGTGTAAGGGGCCAGTCAGAAAATAGCTCAAGAGCTAACTGCTTGAGAAAGAATCCAAAATTTCCAAATTCCAAAAACAGGTCCAACCGGAAAACACTCGGGGTCAAACACGACAAAGATGCCAAATTCGAGATGACTCCAAAAGAACCAACCTGGCAGGCCCAGTTGCAAGCCCTGATGAAAACCAAGAGGCCAACAAACCTTATCACTAAAATGCAAGCCGGACTTTTTTCAATCTTAGAAGAAGCGATCTAAAAGTAGTGATGATCGCATAAGACATTTCAGCTTATTCAAAACCAAGCCTCAGGCCCAGGAAAAGGTGCTTACGCCATGGACATGCACTACTAATGAATGAGAAAGCGGTTAGTTAGAGTTTCAGCATCATGCAAGGCAGCACACAGCAGAAAGACACGCATAAAGATGCAGTATACGAATCTAATCCAGAAATGTACTACCTAACAATCATTTAGCCACCCAAATTTCGAAAAAGTCGGAGCTTTCACCGCGCCAACAAAAAAAAAACCAGAGGCACCCCACAGCAAACAAAACTGAAGCGGACCCTGGCTATGGTTAGTGGCGACTGCCCGTCTCGCAGGCAGCTCCCGTCACCTGCCGACCCACAGTAAAGGAGAGCCACTGACTGGAATCTGGCCGGGGCGCACCTCTGCCGCCGCTGCCGCCTCCGGCGACCCGTCCGCGTCGGCAGCGCGCTCCCGCTCGCGACGCCGCCGCTTGTGCTTCAGCTTGTGTTTGTGCCGCTTCCTTCTGAGCGCGCCGGCGGCTGGCGGCGCCGCGTCAGCTGAGACGTCCGGCGCGGCGGGGGCGGCGGCGGCGGCTCCGGGCGGCGCGGGACACGACGGCTCAGGGTGGGCAGGCGACGCCGCACAGCCCGCCGCCGCGCTGGCCACGCGGTAGTAGGCGGGCGACATCTGCGGGTAGCTGGGCGAGAGGCGCGGGTAGGCCGGCGAGCGCGCGCCCCACGGGTAGGCGGGCGAGGCGCGCGGCGAGCCAACCAGCTTGCGCTGCACGTCCTTGCGCGCCTTCTTCAGGGCGCGCCTGGCCGCCTTGGCGCTGGCGGTGGGTCGCGAGAGTGAGAGCGCGCGCTCGGCCTCCCCATCTCGCGCCACAGCCGCCGCCGGCTGCAGCTTACACTTGGCTGGAATCTTCAGCACGGTACCAGCGCCCTCACGACCCCCGAATGATATCTTCAGCACAGGGGTGAGCTCAGCGTCGTCCTGCTGGCTGCTGGCTCGCCGAGCGCCGTCCACCAGTACCGACTCGTCCCACAGGTCCTCCATCGAGCCGACCGCCAGCCGTCGCTTCCGCAGTCCGGTCCGGCGGTCCGGCGCCTCGGCCGGCTCGGCACAGACCGACGGCACGATAGCACCGCCGCTGATCTTGATCTTCTGAAGCCGGGGCTTGGCCGGGCTGTCAGGAGAGGCTTCCGATGCGCTGGACACCACAGGAGCCACCGGAGGCTCCCGCCGCGCCAGGGCGGCGCCCACGATCTTGATGGGACTGACTGTGAGTTTGAGCGGCGGAGGAGGCGGCTGGGGCGGTGACGGAGGAGCAGGCGGCGACAGCGGCGGGGGCGAACACGGTGGAGGCGGGGGAGGGGGCGGCGGCTCCGTCGGCGCAGGGGCAGTCACTCGCGCCGGGGCCGCCGCCGCGCCCGACCGGCGACAGGACACCCGCACCTGCTGCGCACTCAGGCGAACGATGGGCACCCGGGGCAGTGACAGCGTCGTCGTCGTCATCGTCGTCGACGTCACCGGCGGCGCGACCTCCGGCAGCGGCACCGCTGCCGGGTCAGCATTCTCATCACCGCCACCTCGACGACCGCGAGCCGCCTGCTGCACCTTCTCGTTGCTCTCGGTGCATATGCTGCGACAGTTGGAGCAGAGCACCTGGCGCGGTCTCAGCCGCACCGTCGAGCGGCCGCCTCGAGGCCGGGCCTGCGCCTTCCGCGGCGGCGCCGACACGTCGTGCGGTGTCTGGAAGTAGGTCATGCGGGTGCTGATGGTGTGGTAGGGGTCATCGGCGGCCGGGGTGGTATGGCTGCTGCCCGGCTGTTCTGGGTTGTACCAGACGGGCGGCTTCACACCACAGGGTAGTCCACTGCAACAGCACCGCAGTGCCGAGCGTTAGACTGCAGCAGACACGGTGTACGGTCAGAGACGGAGTTCTACATCGGGCACTTGCTATTTCTTTAACAGAAAGCGACCGGAAAAGGAGCCAGATGGACTTTTCAGAGGCCTAACATACGTTACTGACCTTGAACACTAACCCAGATCAGTAAGTACAAAATAAGCATCGTAACTGACCGAGTCTCAATATTTGTTTATATAATTACACTAAACAAAAGGTTTAGCATCCAGGCGATCATAGTTTCTACGCTTATAACTAATAAATTATGCGAATAACCATAACCGAATTCGAGCTCAACCAGATATACCATTAAAATATCACTCCTTTCATAGAATTGATACTCATTTCAGATTTCGCCGCAACTTTGCATATAATACGGTTTGATGCATTGGCGTTGGACTGTTATAACACTATTTACTGTATTACGACACCTACAAGGTAGTAGATATTATATTTCCCTACCAATAAAAGGAAGACAATACTACACAGCTATAAATGCATTTTCTGTCAGATAAATAAGGTAGCTGATCACCTAAGCTTTTAAATATACAAATTTGATCATAAAGACGGAAAAACTACATATACATATAATACTACATAAAAACATTCCTTCATATATTCTGTGATACTCACAGCAGTTCAAAGAGAAATTACAAGTAACGTATTAGACTAGCCAGTACGTCTCTCTGTTTCTGCTGTATAAAATGCACGGTGCAAGGACATGGCAAGTGAGCTGCAGGCCCAAGCAGACATATTGCCACAACGGACTGGAACACGAAGCGTCCTTTAGAAAGACTGATTCACTTTCAGATCGTTCTCAGTTCACGTTCTCTGTTGCTACATGATTCACAAAGAAAACAGAGCACCCCTGTTTGTATTAGTACCGGTGCCTGACCGGTGCCTTTAGCGGAAAGATGTGCGGTGAGCACCCTGGTACGTTCGTCAATGTTAGTTTGGTGAAAACTAAGCTTAGAGAACACATGGTTGGAGTTAATCGGTACCCTACTTTTCCGGCGACATCGAGGTGCCAGCTGCCATCCTGGTGGAAGGGACTGAGGGAAGGTGAACTTGGGATCTACAGCTAAGAACCTCACAATTGTGTCACGCAAACCTGCAGATCGGTTGGTGAAGTAGGCATCGTGATGTCAAAGCTTTATAATGCTGCGGCGTACTGCCTGCATATTCTTTGTGGATGTCGATTTGTTTTGATTATTTGTACCTGCGTATCTATTAGAGAGAAAAAATCATAAACAGCCCGATAAAATGCATGATATTCACCTCCGGAATGGTAACGCGTTCTGCAGGTGCTAAATACCCAATCGTTTAACTCGCCCTATTAACAACGCAGGGCACTAGTCATTTTAGCTGACATTTTGATAACTATCAGAATCAATGGGAAAACTTTAGGTTGGTTACTGGGGGAGATAATTATCTGTAGATTCGCATAGCAACGCGAACTATTCTGTTTACGAACGTGAAAAGTTCACATATGATGTAATTTCAAATTATGAGGGTTTGACTAGATCTGCAAAACAAATATCTTCCTTTCGAGGTTTGGTTTACTCCAGGCCCGTGTGTGACCGTTGACACACCCAAGCACAGACAATCGAAAATACATGTTCATCATTACTGAAAGGTGCAATGCTCCTGCACGGCCCTGAAAACACATTATCCACCGCCGCAGTGTGCCTCCGATTCACCCTGGCACCAGAACACAATGGGTCCGATGCATTATCTGGCACTCCAAAATTAGTAGCTGGTGTTGAACGGCAACTGTTATATGAAAAATGTTGCGGCAAGAGTCGAAATGTTATCGCCCATGTAGCTGAAGGTATTAGGGCACTTTCTGATAACTAGAGATAAGTTAACTAGAGATATTCGAGATAAAGCATATGTCTAGATAGCCGTGTTTCCTCGTTTTCCTCTTTTTTGCCCTTCAATCTCTATATTAGAATAACATCGTGCAAAGACGACGGACCTAGGCGGACACCGTGGCACAGTGCCCCCTTTTAATAATACATTTTAAGACTCATCCTGAAACATTGACTGGAAATAAATGGGTCATGGTGCCCCCACACCTATTAAATCCGGACCCCCCCCCCACTACTAACATTGTGCTTCTTCATGACTTATGGCATGTAACAGGAGAGGGTCAACCGGAGACACAGTGTTTGGTACTACTTCATTGTCAAAGCCATGCAGTCCTATCCCAGTGACAAAATCACAACACTGTGTAGGACAGCTCAACACAAATGGTCTTGAACACTAGCGCAATGCTGCAGGTCGCAATATCTTTCGGTGTCTAATCTCTTTAACGATATGACCAAAAGCGTTTGGGTGCATTGATATGTCCGTGTTTACAATACCTTGTGCAAAGGGCACTGAAATGTTACTTCAGCTTCGATGGCAACTGGTCTGCTACCATGCTCCATGCATCGTTGGTCCTCCACTGCCTGAGATGTCCCATTGGACCCCCTCTATTTGTGACTGATTCAGAGCCATTTCAGCAAAGGAAAACTGTGGTTAGAATTTCAAATAATAGTTACATTCCCAATAATGGGAACAATGCTACCGTCTCACGGAAGAAAGGCGTTCGTCACATTTTTTTCGATTTTGGTGTCATTCGATTCGGAAAGACAAGCTCCATCTAACTATTAAATGATTTGACACAATTCCCTCAAAATTTGTAGTTATACTGTTATTACCGCTATTCTCCGGCTCACCTTTTAAGACTGTGTCTGATAATTGTTCTGCACAATTGCCTGCTTAGAATATTCGTTAACCATGATCATTTCTCTTACAGATATGTTTGTAATGGCAGCGTACATAAGAGCCGGAATGTATAATAGATTCAGTCGCTCACAAGCTTCTGTACTGGGCTATTGAGTGAGTTGGGGCTACACCTACTGCCATATTACTGATCAGCATAAACACAGATCATTGACTGCCAACAGCCGGGACGAAGTGGGTTTCCTTAATTCATTGCTATTTACCTAAGATGTATGAATGTTTCGAACGTTGTTTCCCAACATGCATGTTTGCTCTTTTGTGTTCTAATTATGGTTCACGATATTATTGTGATTCCATGCCAATCATTTGGATGTGTAATTTTCCGTATGAACGAAAGACTGTTTGTGCTGTACTGACCCATCGCATGTGTGTTTTGCTTCAACAGCTTTTACGTGACCACATGACCAAAAGATGAAAATACAGAACATTAGATTCCTACCAACCCTAGTGTATTATTAACAGCAGTTATAACTGTCTGTTCAAACCAGCCCTAGGGCTCCGCTAATGTTAAGCAAAACGGAAAAGGCGCTCTCCTGTAAAATATTCGGAATGTGAGATACGCTTTTCTTCCATTGGACAGCAGCCATTAGGAAGCTCCTTCCAAAACTGGTAAGGCACGTTAGGTACCGAAAATTGGCACGTTTGGGAACATTTGTTCAGAAAGCCCCCCCCTTCCCCACAAACACCGGAAAACAGCATGGGCGGCCTTCTGCTGGGCTTATTCACACCCTAGATGAAATTTTGAAAGGAGTTAACTTTGAATTAAGATGTCCAAATTTGAAGTCTACCTTAAATATGCATTCAAATATTACCATCTCACTTCATCCAGAAATACGACGAAAAAATTGCATTGAAACAATCTTTCATTTGAATGCTGGACGTTTCTTAGAAAAATATGCAAAATCATAAAAGGCAACAAATTTGCATTGCAAAAATACCCTAAATTTATTTTTAACAAAATAAGTGGTGCCAGGAACTTATGCAGGCAGTAATACTGCATATGAAAACTTGTTGGTTCTGTAGATTATCTACTGAAACAATTCTCAAAAGTGGTAATGAGGCAGTTTTTACATTGTTTTACACTGCTAGGCATGAAACAATCCTTGACCAATAAACTTCTCAGCCCTCAAGTAGAGTGTTTCATTCCAGTGAATTGAGCAAAAACAATGTGCCACTCTATGTACTCTATGGTTGTAATTTCAGGCAAATGAGCATAAATTGTTCATAAACCTCCTTAACAAATGGAAAAGGTAGAAATATTTTAAATTTACCAGATTTTTTAATCAAAATCTGGTGATTCATTAGACTCCTAGAAAATACAGCAAGATCATAGCATTACATCACAGAAGATTTGAAACATGCACTTCCATGTTTAAAAGGTGTTTCCATTTTTGGAGCAAGTGTTTCCAATTATGGGTCATTAGGAATGCAGTTATTGCTAGGCACTCTGACCACTGTTTCCCTACCAAATTTTAGTGAAAAGGTGCCAATTTGCAATGCTACCTCTCCAGTAATAAATTTTACAGTGTATGACACAAAATTGGCATGAGGTAAGATTGAGCCAACAATCCATGGCATCATTTATAAGCTCTGTGCGGTGGTTTTGTTCTTTTAATATGAGGCAAACAAAACCACAGCAAAAATTCCTCCCCAAAGGATGATATAAAATTCTTAACACTACTGGAAGGCCCTGGAAAGACAAATCATCATGCTGTCTTCCATCTTTAAGGCAGGTCAAGAACATTGTGCAGAGGTTGCATATGGTCACACTTCAAATTTGTATTTTACTTTCCAACAAGGCATGATACAGCAATACATTTCAAATCATTATAACAAGCATGACCCAAGGATTTGAAAAACAAGCAGCAAGACCTTGTGACCTTAGATCCAGGTCACTACCTATGTGAGCTAGCATGGTCCCACTGATTGTCATTTGAATCCTTGGGTAAAGACGAATAACATTGTATTCACCTTTGCTCTAGGTACCAATGTAAAAACTACAGAGTAAGCTGCAGATGAAGTTTTTCAGAAAGAAGCCAAAGCAGAACAATTATTATGGGCAGTCCCAAAAAATAATTTTTGGGCTTGTGGTATTTCAAATACAGACCCATATTCCAGTCTGCAAAGTATGGCAGCAGGCTAGACAATTTGCACCAGCCATCTAAAATTCACACCAATCCCCAATATATCAGGGAGAAAAGTGCCCCCAACACTAACCACACAATGTAATGCTAACTCTCTTATTACTTAGTTTGTTTTATAAGGCCCTGTTTTGTGTCTTTATAACCATTCATTCATTATTTGTATGGTTTTAAGTGTCGCCTCCCTTGCACCAGTCTTGCGAATTTGCACCCAGTCATAAAATGTGCACCACTCGCTCCTGTCTCCAAGGGCACTCGCTCTGACGAGATTTCGTCAAAAGTGCCATACTTTGCACACTGGCCCATATTTTTATCTTTCATAACAGCTTAGTCAAATGCAACTTACCTCCTGTTAGCATCCACCAAAACTCCTTGAAAATATTTTGCCCCATTGCTATATGACACCAGGATGAATCCCTCACCATTTTGCAATACATCTACAGAAATAGTAAGAGAGCCACTACTTTCAGCAGTTTTATCTTCACATGCTTTGGCCATGCTACAATTCCCCACATCACAAGATAAACTCCAGCTCCCTATCGTGATGTGCTTTGGAGGATAAATGTTAAATATGAATTGTCTTTCTCCTTGTACCTAATTTACGGCATGGTACACTTCTAGTTAAGTTTCCGCAGTAGTAAAGGCAGATCGAACCGAATGAATGGAGAGTTAAATACAATCAAAAGCTTCCGTATGGCCTTGCGCGCGACTGTGGTTGTCTTTCTCCTTCTTCCTCCTTAGTTTCTGAGCCTCTAGTGCAGATTTTAATATTTATTTCAATGCAAAAGACACTTTTCTTCTTTGATCTCGCTGCTGGGCAAGGACTCTTGCTGCTGGTGCTGCTCCTCAGTAGTGCATTTTCAGGTAAGTCCAAAGCCAAGACTAGCCTTGAGTGAAGATACCTTTTCTACAAATTACATATAAGAATAAATTTTAACTTTAACTTCGTATTTATGACCAAAACTTTATTGAATAAATATTAAATTGGACATTACTAAAATAATAATTGCTAAAAAAGTAGCATTTTTATACTTAAAATGGATATTTTTATATGTAACGTCACTTACTTACCGCAACCAACAGCATTTTGCGCTACAGCTGAATCATTTGCGCCAGTAAATGCGAGTATATGGTATCAGTTTCTTGAAGTAAACTTCAGTACGAAGGCAATCCTCTCTCAAGCCTTACAGTTTTTCTATGACGAATCAAATGCCAACAGAAACCAATTAACAAGTTCAGTAGCGAAGTCAAGGAAGGGGGGATTTTTGGGAGCTTAAGTGCTGCTGCAAGATTCTCCGATCAGGGGGCCCGAGAGTCAATCTCAATGGGCCAAAGTTTATCTAGAGGGAGTGAGGGGCGAGAGCTCGTATCCCAGACTCCCCGAGTGTTCGCCGAGCTCGTTCATGGGCCCCTGACATAGGCGGATCCAGGATTTCCGATCGCGGGGGCACCTTCCCGGGGGGGGCGCTATCCGGGCTGGCGCACTTTGACTGGCAAAACCTATCAGGGGGCGCAAAATCCTATCGGTGGGTGGGGTGGGGTGAGAAGCGACAATTCAGGGGGCGCCATCGACCTTTCAGGGGGCACCGTGGCCATACAGTGGGCAACGAGGGTCAATTGGGGGTCACGTGCCCCCTTTTCTCCCTGGATCCACCTACGGCCCCTGAGAACTCATCTCGGGATTATTTGTCAGGGGGCCCATCAGTTCTGATATAAGGGGAACTCCGAGAGTCAGTCTCAGAAGGCCCCCGGGAGCTACTCTGGGGTCGCTAGTGTTAGTATCTTTGGTGCCGAAGATTGCTGGTCTCAGGGAGCCCAGAGATAATTTTAGGGCCCCCAGAGGTCTCATCTTACGAGCCCCGAGTTATTTTCAGGGGGTCCACCCAAGAGCTTATTTCGGGGAGGGGGCCCTACTAGTCTCATGGGCGCCGCAGAGTGTCGTTCTCATGGGGGTCCCCAAGAGAAAATTTTGGAAGCCATCGAGAGTAGGCCTCAGGTGGTGCCCCCGAGTCTTGGTCTAAGTGGGCCCTCGGGAGTCAGTCTCAGGGCAGACCCAAAGTTTTGTCTCAGAAAGCCCCGGAAATCAGTCTTACGGGCATCCGAGTGCTAGTATTGGAGCCCTGAGATTTATTCCCAGAGCTACTTTCTAGTTCTGGTCCACGGGTCCCAAAAGTTCATTTCAGGGGGCTCCGAGTTAGCCTCAGGCCTCTGAGGACCCTTGAAGGCTAATCTGGCACCCCGAGAGTAGTCTCAGGAGTGCCAAAGAGTCAGTCTCAGGAGCGGCCCTCTACCCGAGTGTTGGGGGCCTAAGGGCTAGTCTCAGAAGTCTCTCAGGAGTCAGTCTCAGGGGACCCCTGAGAGCTAACCTCGATGCCCCTGAGAGTCAGTCTCAGGGGATATCCCAAGGGCTAATCTGGAGGCCCGAGTGTAATTCTCAGAGATGCTCTCTAAAACTTATCTCAGGATCCCCGATATTTTTGTTCAGGGGGCTCTGAGTTTTGGTATAAGGGACCCGAGAATCGATCTCAGAGGACTTCTGAGAGTTTATCTGGGGGGGAGCGAAAGCTAGCCTTGTGAGTGCCCCTAAGTGCTGATCTCAGGGGCGCCAGACTTAGTCTCAGGGACCCCAAGAACTAATTTCGGGAGCCCATGTTATTTTCAGGGGCGCTTCAGTTTTGGTCTTAGGGCCCTCCGATTGTCAGTTTCAGGGGTACACCGTGAGACATTCTTGGGAACCTATAAGAATAGTCTAGGGGGTGCCCCCGTGTTTTAGCCTAAGGGGTCCCGAGGGTCAGTCTCTGAGCGCCCCCCCTTATAATCAGTTCCAGGGAGCACCCAAAAGTAAGTCTCAGAGGGACCCCGAAAGTTAGTCTCAGGGCCCCACGAGAGCTAATTTTGACCTCCAGAGTCTCAGATATGCTGTCTCAGATATGCTGCCGAGTTTTGGTTACAGGGTCCCTTCGGGTCAGTCTCAGCTTAAATAAATTTATATTGAGTCTCAGGGGCCTCCGAGATAGCCTGAGGCACCTAAAGGCCCGGAAGTTGAAATATGGGGCTCCCGATAATTAACCTCAGGAGCCCGAGAGTCAGAATGAGGGGCCTCCCAAGAATTTGCCTCAGGTTTATTGGTCTAGAAGACCTCCTGGAGTTAGTCTCAGGGGCCCACTGGAGTTGCCCTCACGTGCCCTCGAGAACTAGTCTCAGAAAGCACCCTTGAGTACCTATCAGCCCCTTCCTCTTCCCCCCCAGCCCAGACTTAGCCTTAGGGTCTTCCAACAGACAGTTTAACCCGCGCCCCACCGGGGGGTCCGGCGCCACCTTCGCCCCACCGGGGGCCATCGATGGCCCCCTCTAACTCCGAAAATATGGGCGTTAGCGCAAATCTGCAAAGTGCAATAGAAAGCTCGCGTGAATTCAGTAAGAAATTACTTTGCATGTTTTGGTGCTCAGGTCAATGGTTCGACCTCCAGAGGTCAAATTAGGTCAAGATCGGCTATTTTCACTCAAATATGCAATGATTAAGCAAACTGGTCATAACTCTTATGTCATTAGAGCTATTGAGGCCTGGTAAAGTTCATTTGATAGCAAATTGCCAGTACTTTTTCCGCTATGTGGAACGTAAAGACCTCCCGCCAGTGGTTTGGCCTCCAGAGGTCACCTCGTGACCTAATATGACCTGAGATCACGAAAGGTCACAAAGTGATCTTGCCGTATATCAAATGAAAGCCAGTGACAAGACAAACACGGTGGTGTTTGTTTCACCGCTCTAGCTTAATTAGGTCAAAAGTTATTGTCAAAATACTGTTTTTGACCTCTGGTGACCTTGGATGACCTTGGAAAAGTCAAAGGGTAAATATGACCCCTGGGATCCGTGAAAGGGTGTCCAAAAACGCTGTTCTGAGCAGTCTGAGTATTTGCAATCATTTTTGTGGCTTTTATATCATGAAACAGGTTTTCCCCATGCTTTTCCAATGGGAGAGGTCGCCTCGTGACCTGACCCCAGGGCACGAAATCGAAAAATCCCGGATATACACCTTGTAGACCCTGGAGGGGTCATGAAGTGCAGGAAGTTTCAAATCGATCGACTTTGAAATGTAGCTCTTACAGAGCTCTAAAGTTGAAGTGAGGTGACCTTGGTTGACCTTGTCTGGTGACCTGACCTTGGGTGACCCGGGGTAAAAAATTTCAGGGATGATGGGAAAATGATGCAGTGAGAGGTAGAGCCCTCAACCGCGGTGCTGCACCTCGTCGTTTTTCTGCTATCCCGGAAAAAGTTTAGGGGGGCCATCGATGGCCCCCGGTGGGGCGAGGGTTAAATAGGCACCAGGAGGCAGCCTCAGAGTACTCCCAAATTCTGGTTTCGGGGGCTGAAATATTGATTTAGGGGAAAAAATAGTACCTTCGGGGCTTCCCAACGTGTGGGAGTCGGCGCAGTTTCAAGTGCTACGGAGGGGTATGTGAGCAGTTTAATCAGTAAGACCGTTCGCGGAATCGGTGTTATATAGCACCTTGGCACAATCCCACATCATTTTCTTTGTACGTCCTTTTTCCTTTCCCTTTCTTTCAAAATGAGGAACACAGTCAACCGTCACCCCGGTGGGGGGAGGGGGTGTTTTGCCCCCTCTCGGATTTTTCCGGTAGCACCAAAAAACGGTGGCAGAATACAAAATGTATTCCGGTATTTTCTATATAGGTGACTTATGGTCAGATACAAATCATTAACACGCGCCCTGCTGGGGTCCCTTGCATGACGCACCCCGCTGGAGGGGCGTTTTTCGCCCCCTCTCTCCGTATCTCGTTTCCCACGAAAGCTAAATGAAAACTACGGGCGGCGTTCGAAAGCTCTTGACAAGACGAAGAGAATTTATAAGAAGAATTTTTATGTCAGGTCAATATTGAGGTCAGCATAGGTCAAAGAATGTTGCATAGGCTTACAACAGAGCAGTGTACGTTTCCCTCTCTAGATCTGCTCTCAGGGGAGCTAAAGCAAATCTTTATGCATCATTGGATTCTTCTCATCGCGGCAAATTGAATGATGTATAATTATACATTATTATATGGTTTATTAGGTTATTTGCCATATTATAATATGACCTTGCTAGGTCAAATAGTCAAAATGACCTGATCTCGACCTAGGTCAGGGTTACAGAGTAACCTGGTATAGTCATGTTACATATCAATCGACTCCCCGTGACAATATCAACATAATGCAAGCAAAATGGGAGCTTTATCTCAATCCAGTGAGAAGTTATTGGCAAAACAATCACTCTCTGCTCCCGTGACCTGATATGACCTTTGAGAGGTCAGATGCTCAAAACCTCACTTTTATGGTCAAAATCGTGGTAAGAATAGACAGCTTGAGGATTTTCAGCCTAATCTATCCAGTATTCCCTGAAAACGAGTCCATTCTATTTTCACCATAGACTTATAATGGGGTAACCAAAAATTGGCCCCACCTTAGGTTAACAATATAAAAATTCCGAGATAGCAGATTTGTAGACCCTAATGACCTTATTATATTGTGGAAGTTTCAAACTGATAGTTTTGCTAATGTTCCCTGGGCGCTGCTTCAAACTCGATATTGTAGGTTTTGAAGTCAGGTCACTTGACCCTGAATAGCTCCTTGACCTGACATGACCTTAACTAAAAAAAATTGATCAGATGTGTAAAATTAATCAGAGATAAGGTGCCATAAGTTTCATTGTTCTGCGTCTCTTCGTTTTTTAGGTATCTGGGAAAAACCAGGAGGGGGGCGAATTTTGTCCCCCATCCCCAGCGGGGCGCGTGTTAACTCTAAATTGAAAATGCATCGGGAAAACAGGAATTCGGCTGTAGTGGTGTAGATACCGCTGATAACACCTTCATATTCTCCAACTCGAAGTAACCTGGGCCCCTTTCCTGGTTCATGTTGCAAGGTTTGTCCTGTGACCTCTGAGAGGTCATCCAGGGCCACATTAGCAGGTTTGCAGACTTTGGCCAATGCCTTTGCAGAAAATGAGGATAAAGCTTTTATTTTGATACAATGACGTTTGGATTGCTATTGCGAGTCGATTGATTCGCATATTGAACATGCTAGATTAGACAGTGACCATGACCTGACCCCAGGTCAGGTTATTTTTGTTTTGACTTGGTATAGTCATATTTTCCGTAACAAAAGAAAGCCAATGGTGCTTAACAATCGATTCTAATTCAACTCTATCAGAAGGTAGAGCCCAGAACCTCTTTTCCAACATGTCATCTTTTTTACCTGTCTGCTAACAGTCAATACAACTTGAGCCTCAAAGTGACTGATATATTTTTGTCTTGAATTTGCATGAGCGTTCCACCAGCCTTCGCGTTTTTCGCTATCCCGCATAGGTGCTGTGTTCGAGGGGGTGTTCGAACACCCCGAACCATGGTGAAGGAGGTTCAGATGCCCACCGGGGTGGGTGTTGAATTATATCGTTTGAGATCCAAAGCTGAAAACATATTTTGAAAATCACATGCCTTGGAGAAACATGTATCCATGCTCACTGTATACGCAAAAAATAGACAAAGCGAAACATGTCGATCTGGCACCAGTGCGGAATGAAGGATAAAAATGAATACAGGTTTTTATCAATCACAGGATGAAATCAAACAGCAAATCTGACTGTTCAGCTCATTCTAAATTTAAAATTCAATCCGAATAGATACCTACCTACCTAAAGATTCTGAAATAAACAACTTCCGAACAGCTTTGTAGGAAATGAGATGAACAAGGCAATCAATGAACATGTAGTCATAAGAAGAACAATGCACTAAAATTTGACAATAAAGAATAACAGGGCGATCCAAGGCCATAGACATCTCGGCTGTCGTGGTAAGCTGCTCATTTACAACATTGCAAAGGTACGAGAATGGCTGTAGTTAACACGCGCACTGGAGGGGGCTTTGGAGGCCCCCCACACCTGTTTTTCCCAGGTGGCCGGAGAACCGCTTGTAGCCGAAAAACGACACGTGGCCATATTTAACAGAATTTAATAGCAGGTCGATTGGTGAAGACTTTTTGAAAATCGGCCGAAAATTGTTTGACTTATAGGCTTTCAAAGTCAGACCTGCATTTTGAGATCGCCGTAAACGCACCGTCGGACCAGTTAGCTTGCATTGAAGACCGAGTGGTGGCATCATAACGTCATATAAGCGGGACTATATGTCAAGGTCACTTCACATGAAAGTCAAGGTCAAGGTCAAAGGTCACAGGTCAAGGTCATATCTGCACTTTCAAGGTCACTGACCACTGTGCGTCCGGCCAAATGACGTTACCCAGTCTGACATATATTATGCTATGACGTCATCGGTAGGGTACCCCAATACAAAGGTCAAGGTCAAAGGTCAAGGCCAAAGGTCATTGGGAAAGGTCAATCCTAATTTCCCGCCAAACAGTGGCTACAGTGTTAGTCAAAGTGTAAATAATAAGTAGTATACCATATTATGACCTTGAAGGTCAATGACTTTGAATGACCTTGTCCCAAAAGTTGTGGAGAAGCCTTTTTGAGACCTCTTCTCTATGAACCTTGCTCGCCTTTAGCTTATTTCCACCATTTTCCTGCATAGTCACAGCTTTTACCAATCGATCCCAGCATGGCCAATATTTGACCTTTATGACCTCGTTTGACCTTGAAGATATTGACCTAGGTCCATGAAAATTAGTCATCACGTAGATCACCATAGCCCCCACCCACCTACCAAGTGGCGTTTTTTAGCCCTCTTAGTTTCCGAGATCACTGGAGGGGGGACCTACCAGGCCCCCCTCCAGTGCGCGTTAGTGCCAGACCCCCTCCAGTGCGGGTGTTAATGCAACAGGATCCGTCCACGGAATAGACGTTACATACTGTATCGGGCATCCTCCAACGTCCCTTGTATTTTACTCCCTTTTTTCTGTTCGCTTCCTTAAAAATGTTTTGATTCACGAATTCGGCACTCACTAATGTCGTAGACGAAAGCTGTAATTTCTTCGTCCAACTGACAGCACCTGACTTTCAAATAACTTCAAGATCAACGCTTGTAAGGCTGTTCGGTCTGATTGCCAGAATAAATTGAGGTAGAATCAGGTATAATATCATACACACAATAATGTGCAATTTCCGTAATGTGTCATAACGCTAGCTGTTATTGTAACCGCACTGCCATATGTGGGCCAGGTTTAACCCATCACCTCCGTGGGGGTCCGATCGGACCCCCTTGGTTATTTACGAATGAAACAGGTATTTTTAAAATATTTTACATAGGTACTTCTTCTTTGGTTAACAATGCCGGAAATCACTCTTACGCTTTCGGGAGCGTATTATGGGGATGGAAAAGACCTCCTGGAGGCATTTACCCACCTGGAGATTCGAACAAGGCTCAGCGGCATTGAAGTCGAACGCCTCTCCCCCACGCCACCACATCCCCTTGGGAAATCATCCCTCTGAATGCAATGGGAGCATCCCAAGTATTGCAGGCTTCCCGATGGAGCCCCGCTATCTTACCCGGAATCTAAGATCCGTCTTTTGTAAAGGGTAAAAATTCAGGTTTTGAGACTCCTGCACGTTTGAAAGTTCGCTCAATTTTACTCCTTGCCCATGTCGCATACAAACTGAGCAATCAGTCAATCGAACAAATCGGCACATTCGCCACATTTTCTGGGATACCTACCTGACTTTTGGCCTCTCACTGTGATGAATTTCAGCCAGAGGGTCATCAAGTATAGTAAACACTCGAATATGTGGAAAAACTGGCACCTCCATCCCTTCCCATGGGTACATTTTGCTGTTCTCCCCGCTTGAAACTTCAGAAAGTGCACGGCATTTTGGAACCGTGACAATTATCGGGTCTTATTATCATATCGAACCTGCATCTCTAGCAACCCGCGCTCGGCTCTACTCGCCCCGGGCACCGCACATGATGCTCCGTATCTGCGAATCAGGGAGCTCGCAGAGTTGTGCGGACCAATCAGCGCTGAGCGGCGTTCACCCGAGGTCAAAGGTGAGGGACGGTGCGCGTCAGTACCATTTCGCCGGCGCGGTGGGCATACGTGGCGCAAGCAAGAGCCGTGACAGTTGCCTGTGGTATCTACGCTGAACAAGTAACCATGCAGCAGGAGTGGTTCTGGGGTGAGTGAGATCCTGGGTGGGGCTAGATGGCATTATGGATGTGTTCTGTTTGTAACCGATACGTGTTCTTGTGTTTCAAAGGTATTCTTCACGCCGCACTTTTTATAAATTGTGTGTTGTTTGTGTGTGGTTCCAGTTGGGACTTGTCGCCCCGACTCCCCCCCGAACGATCACTCATGAAGGGTTGATTTGAAGGTTTACGTGGGACGCTGCCCGCTGTCCCCTCGTTGGGACCTGTGTGGTAACTTTGCCGCGTCTCAACATCCGCCTGACATGCCTGCCACGTGTTGGGGCCCGCCTCGTTTTTCTCTACCAAATTTCTCGGTAAAACAAAAAATAAAGAAGAAAAATACTCAATCCTGATAATCTTACGGATTTAACAATTCGAAATCTAAGAATTTAGAGTCAAAACTTTCTACTTCAAAACCTCTGGCTATCTTGATGTCTAAAAACAGCAGGCAATGGGTCACGACTTAGTCTCCATTGCCAAAATCTCCATCACCAAATGTAATCTGGATCGGACTGCCGATGGAGTTCATCAATAGATATTTCCTCAGTACTATGGCACGGCCCACGCTAAAGTCCTGGGAAAATGACACTTGATAAACTCGACGACTCCACGATAAATTGATGATCAGTGGTCCTATACTTATCGTATTCTTGCCATGGAAACTAAATTTGGGATAAAGGCGAAAGCCCTGGGGAGAAATAAATAGCTTGTAATGGCAAAGCCTCCTCGATTGTTCATCGGCAAAAATAGCAGTATTCTTTAATGGGCGCGGCAGTGCAGTTTCAAAGGCGGCAGTGCCTAAGTCCCATGCAAAATTTCGATAGTTTTTAGTGTAAACGGATACTATTACGACTCTGATAGTTTTCGGCAGTGGAAGCTGCATTTTTAATCGAATTTTGGATTCCGATATTTAATTTCTCCTAGTTCTAGTAATGGTCATAAGACCTCGCGTGTATAATCCTAATTCTTTACCATTATATTTATTCAGTTTTGCGGATTTGGGATTTTGCATTTAAGTCGGCCAACAAATAAGAATGCAAACTAAATCGGATGACTGACGGAAATTCTGACAAAACGAATATGGTAAGGTATTAACGCTTTAGTCATCCGTAACAAAATATATTAATGAAAACTACCTAGTTCAGCCTCTTCACCACTGGCCAATAAAACTGCCAGTAAATGACATTTTTTCTGACGGAAAACACTGGAATATAAAAAATCCTTGAAGCTTAGTCCATTGTCTATGTATCCTGGTAACGATAAGGTTTCTCAGTTTATTTACAACTCGAAAAATATTGTTAACGTTTGGACGGAAGTGAGCTCCTTGGTTCGCATGATCGTTACATTGTCTTATTGTGTGCCTTGATTATGCTTATATGTAAATGGGCATAAAGTATCACTTTTTTCTAAACTAAAAGAATAGAATGCTGAAAAACTTCAACGGGGGTAAAAAGTCCCGTCTCGTACGGGTATTTCCATTCACACCCAGGTGACTGCGCCGGCTTCACCCGGCCGCATTCTTCCTTCGCACACCCTCGCCACAATATCTCCGCGGTAACCATGGTAATAACGACCTGGTCGATTCGGCTGGCCTTGACCTCCCGCACGCGACGCAACGCTGACCTCTGACCTGCGCGTTCGGCAGGCACCACGCTGACCTCGGCAGCAACAGAGTACTGCTGGCTGCCCACCTTCTCTGAAGCCGATGACAGTGCGGACAGTGTTGACGTCGACATCGAAGAACAGGAGAATGCTACCAAGACTCTGGGCATCACCATGGCCGTGCTTGGGTCCGATGTCCCCGACGGCGAAGTACAGGTTCGCGCATCTCTGCTCCGACGTACTGATGAAACCTTGGCATGCCGCGTGAGATTTTTTATTATTATTTCGCACGTCGTATCATTGCAATGAAAGGCTTATGTTCCCATCCACCGGAAGTGTTTTTAAGCTATAAAAATAAGTGACATGACGCTTATAGTAGTCTCTCTGGTTATATTTCCATTAAGTTCCAGGCGGAGAGAAAAGCAGCTGGTCAAAAATATAAGCTTATAGGTTAGGCTCTGTTTGTTTGCTGTTGAATTCTCGTCAATAAACAAAGAAACTTTTAAATTAACATTAATGTCTGCCTCGTTGGGGCCTACACTTAATTCATGCCATAACCCGAGCAAGAAAACAGATATCAACCGCTACACATTTGAGGCATCGCCTCCTTGGTGGCTGCAAATAATCTCGGCAGTGGCCACATTTCCTGAACTGCGCGTGCGCGGACAGGAGTTGGAGCTGGTGACTAAGAACGTGCGGGAGACGGAGGTGACTGTCACGGTGGCTGTGCTGGTGGGCGGTCGCATCTACAGCCAGCAGATGGCGCTGGAGTTGCCGTGCGTGGCGGCCAAACTGCGCCTGAAGCGGGGATCAGGCCCCGTGCACCTCATCGGCAAAGAGTTTGTCGGTACGTAGACCACACTCTCTATCCTCTGCATAATTCGGCAAGCACCTCAATTGTCGTGTGGACTCCACAAATGCTTCCACAAATTTTAGTTGGTCAGTGTAAACCAAAGGAATAAATATCTGTGTTTAACACGCGCATTGACGGGGGGCGGGTACCCACCCCCCTCGGGTTTTTCGGAGATAGCAGAAAAACGGCGGTGCGTAGCGCCGCCGTACTTGGCATACCTTTTTCCCCATCATTTTTACAACTTTTGTAAAAATTTTAAGGTTAGGTCATCTCGGGTCAGGTCACCAGTACAGGTCAAGTGATCCGACCTCAAAAAAGTTTAAGATAGCATAAGTCGGAGCAGGGTGAACTTATCCGATTGAAACTCATATCACATAATGGGCCACCGAGTTGTCTAAAATTTGTTTCGGTAAATTCGATATCGATGACCTAAGGTCAGATACGATGCATGACCTCTCCATTGGAAATACATGGGGAAAATGTTTTTTACGGAGTAACTCAGTAACTGATGATAGAGCATTTGTTTTAGCTGCATTAGACTCGCCTGGGCTTTGCGGTTCTAATGATATGCATTTTATATAATTTGACCCTGACCTGACCTCAGGTCAGGTCAAATCTTTGATTTGACCTAGCAAGGTCAAATCATATATCATTCGATTCGGCTTGCTGCGAGGATTCATAAAGTTTGAGTCGATTTGCTCTATCTTTACTTGTTCAGATGTAATGGCCTAAAAACTGAATTTACATGTTATCCCTATGAAGGCATGTTTTGACCTCTCGTGACCTTAAATGTGACCTGAAAAAAATTGTGCAAATTTTTTCGATGGAGAAGTGGATGGGCAGCCCAACGCCGTTCACCGTTTTTTCGCTACCTACCGTGGTTGTCAAGATCTTAGGGGGGTACCCGCCCCCCGTCAATGCGAAGGTGGCTCAGACCCCGTCAATGCGCGTGTTAAAGCAGTTATTTTTCATTACTGAAACTACATTCTGGGCTCATCGTCGGTTTCACAACATGCCTAGTCTACCTACTAAGACATCTGTAGACAGAGTTGTAACGTTAAATGTTTTGGGGAATTGCATATTATTGGGCGCATGCTATGATGGGTTAAAGGCCCTCTTTGCATTTAAGCAGCTACTCACGTGGGAAAGTTTTTGGTTTTCGCGCCCAGCTACCAGAGCTAAGTATATAGCGACTCCTATCGTAAGAATAGAGGTCTCGGGGGAATGCCGGGGGACGCTGCGGAGAGCACCTGACGTGGCGTTGTGACTGCAGACAGGTGGTTGCTGATACAAAACTTTGCATTGAAGATACATCTGCATCCCAAAAGTATCACAACCCACAATGAGTTGTTTCCCAGGCCGCAAAGTGCATTTAAATGATGCCCACAAACAAGTTAGGATTAAAGAAGAACCAAATACTCTAATATGGTTTGAGCTGAAATCTTACGGCCTGAAATACTGCTTTTAACATGAGACTAAGCTTTGGATAACTGTCGTTCCTGTGTCCTGCTCACCAGCAGACCACGACATCGACCCAGATGAGGACGACATGGATGACGAGGAGGACGAAGTTGAAGTTGAAGAGGAAGAAGACGAAGGGCTCAGTAATGGAGCGACTGCGGTCGCCGCTGCCGGCCCGGCTAAGGTGAGATCAGAGATTTTCTGGGGTCGAATGTGTTTTGAATACTGCTGCAATGCTGGGCGAATCCAGGCTGCTCTGACCTGCTCTTTTCAAGGTTGAGTCTAAATCAGACGCCAAATTCCGCCCCGTTCTATTCAAGTGGGCTCAAAATCTTGAGCTTTCGATCCCCAATCAGACCTTCCAGGTATTCACTAGGTCGCCCAGGTCCTTTTTCCGAGTGTATAACAGCAAATCGGTTGGTCTGTGGTCATGGGTGTCGAAAGCGGGGGAGAGGGTTCCTCGCTTTGATGTCTGTTCTCCCCAGTACAATTTCTGTGACGACGCCCCAGACTATTATGAAGGCAGAATGCCAGTTTGTAATGGAGTTCTTATTTCTGTTCAGACGGATTCCAAGAAGAGACGACTGGCACCTCAACTGTCTAACGGCAAAGCCACCAACGGGACCAAGGTGAAGCGTAGCAAAACAGAGGTAAGAATAAGCTGGTGAAGCCCCCTTAATTTATGCTTCGTTAATTTAACGTAGCTATATTCCCTTCAAAACTTACAGCATGCGAATAACCAATCATGTAATGCATTAACCCTCGCTCTACCGGCACCCGCAGAGTTACACACTTACCGGCATGGTTGAAAAAATCCTCCCCGGTCGACCGACTGATAACTTTGCTTGCGGCGAGCAAATATGGCTAACTGCCCCGATGGGCCTCCGAGCCACCTTCACCCTGGTGCGGGACTGGCAAACACCCCCAACCCCCGCTTCGAACTCGGCTCCTATGCAGGTTAGCGAAAAAAACGCTAACGCTGGAGGATAGCTCATGCAAAGTCATTAACACGCGCATTGACGGGGGGCGGGTAACCGCCCCCCTTCGGGTATTTCGGAGACAGCAGAAAAACGGCGCGCGCAGCGCCGCCGTACTTGGTATACCTTTCTCCTCATTTTTGCAACTTCTGTGAAAATTTTAAGGATAGGTCATCTCAGGTCAGGTCACCAGTACAGGTCAAGTGACCCGACCTCAAAAAAAGTTTAAGATAGCATAAGTCGGAGCAGGGTGAACTTATCCAATTGAAACTTATATAACATAATGGGCTCACCGAGTTCTCTAAAATATGTTCCGGTATTTTTGATATCGATGACCTAAGGTCAGGTACGAAGCATGACCTCTCCATTGGTAATACATGGGAAATATGGTTTTTACTGAATAACTCAGTAAAAGATGGCGATAGAGCGTTTATTTTAGCTTCATTAGACTCGCCTTGGCTTTGCGGTTCTAATAATATGCATTTTATATAATTTAACTCTGACCTGACCTCAGGTCCGGTCAAATTCTTGATTTGACCTAGCAAGGTCAAATTATATACCATTCGATTTGGCTTGCTGCGAGGATTCATAGAATTCAAGTCGTTTTGCTCTATCTTTACTTGTTCAGATGTAATGGTCGAAAAACTTAATTTACATGTTATCCCTATGACGGCATGTGACGGCATGTTTTTTACCTCTGGTGACCTTAAATGTGACCTGACAAAAAATGGTTCAAATATTTTCGATGGAGAAGCGGATGGGCTACCCAACGCCGTTTACCGTTTTTTGCTACCTACCGTGGTTCTCGAGATCTTAGGGGGGCGGATACCCGCCCCCCTCGTCAATCCGAAGGTGGCTCAGACCCCCGTCAATGCGCGTGTTAACCCGCGCCCCACCGGGGGTCCGGCACCACCTTCGCCCCACCGGGGGGCCATCGATGGCCCCCCTGTAACTCCGAAAATATGGGCGTTAGCGCAAATCTGCAAAGTGCAATAGAAAGCTCGCGTAAATTCTGTAAGAAATTAGTTGCATGTTCTAGTGCTCAGGTCAATGGTTTGACCTCCAGAGGTCAAATTAGGTCAAGATCGACTATTTTCACTCGAATATGCAATGATTAAGAAAACTGGGCATAACTCTTATGTCATTAGAGCTATTGAGGCCTGGTAAAGTACATTTGATAGGAAATTGCCAGTACTTTTTCCGCTATGGGAAACGTAAAGACCTCCCGCCAGTGGTTTGACCGCCAGAGGTCACCTCGTGACCTAATATGACCTGAGGTCACGAAAGGTCAAAAAGTGACCTTGCTGTATATCAAATGAAAGCCAGTGACAAGACAAACACGATGGTGTTTGTTTCACCGTTCTAGCTTAATTAGGTCAAAAGTTATTGTCAAAATACTGTTTTTGACCTCTGGTGACCTTGGATGACCTTGGAAAAGTCAAAGGGCAAATATGACACCTGGGATCCGTGAAAGGGTGTCTAAAAACGCTGTTCTGAGCAGTCTGAGTATTTGCAATCATTTTTGTGGCTTTTATATCATGAAACAGGTTTTCCCCATGCTTTTCCAATAGGAGAGGTCGCCTCGTGACCTGACCTCAGGGCACGAAATCGAAACATCCCGGATATACACCTTGTAGACCCTAGAGGGTTCATCAAGTGTAGGAAGTTTCAAATCGATCGACTTTGAAATGTAGCTCTTACAGAGCTCTAAAGTTGAAGTGATGTGACCTTGGTTGACCTCGTCTGGTGACCTGACCTTGGGTGACCCGGGGTAAATAATTTCAGGGATGATGGGAAAATGATGCAGTGAGAGGTAGAGCTCTCAACCGCGGTGCTGCGCCTCGTCGTTTTTCTGCTATCCCGGAAAAACCTTAGGGGGACCATCGATGGCCCCCGGTGGGGCGAGGATTAAGGAAATGCTCTGGTCACTTTTTGACTCGGGTCAATATTGATGGCATGACAGGTCATAGAAGGCTGCATTTTGAGTAGAGTATTTGGGCTCTAGCACCTGACTAGTTACGTTAGAACCATTTTTTCAGGAACCATTCGCTTTTTCTCGTCACGACAAATCGAATGATGTAGGTATAATAACGGTATGACCATGCTAGGTCAAAACAAAAAAGACATGACCTGAGGTCAGGTCAAGGTCACGTTTTAACTTATCATAGCCAATATGCGTATCAATCGGCTTGCAATATCAATCCAAACGCAATATCAAAATAAAAGCTGTATCATTGTCATGCAAAGTTATTGACCTAAGTATGAAAACTGCATAAGTAGCCCCAGATGACCTCTCAGAGCTCACAGTTCAAAATTTGCAGCATGGATCTGGAAATGGGCCTAGGATATTGATTTCCAGAATATGTAAGGTATTCTGAGTTGTATCTTTATAAATGCAGCCCAATTTTGTTTTTACCATGTGCTTCAATGGAGAGGTCACGGTCCGTATTTGAATATGAATGAAAAATACCGGAACATATTTTGTAGCTCTGAGTGGGGCCATTGTGTGGTATAAGCTTTAATCCGATAAATTCACCCATTTCTTACTTATACCAACTAAAAAAATTGTAGGTTAGGTTACTTGACCTGCACTGGTGACCTGCCCTGAGATAACCGAGCCCTAAAATTTTGGGGAAAGCTGCCAAATTGATCAAGGATAAGGTGTTGTAACCTTCGCCCGGGTGGGGGTCTTTTTGAACCCCCTCGGGTTTTTCCAAAGAGACCAAAAACGGCGGCGCGCAGCGCCACAAAACTTAGTCTAGCTGTTTTTTGTATTATTCTTACATCTTTCCTGAAAATTTTAGCTCAAGGTCATATCAGGTCAGGTCACCAGGCCCAGTGAAGTGACCTCACCTAAAAAAAAATGCTTAGAACTGCATAACTAAAAGGAGGATTAATTGATCAAGTTGAAACTCACACCAAAAATTAGGCCCACCAGGAGCTACATGTTTTCCGGGATTTTTTATATTGGTGACCTAAGGTCATGTGCAGAGCATGACCTCCCCATTGCAAATACATGGGGAAAATCTAGAAATGAGCTTTTCTCATTAAGTATGGATGGAATCAACTTCAAACATCAGTTACGACTTGCTTTTAGCCTATTTCTGAAGTTGATGCCAACAATTTTGACTTGTGACCTTTGAAACGTCACCTTAGGTCTAGTAAGCAGTTTTTGATGTTTTACTCTATAAATTTTGAATAAATATAAAACTTTTATTTTGTCACCAAAGTGTTTGTATAGTCACTGCAAGTCAAATGATATGCATCATGACTATACCAGATCAAGTTTGGTCGGACTGTTGACCTGGGTCAGGTCAAATTTTTAAATTTAACCTGGCATGGCAATATTATATATCATTTGATTTGTATTGACGAGAGGATTACAATGGTGCATTAACTATGGCTGCATCTTGCTTAGTTTGGAAGTTATTAGCGAAAAAGGAAACTCCCTTATGCATGGGTGGCTATGGACATTCCCAAGAACATTCCCTACATTCAGTGACCTGTAGCTCACTAGGCTTTGACCTGACACGAAAATCATTGGCACTGTAATGAAAGAGAAACTAGAGCCTTCGAATGATGATCAGAAAATGTTTCTAGCTATCATAGTTTCTGAAATAGGTTTTCTTAGTGCACCTCATTTTAGCGATTTTGACCTATTTTGACCTCTGGTGACCTTGATATTGACCAGACTAGAAAAATGACTTAGGTATTTTATTTTCGATACCATTTTTGAAGAGCTTTCGATTGCCGTTTTGCGCTTTTTTCTAGCTCCTAGTTTTTGAGATCGTGGCGGGGTCTTTTTAGCCCCCCACCAAGGCGAAGGTGGCTCGTACCCGCCACCGGGGCAAGGGTTAAGTAGGGCAGCGCTTCGCGCCGTCGTTTTTTCGTGCCGCCGGAAAACCCGAAGGGGTGTTACAACAAGTCCTTTCGAAGCGAGGGTTAAAATCTGTATCTAGAGCTCTTCTACAAGCCGAGGTACGGCAGCTGAGACATGGACATATATTACTAATCATACGATGTGCAAAAGATGCGGAGCTGTTTAGAAAGTGTATTTTATATGGTCTGGATAGCCCTTTTCGTCTGTCAACGCATTCTGAGAGTTCTCATAAGCGCAGGCTATATCAAGAGGCAAAGTTGTTTGATCATCAGTGAGCGCCCCTTGAAATTTCATTGTCCTTTGGGAAAACATGTGACAGCTTAACACCCGCACTGGAGGGGGTCTGGCACTAACGCGCACTGGAGGGGGGCCTGGTAGGCCCCCCTAAGATCTCGGAAACTAAGAGGGTTAGAAAAACGCCACTTGGTAGGTGGGTGGGGGCTATGGTGAGCTACATGATCAACTTTCATTGACCTAGGTCAATATCTTCAAGGTCAAACAAGGTCGTAAAGGTCAAATATTGGCCATGCTAGGATCGATTGGTAAATGCTGTGATTATGCAGGAAAATGGCGGGAATAAGCTAAAGGCAGACAAGGTTCATAGAGAAGAGGTCTCAAAGAGGCTTCCCCACAACTTTTGAGTCAAGGTCATTCAAGGTCATTGACCTTTAAGGTCACCATATGGTATACTAATTATTTACACTTTGACTAACACTATAGCCACTGTTTGGCGGGAAATGAGGATTGACCTTTCCCAATGACCTTTGACCTTGACCTTTGACCTTGACCTTTGACCTTGACCTTTGTATTGGGGTACCCTACCGATGACGTCATAGCATAATATATGTCAGACGGGGTAACGTCATTTGGCCGGACGCACAGTGGTCAGTGACCTTGAAAGTGCAGATATGACCTTGACCTGTGACCTTTGACCTTGACCTTGACTTTCATGTGAAGTGACCTTGACATATAGTCCCGCTTATATGACGTTATGACGTCACCACTCGGTCTTCAATGCAAGCTAACTGGTCCGACCGCGCATTTACGGCGATCTCAAAATGCAGGTCTGACTTTGAAAGCCTATAAGTAAAAACATTTTCAGCCGATTTTCAAAAAGTCTTCACCAATCGACGCGCTATTAAATTCTGTTAAATGTGACCACGTTTCGTTTTTCGGCTACAAGCGGTTCTCCGGCCACCTTGGAAGAACAGGTGGGGGGCCTCCGAGGCCCCCCTCCAGTGCGCCTGTTAAGTAACGCCTGAACCCTTCTGTCTCCAGCCTCCAGAAGAGGAGGAGGAAGAGGAATGTGACGAAGACGAGGATATGGACGAGGACATGGAAGAGGAGGAGGAAGAAAAACTGCCAGTGAAGGCGAAGAAGGCCACAAAGAAGGCTGCAGGTGTAAAGAAGACCCCCACAAAGGAGGTGAAGAAGGCGCCAAAGAAAAAACCCGTCGCTAAGAAAACTCCGAAAGTGAAGGCATAACTTTAAAAAAGTGATGTGCTAGATCCCTAAGATACGGTTTCCATTATTGGGATAATGACTGTTCAGGTAACTCGGGTCATACCAAGAAGTGGTGCCGTTGCTTGCTCAAAATGGTGGCGCTCCGTCTGAGAGTTCAGATGCCTCTGGTGGACCATATTCAAAATTACGAAAGTTATACCACGTGTTTATGTTGTGAAAATGGTGTCTTGTTTGCTAAAGTGTCTGCTGTGAATTATAATAAAGCTCTGAAGCCTTTGAGAGTTACATTAGTAAAGATCTGTTATTGCTGGTGAGCGAATAACAGAAAAAGATCCAAAAGGGAGTCGCAGCTTTGCATTTTATCACATCTGTCGCAGGCTAGAAGTAAATCTCTGATGTGCTAGATCAGTAGAGCGGCCAGTCTCCTTGGAGACGTCATGACCTCTATATAAGCATCACGCATAGATGCCCGCTAAAAGACATCAGGACTGACGTCTGAAGCCAGGTATGGAATGTGTGACTTAGAGCTAAGCCCGAATTATGAGCGGAAGGCAGACGGAGCTTTGTCGTAAGCCCATGTTTGTAGTAAGGTAACGCACCGAGTGGAAAATGGTCGCCATCATGCAGGAGGGAGTTAGGGCAGGAGAGAAACCTAAATATATTTTACCACCCACTCAACGTCGGGCCGAGTGACCTCCCCCGGAACGCTTCAGGTCAAGTTTCATTGTGGAAACTGGGATTGCGGGAATGAGTTCTGACGATTTTTTGCTCTTGCATGCCAAGAGTTGCCGAAGACAGACGATACAATGGTATCAAATGTTTTACCTAAATTCAGCTGGGGTGACCTGACCCGGGCCTCTTAGCCCTTGCAGTCGAAATTTAGTTAAAGTTCCCTATAGAAAACTGCGTAAAGTGTCGAAATTCAGCCTCTGTCTGGGTGGTCTAACTTTTGATGTTACAAGCCGGCCCCAATGACGCCAACACAAAAGCAGTGAATTCGTCTGTCGTATAAGTTTCCGTGACCAGCTGCCCCATCCGTACACCGGGTCAGCCCTACCGTATGACCCGGAAAGGGTTTCCAAAGCTGTCGTTCCAGCGACGGCGATTGCGTGATCCAAACACTAGCTTACAGTGGGCTCCCTGAGTCTTTGGAAGATTCAAAAGGTGCGAATCTTTTCATCCAATGGCGGCGATTTTTCCTATACAAGTGATTGACAAGACTTTGAACCGAATGCCTCTTAACCGCGCATCGGCGGGGGCAGGGGCGGGTACCCGCCCCCTCGGGGTTTTCGCAGATAGCATAAAAACAGCGTAGCGATGCCGTACTCGGCATACCTTTTCTCTCATCCTTACAACTTCTGTGAAAATTGTAAGGTTAGGTCATCTCAGGTCACGTCACCAGTACAGGTCAAGTGACATGACCTCAAAAAAGTTTAAGATAGCATGAGCCGGTACAAAGTGAACTTATCCGATTGAAACTCATATCACGTAATTGGCCCACCGAGTTCTCTAAAATATTTCCTGTATTTTTTATTATGATGGTCTCAGGTCAGATATGAGCCATGACCTCTCCATTGTAAATACATGGGAAAAATGATTTTAACAGAATAACTTAGTAACGGATGATGTTAGAGCGTTTATTTTAGCTGCATTAGATTCGCCTTGTCCTTGCAGTTCTAATGATATGCATGTTATCTAATTTGACCTTGACCTGACCTCGGGTCAATTCCTTGATTTGACCTAGCAAGGTCAAATTATATGTCATTCGATTCGGCTTGCTGCGAGGATTCATATCGTTTAAGGCATTTCGCCCTATCTTTACTTGTTCATATTTAATGACCAAAAACCTTCATTTATATGTTATCCCCATGTCGGCATATTTTGACCTCTCGTGACCTTAACCCTTGCCCCGGTGGCGGGTATGAGCTACCTTCGCCCTGGTGGGGGGCTAAAAAAGACCCCCCACGATCTCAAAAACTAAGAGAGCTAGAAAAAAGCGCAAAACGGCAATCGAAAGCTCTTCGAAAATGATATCGAAAATACCTCGGTCATTTTTCTTGTCAGGTCAATATCAAGGTCACCAGAGGTCAAAATAGGTCAAAATCGCTAATATGAGGTGTACTAAGAAAACCTCCTATATCTCAGAAACTATGATAGCTAGAAACATTTTTCTAACACCATATGAAAGCTCTTGAAATGCGCTTTCATTACAGTGGCATTCATTTTCGTGTCGGGTCAAAGCCTAGGGAGCTACAGGTCACTAAATATTGGGCATATTCTTGGGAATGTCCATAGCCACCCATGCATAAGGGCGTTTACTTTTTCGCTAATAGCTTCCAAACCAAACAAGATAGAGCCATAGTTTATGCACCATTGCAATCCTCTCGTCAATACGAATCGAATGATATATGATATTGCTATGCCAGGTCAAATGTAAGAATTAGACCTGACCCAGGTCAACGGTCTGACCCAAGTTGACCTGGTATAGTCATGATGTACATCATTTGACTTCCAGTGACTATACAAACACTTTGGTGACAAAATAAAAGCTCTATCTTAGTTTATTCAAAATTTATAGAGAAAAACACCAAAAAATGCTTATTTGACCTAAGGTGACCTTTTAAAGGTCACAAGTCACAAATTTTGGTATCAGCTTCAGAAATGGGCTAAGAGCAAGTCGCAACCGATGTTTGAAGTTGATTCCATCCATACTTACTGAGAAAAGCTCATTTCGTGATTTTCCCCATGCATTGTCAATGGGGAGGTCATGCTCTGCACATGACCTTAGGTCACCAATATCAAAAATCCCGGAACAAATGTTGTAGCTCCTGGTGAGCCCAAGATGTGGTATGAGTTTCAACTTGATCGATTAACCCTTATTTTAGTTATGCCGTCCTAAGTATTTTTTGAGGTGAGGTCACTTCACCTGGCCTGGTGACCTGACCTGATATGACCTTGAGCCAGAATTTTCAGGAAAGATGTAAAAATGATGAAGGAACAGCTAGACCAAGTTTGGCGGCGCTGCGCGCCGCCGTTTTTTGGTCACTTCGGAAACCCGAGGGGGGTCTAAAAAGACCCCCCACCCGGGCGAAGGTTAAATGTGACCTGAAAAAAGATTCCAATATTTTCGATGGAGAAGAGGATGGGCTAACTAACATCGTTTACCATTTTTCGCTACCTACCGTGGTTCTCGAGATCTTAAGGGAGGGGGTGGGTACCCCCGTCAAAGCGAAGGTGACTCAGACCCCCGTCAATGCGCGTGTTAATGCTTAAATATTGACATCAGAGGACTGTTTAGCATTATAATATTTCAGAAAGTGCGTAACAGGCGATAGGAGAAGTCCCCTTCAGCTCCATCAGTTAAGGGGGTCCACGGCTTATCCCAAAATTATTTTTCCGAGGTGGCCGTGGAACCATTTGCAGCCGGAAAATGCTAGTTGGCTGGATTTGAGAGGATGGAGGATGGGTGAGCGCATCGATTAGTGACATTGGTGATGTTAACGTAACATTTTCTGGATGGGATGAAGTCACCTCGCATGAAGGTCAAGTTAGGTCAATGTCCATGGTCATAACAATATTTTCAAGGTCATTGGTCATAGACTCTCCACAGAGTTTGGTACCTAGTATGACATATTATGAGCTGGCATCATAGTTAAGACAATTCATTATTGTGGTCAAAATGGCAGTCAAGTTTAAAGGTCATGAGAACATCTTAATTTCTGACGGAAAGGCTACTGTAGTGTAAGTATTTAAGTTTACATTACGGGAAATATACAATATTATACCGTCATAGGTCAATGACTATAACTGACCTTGACCCCAAAAAGAACTCTCCTTCCTGACCTCACTTTGCATTTGACGTATTCGTAGCTTTTCTCTTCATACGCCACCAATAGGTCCTCTTTCACGGCCCAGATTCAATTAAGTACAGCTAACCTAAATCAGAAGTGTGTCGATGGATCGGTTGAACTAGTTCTAGGGCACCATCGCTTCCCTTGTGATTAGAACCATTTTCAAACCCATTAATCTTGAATAAATTACGCACATCAAGAGACAATAGCCAAATGCCCCAAAAGTATTTCTGGCAGTGCCAACTCTCAACTTTAGGACTCCCTCCACTGCGCGTTGACGCTAAAGCCCTCTCCATTACGCGTATTAGTCTTACCCTCTCTAGGGTATAAGAGCTCTACAAGAACAGTTAATACCCACTAATTGCATATTTTATGTTTGCGCTGTAAACAATCGAGCGTCGCCTAGGTAACCGTCACTTAACGCTCCCACCAACGCATGTAATGCATATCATACTTTCGAAGATACTAAAGAAAATAATCAATGCATAGCCTATCACGATACGGTGACGCTGGGTGCCATTGTTCTTGTGCTTCAGAAGCACGGAAATCCCACTGGCCAATACACTCCGTCATCAGCCTAGACCGAGCCGGCCGCCGACGCTAATCCGCAGTTCCGCACATCCAGCGGCTGCGGCTGGTGGTATAAAGGTTTCGTGTCAAACCTCAGAACTAAGTAAACATCTCATTATCACGGCTGGAGGCCGACAGGCCGTCGACAGCGGGGCGGTGTCTGGACGGAGGCGGGGGCCGGGGTCCGTGTCGACATTGACTCGGCATATTCAGTTATGCCGCTTCTGCTGGGCGACACGCACGCCCTCTGTGTCAGTGTCGGCGGCGGCGGGAACTTAGACAGCGAGCCGTGTCGCACGCACTCACCAACAGCTGTGGAATCTAGACTGTTTAAATCGAAATCAGTTCGCTTTTGACCCATTCAGGTTCTTCCACTCAGGAGCGGCTTTCACAAATAGACAGACCACCAGTCTTCATAATTCCTGACCACCCTAAAGATAGAGCAGTAGAGGATGAGACTGGGTAGCCGTCGACAGCAAAGATCCGATCAGCTCGTGGTTCGTGACCTTAGCCGCGGTCGCAGCCGTGACTTCAGTCGCGAAGGACGGCGACACCACCACGTCTCTCCGCTGTCGCCCGCGCTGCGACGCTCGCTGAGCTCCAAACTAAGCGGCAATCGTGGAGATCCCACCGATGTCGATACCGATGCCGCCGAGGGCAGCAGGGGGCCCGGCGAGGGACGCGTCATCAAGATCGTCAGCGACCATGATCAGTCGGTGCAGGTAAGCTATCTCGCAGCTAGCTTGGCTAGCTATGATTAAGCCACCACACCTGTTGTACAACTTTTTTCTGGATGGATGGTTTCCAGCTATGTATGTTTTCCTTCCCTTTTCTTGCATATTGAATTTCAACTGTTTGGTCCATGAGTAGAGACGACTCTACGTGAGAATCAACGTATCGGAAAAGAGCCAACGTATTTTTATAGTCGGATCAATACTATTTTGTTTTCTAGACAAACTCAGTTTTGTCTGTGTCATCAACTTTTTTTCCTATCGTGAAGAATCCTTTTCTTTTAGCTTTCCTTTCACGCAACGCAGAATTGCATAGTACATACATGGTACCGTAGAATATCCGTATTTTTTTCTTTATAAATTTTGTCCAAGTCATACCCAGTTCGGCTGTTGGAGTCGGAGTCTCACTAAAGTCATCGATGGACTTGTCACGGAGACCCCGAACCCATCACCCGAATGAGCAGCTCCCACAATGAAGGGTTGATTTAGAAGCCAAAGTTTAACCCTATTTCTGTCAGGCTCCCAGCTACCCCTATTTCCGGCAAGGGGGCAATATCGGCCCCTAAGATCTCGTAATCTAACCGGCCGATTTTGAAAATTCAAAGTGCCATAGATTCCTCTGCTGCTAAACTTTATTTTGAAAAAGAAAATTTCAAAATTTTTATTTTTCAGGAGGAGGTCGTGCAAAATATACAATTTCTGTGTATTTTTTAGATTTTCCATAACCCTTGTCTCTGTTGTACGATTTTCACAAAACTAGTTCAGATTTACAAATAATTACCCAAAATTTTCATATACTCGAGTTACGCAAAAATTCGAAATTCAATGGCAGTTCCAGGACCAGGACTATGAGGGGAAATATATACAACCTAAAAAGTCTTTGTTACGCGGATTAGAAGCCGTCATATACTGCTTGGCATCTTTGACACATAAATAAATGAGAAAAAAAGTGAAAAACTCATCAGGGGCGGATGCAGTAAGGTAAAACAGTGGGGTAAAATACATACCAACAATATGCGAATGGTATGCATGAGTATATTAGTCCCTCGACTAGTTTAAATTTAATTTCTGATAATTTTTACCCTCCCATGGCAGCTCTGGGAAAGGGGGTGACATAGGCGGATCAAGGACTCGTCGTGGGGGGGGTGGGGGTGATTGGAAACACATTTTCAATATACAACGATATTGAGTTGCGGCGGTGGTACTGGCTGGGAATATACATTTTGAAAATGCGTAGTGACTAGACACGCCTCTGGTAATCTAGAATTGGGTTATGACTATTTTGAATTTTCATATAACCAATTGTATTCGCCCTGGCACGGCTGGAAGCAGTCTTCTCACTTACTAACGTTTAGTCCTTCTTGATAACATTCCCCCATTTTGAACTGCTGTAACCGCCCCTGATGAATACAAATAGTGACAATTGTGAATGCCCTATCATCTCACATAAAAAATGATATAATAAAACCATATAACTGGTATCAGGATCAGCAGAGACGGCTTCCTTTTACAAAAACCCATCGCATACGATAATACTTGGTTTGTGGATAGAACCTCCCCAAAAACCCAGCCATAGCTCCGCCCCTGGTAAATATATAATCTTGAAAATTTCAGAAAACCTGCCTGTGCTAGTTTTAGGAAAAGTCAGGAAGTTTCAAAGTTCTATCGCAAGCCGTTTCGGAGATATTCTCGAAAAACCTGAAGGGGGGCAATATTAGCCCCCTGCCGGAAATAGGTTAACGTCCCACAAAGCACAGGGACGGCCGCCCCGCTCAGGTCACCCTCTCATCAGTCAGTTGCCAGCCGACCTGTACGTCGGGTAAACTATTGAGCGCCGGAGCGTCTCAGGGGAACCGATCCCAAGCCTGGACATGCACTGCCACTGCATGCTTCTGAGCAGCGGGCCGGAGCCCAACGCTCTACCAACTGAGCTACCGGGGCTTTTTCTATTTCACATGAAAAAACAAGAGAGAGCTTTAAAATTTGATAGATGCTCTAAAAGATGAAACAGAGAGTCACCCTGGAAAATGTAAAAGTGAATTTGTTGTTACAAATCAGAATATACAGCACAGTAATTGAACACAGAACATATGAATAGTACAAATCACGTATTTACTTAGGTTATCCTACATTCTGTAGATGAGCTATAGATTTACATGAAAAATCTAAACTTGTTCTCACTCTTTAAGTTGTCATTATTTACGGCTTCTTTGGAGCCATGGCCCCTCGTGGCACACCGATGCTTATACTGTACCGCATGGTCTCTACGTCGTAACAGATGCAGGGCGCCGCCACGGAATTCTACTGAGGACGCCCTGCGCACTGGCCATGACAGGGAAGTAGGATTCTAATTTCGAGCACATTGGCTGTCTATGAAAACGCTACGGAAAGTAGTAAGACAGTGGACATTATATTAAGTAGCCACCAACATACGCCCTTAATTATCAACATATTTACGGAGGTTCACACTAGCAATGGGGACAATCTGAGGTAGCTTGGGGCGTGTCACAAAGTTTTGAGTAGCGTTGCCCCTGATAAGTATTTTCGGGGGCGCGTCCCCTGGTCTTCCCCGTCTACCGCTGTCGACGCGCATGAGCAAATGTAACAGGCATTCGTACAGCATCTAATATACAGTATAAACACTGTGCTGTAATTCATTTCCTGTGTATGCACTGCACTGCCGTGTAATATCAGAGGCACATCAGACTCGGGCCGAGTTTAAACTCTATTGGCAACTTTAACTCGATAAGAGAGAACGAGAGTAGGCCCAAGATATACACCATGGACCATATGGAACTGATGGAAGCAACTGTGGATATTGTTCTCGTAATCACATATTTCCACGAATCTGTTTCTTTGCTTTAGGAAATCGGCACTCATTGCTTAATCATACACTCATCGTTCCTCTTACAGTGATCCAATCTCAGTTCACACACTATTCAGGTACCGAACCGTTGTGACAATCCAGTCGTAATAAGCAGCTGCCCTCGTGTATACTCCGGGCCGCAGGGGGCGGCCACAGCCGTCACCGTGGGACACAACCCCAGCCAAGTACCAGTAGCCATCAAAACAGGCCAGCGGACCGCCCGAATCACCCTGACAAGCATCGGCCCCTCCCAGCAGCTCTCCGGCACACAGCTGCTTCTCCGCCGAGTACCTGGCGCCGTACACGTCACTACTGCCACAGAGGGCGTCCGACACCAGCGGTACCGTGGCTCCGGCCAGCTCGGCAGGCAGGCCGCCGCCGTCGCCGCTCAGCCCCCACCCGGAGACCACGCAGAGCTGCGGCGGCGACGGAGCGCTGCGGGTGACGCAGAGGGGCTGCACCCTGTCACTGAACTGGATCCCGGCACCGGCGCGCAGCCGCAGCTGGAGGACGGCGATGTCGTTGAGGTAGATGGAGTCGTTGACGCTGCCGGCACCATAGTCGGGGTGGCGAATCACCTGCTGAAGGGCGAACGTCTGCTCCTCAGCGTCGGCGCTCTGGGTGTCGAACTGGCCCACTTTTACCTGCGAGAAGAGATAGTTAGTGTCCGAGACGCATTGAACTGGCCCACTTTTACCTGCGAGAAGAGATAGTTAGCGTCTGAGACGTATCGAACTGGCCCACTTTTACCTGCGAGAAGAATTTGTTAGTATCCGAGACGTATCGAACTGATGATAATAATTGTTGGGGTTTAACGATGCACCAACTGCCAGGGTCATACGGCGTCGCCAACTCTCACCCTGTTGGGAGGGATTTTGGGGATCAGATCGACTTATTCAGAGGCTCCGCCGGGACTTGAACCCGGGACCGGTGGCTTAGAAGACAAGGGTGCTATCCACTAAGCCACCTCATTCCCACGTATCGAACTGGCCCAATTTTACCTGCGAGAAGAGATAGTTAGTGTCCGAGACGTATCGAACTGATCCACTTTTACCTCAGAGAGGAGATCGTTAGTTTGGGAGTTGTATCGAACTGACCCACTATATATATATTTGTCTAGCAAAGCTCAGTCATCTTCCCAGCTTCTTCCAATAAATTACATGTTTTGCGCTTAAATTCAGTGATTTGTTGCACTTAATCATGTACTTAATGCCATGTACTCAATGTACTTAATCAGACACTGCAATACAATCACTACTATAATTACAAAAACAATTATGGCAAGACAAAGATACCAAAATGTCTGGCATCGGATCAACACTTATTGCTTCCGCGTAACGTTTGAACCACGTTGGTTGACCTGTGACATGAAATAAACCTAAAATATATCGCATTTGACCGATATTGGAAATTCCGTATAACCAAGGAGTCAAAAGAGCTAGCGCAAAGCCAAGTGTATTTTATATGTCTGCCTCGGTCTTACAAATTTATACACATGTATCATGACCTTGCTAGTTTGCTCTGTAAACCTTTACTGCAGGCCAAGGTCAAACGATGATATTCCACGGTCATTTTGCATATGATCAGGGCCACTGGGTGCACTAGGATGTAATCATTATTGTCGTATCTCGCTCCGTTCCAGAACTTTAGACGCAAAAATTTCGAAAAGTCGTAACGCCTTGGAATTCAGTGACCGGTGACTCCATTATTGACCTGACTTCAAAATTATTTGCTACAGGTGGGTCCGATCAGACCCCTCCCCCGGACGGATAGTGCCGGGATAAAGGGGGCAGGTGCATAAGTTTAGTTTTTATTGAACGTCTCGTCTGATAGCAAACACATCGATGGTTGGCAGACCTTCCTGGTAGAGACGTTGGACCTACCTGGTAGAGGCGTTGCGGGTGCGTCAGACAGTGGGCGGCAGTGATGAGGAGCCTGTCAGACGTACCTGGTAGAGGTGTTGCGGGTGCGTCAGACAGTGGGCGGCAGTGATGAGGAGCCTGTCGGTGACGATGCTGGCGCCGCAGGCGTGTCTCGGACGCTCAGTCCCGCTGCGCAGAATCTGAAGCTGCGCCATCCAGGGGAACTCTCCGTACGCCGCCGTCTGACCCTCCGGCACGCCCACAACCCGCAGTCCAGAATCCGGCTGATCCTCACTGGACACATTCAGGTTCTCAGCTGATAGATTCGAGGACACGGTGAGCAGGTCCATCTCGAACTCCTGTGTCAGCGGCCCCGCTACCTGGCGAATTCCGCAGACACCGGGAGAAGGCAGAGGGCTGGCCACATCGCTCTTTGTGGAGACATTTGGACCTTCGCTGCTGTTGGAAGCCGGTTGGACACTAGACATGGTCGACTGCGTAAAGTTTTGAGTCCCATTCTTACTAAGTGTTTCTGGTACAGCTGCCAGTTGTGCCGTACCTTCACTCGTGTTCTTTTTCGACACTTCTTGTGCAGCATCCGCCGACTGTTGCACATCTTCACGCAGTCTCAGTCGAAGGCCAGACGTCTGGGTGGTGACGTTGTAGAGGATGCTGTTGGCCTGCGTGTCCACCAGAGCCGGACTCTCGCAGTCCTGACAGCCCAGCTGACACTTTTTGCCGCCGGTGAGGCTGTAGCTGAACATGGTGCACCAGTCGCGGAGGAAGCAGAGCGCCGCGCAAGTCTGTCGTCCGACCTGCGCCGTGCGTGGGTCGGATTAACATGGTCATGTGTTAAAAGGCTTCCATAATATAGATCGCAAAACCTTTTATAAAAAAGTATTATCATAACGGTGTGATTTATGCAGCAGCTTTGTTTCGGTTTTTTGGCTTTGTCGTGTTATGTGTAATAATGTGAATACCTTTGATTTGCTACGATTTAACCTTCGCCCGGGTGGGGGGTCTTTTAGACCCCCTTGGGTTTTTCCGAAGTGACCAAAAAACGGCGGCGCGCGCCGCCAAACTTGGTCTAGCTGTTCCTTCATCATTTTTACATCTTTCCTGAAAATTTTGGCTCAAGGTGATATCAGGTCAGGTCACCAGGCCAGGTGAAGTGACCTCACCTCAAAAAATACTTAGGACCGCATAACTAAAAGAAGGGTTAATCGATCAAGTTGAAACTCATACCACATATTGGGCCCACCAGGAGCTACAACATTTGTTCCGGGATTTTTGATATTGGTGACCTAAGGTCATGTGCAGAGCATGACCTCCCCATTGTCAATACATGGGGAAAATCACGAAATGAGCTTTTCTCAGTAAGTATGGATGGAATCAACTTCAAACATCGGTTGCGACTTGCTCTTAGCCCATTTCTGGAGCTGATGCCAAATTTTTGACTTGTGACCTTTAAAAGGTCACCTTAGGTCAAATAAGCATTTTTGGTGTTTTTTCTATAAATTTTGAATAAAATAAGATAGAGCTTTTATTTTATCACCAAAGTGTTTGTATAGTCACTGGAAGTCAAATGATATACATCATGACTATACCAGGTCAAGTTGGGTCAGACCGTTGACCTGGGTCAGGTCAAACTCTTAAATTTGACCTGGCATAGCAATATCATATATCATTCGATTCGTATTGACGAGAGGATTGCAATGGTGCATAAACTATGGCTGTATCTTGTTTGGTTTGGAAGCTATTAGCGAAAAGTAAACGCCCTTATGCATGGGTGGCTATGGACATTCCCAAGAATATGCCCAATATCTAGTGACCTGTAGCTCCCTAGGCTTTGACCTGACACGAAAATGAATGCCACTATAATGAAAGCGCATCTCAAGAGCTTTCGAATGGTGTTAGGAAAATGTTTCTAGCTATCATAGTTTCTGAGATATATGAGGTTTTCTTAGTACACCTCATATTAGCGATTTTGACCTATTTTGACCTCTGGTGACCTTGATATTGACCTGACAAGAAAATGACCGAAGTATTTTCGATATCATTTTCGAAGAGCTTTCGATTGCCGTTTTGCGCTTTTTCTAGTCTCTTAGTTTTTGAGATCGTGGGGGGTCTTTTTGCCCCCACCAGGCGAAGGTGGCTCTACCCGCCACCGGGGCAAGGGTTAAAAACATTGATACCAAGCCATTCGAACATTGTGTACCTATGCATCCAACTCTGCCCGGTCTGGATAAATAAGCCACGACTCACCGCGTTTATCCCGGTCCTTCTCTGATCTCACCTGGACGTGCACAGCTCGGGCGCCGCTGAGTGTGGCCGCCAGCACGCGCCGGTAGCTGGCTAGGACCACTCCGCAGTGCCGCTCGTCGGCAGCGTCGCCGCCGCTCCCCCGCGTCGCGCAGTCGTCGCGACCGTCGCAGAGATGGAGGTCAGACACACAGCCGGCGTCTCCGCAGTCCGCCCCGTCGGCCGGCAGCAGACTGGGGCAGAGGAGCTGTTCGCCGCTGCTGGAGGCGCTGACGTCCGGCTCCCTCCCGGACGAGGTCTCGGCACTGACGCGCGGGAGTCCATCGAAGATGATGATGAACACTGCTGCTGCGGTGACCAGTCGGAAGTGCGAGCCATACATTTTGAATGGACCTATTGCTCTGGTGGTTCCTAACACGACGAATAAAATGGGCAAGTAGAAAGTGATTATTAGTTGGCGTCCAAAGAGTGGTTATTGGCCGTTTTAAAAATTCACCGATAGATATCAAACACTACAATTGAGTGAACCACTGAGACGTGTTTCTGCTCCTGACGGCTGGTCACCTTGCATTCGACTGAAACACTAGTAGCACAGTACTCAGCCCTCACTGGCGAAGGGCACACGTCCCTGAATATATGGCTGGTAGAAGGGAAACCCCGGTCTGATCATCCCAGAGATAACTTTCCCTTTCACTCCATAACGAGTGGCTTATAGCAAGGATACAAAACATGTCCTACTTTCTGGGATTTAGGTAACCATCCTTGCCAGTGCTGGGCGGTTTACCAGAAACCCGATAGATTGAAGTTGGAAGGTAGGTGACGGCTTTTGGGTAACTTGTTTTCCGTCGCAGCGTTAGGCCTCTGCAGCCAAGCAGTGAAGTTTATGGGAAACCTGTTATATCCCCGATCTCTTGGGGTAGTCTATTTAGTCTATTGCATGATCAAACAGGCTTTTATCATGTCTAAAAATTGTATATAGGTATAAGACATTTTTTATCAGTGATTCCATAGCTTGAATTGTGTAAGTCCAAAAACGCATCGACCTAGAGCAAAGACAAATAACACTACACTGGGGCATGTCAACAACAACTTTTTTCTGGAGAGGCAGTGAGGTCGTTTCCTCGCTTCTAACTTTTGTCCCACTTTACTCCCTTTGCCAGAGCCGAATCCTGCTAAACTTGAGGACAACACAGCGTTTCGAAGACGTTCTTCTAGACCTGGGTCGTAGCATCAAGGTGAAGGATGCCTCCAAGATGTGCACGACGTGGGGTCAACAGGTGAGACCCTCAGCGTAGATACAGTAACAGATTAGCTCATTAATAACAGCTAATCGTATCAACAGCATGGTAATGCCTTCACAACCGATTTACGCATCAACACTCCCATGATGCAGAAGGGCGACTTTGTATATATTTCTGTTGCCGTCGATTGTATTTGTTGTTATATAGGCTCACTCACTACGTCCGCAGATCGATGTCCGCTGCATAGCCAAAGTAAACAAACCAATTGCCTTTTATAGTGTCGGCTGCGTCATTAGAAAGCTCCTCGGTGTTTATGAATGTGATTTCGCATATTTACTGTGATTTTCTGCCTCAAGGCGGTTCATAATTGGCTATGCACGTTGAAGCTGATGGAAACAGCCTGGTCTTGAACGTCTTGTTGACTGTCCGACTCAAGGTGCTTAATTTGGAAAATCTAGCGTTGTCCCTCGAATAAACGCGTTACACAAAGGTTCGTGACACCCTCCAAACAACGTTATTGAGCCTTGAAATGACAAAGAACGGAAGCATTAACACTGTTCTAATAATAACCTTCAGATTATGCAGCTTTCAATGGCAGACAATGTCCAGCATCAAAGGTAGACGCAGGTCCACGACTACTTGAACTTTGACCTATTAAAAAAACACACATTTTAAGAGTGCAAACAATCAAATTCCAGCATCTCATATTGCACAAGCATAGCCAAAGCAAAGCTCAAGAGTCATCTACCCCGTATGTACTCATCTTCCCCGTCTGTAAAGTAATTATGATTCACTACATGGCGAGATTTCGTAGAACGTTTCCCTGGAGGGAGCACGGATTTCCTGAAAAATATATTTCCCTGCCTCGGCACGTATATGCATTCTCGTGGCGAGGCTGTATCCCAGTGTTCACTATGATATTCTTAAAAAAGCACTGTGTTTTACGATTTTTCTCGAGTTCGCCACCCCCTCAAATGGTGTTCCTGCGACCGTCCCTGCCCTCAGGTGCGCAGTTTCTCCCAACTGCGCAACGACTGCTCCGAGACAGACACCTTCTACCTGAGCGGGAACGGGTCTCGGCTACCCAGTGCAGCGTCGAAACCGGCAGAGGGCGCCTTCAGCGTCATCGAGAACCGCAACCCGGACACAGCCACCCAGTACCGTCTCAGAGCTTCTGGACCTCCCGGTGAGGGTCTCCGAGCCCTCGAGGAAGGCTGCTGTGTCTTAAAAAAACCGAATGGTTTCGCTTGAACAGATCAAGTAAATACGGTTGAGAGGGAAACATAACCAGTTATGTTTGTTTTAAGCAGCAGATGACTCAGGTGCTGAACTTAGACGGATATAAGCAGGGAAAGTGCAATGTTTCAATCGCGCACCGTTTCCGGATATAAAGTGAAATATGAACATGGAGCAATGTAGTGTCACTGTGGTCAAATGTTCTCACCATTACAGAAGTCAGTCAGTTGTTGGTACTTTACTCATCTGTAAATAACTTCACAATACGCATTTTCTCTTTGGAGATTTGCTTTCGTTGAGCTTCGGATTCCAGGACCAAGATGTGCGAGATATATAATTTGCAGCCTGCTCTCTGCCGTCAGGGCGGGGGCGGCAGCGGCGGTGGACGGCGGAGAACCGCCCGGATGACGTCAGCCCAGCTGGTCGTGTCGCCCGTGCCCGCTCCCGGCGGGGGCGGCAGGAGGGCGCCACCGTCAGCGTCCGCCTGCTCGGCAAACCTGTGCTGTTCTTTCCTCCGACCAAGAAGCCACGTGCCGACCCCAAGCCGCCCGACCGCCGGCTCAAGCTGGACTGGGTGTATCCTTTGAGATGGGCGGATACACAGCTGGATAATTGTACAGAAGTTCGGCGGTGTTTTTTTCTGAAGACCGGCTAGTGCAGAAACATTCAGGAAATCATTTACACCTCAGTAAAAGTGCTGCCAGCCTCGGCATAGGATACTTTTACTGATTCCCTGAGGTTTTCTCCAGCCATGTTGGCAGGGTCAGGGTTTTACTTTCCTGTGCTGGACTGGCTATCGCTTTTACTGAGGACTGAAATAAAATGAAAATGTCTATCTAGAATTCAGGTGGTACTTCTTCAGTGTCGAAGGGACACTCCCCATCTTCACGAGGCGATCGCTCATCTGCAAACTAGTATAATCTGAAGCTGTTCATATTCTCAACTTTTGACCCTCCGTCGGATTAAACAACAGCTTCTTGGGGCTTGTTCACATTTCAGGGTTGTGTGCGGGATGGATTGAGGGCGGGTTTGGATGGAGCTGTGCGAATACTTTCACGCGCGTATGATACCTGTTGTCACGGCTGCACCGCCAAGTCCTTGACCGGAGACCTCAGGCACGGGTACCGCGGCGTCGACAGCAGACACAACCTCTGGGTGCTGCCGTCCGGGGAGCTGCTGTACTACGTGGGCGCCATAGCCGTCCTGCTGAGTCCCCGCGCTGGCACCCAGCGCCACTACACTGAACACACCGAAGACATCCAGTGGTAAGACTTGGGCCAGTCAATGCTACTGTATTCACTGTTTGCCTAAACATAAAATGCACAGTTTTGGTTGTGTTTATCTAGCGTTTATCTAGTTTCTAATATCTTTTAACCCGCGCCCCACCGGTGGTCCAGCGCCACATTCGCCCCACCGGGGGCCATCGATGGCCCCCTCTACCTCAGAAAATATGGGCGTTAGCGCAAATCTGCAAAGTGTAATAGAAAGCTCGCGTGAATTCAGTAAGAAATTACTTTACATGTTTTAGTGCTCAGGTCAATAGTTTGACCTCCAGAGGTCAAATTAGGTCAAGATCGGCTATTTTCACTCCAATATGCAATGCTTAAGCAAACTGGGCATAACTCTTATGCCATTAGAGCTATTGAAGTGTGGTAAAATACATATGATAGGAAATTGTCAGTCCTTTTTCCGCTATGTGAAACGTAAAGACCTCCCGCCAGTGGTTTGACCTCCAGAGGTCACCTCGTGACCTAAGATGACCTGCGGTCATTAAAGGTCAGAAAGTGACCTTACTGCACATCAAATGAAAGCCAGTGACAAGACAAACACGATGGTGTTTGTTTCAGCGCTCTAGCTTTATTAGATCAAAAGTTATTGGCAAAATACTGTTTTTGACCCCTGGTGAACTTGGGTGATCTTGGAGAGGTCAAAGGGAAAATATGGCCCCTGGAATCCGTGAAAGGGTGTCCAAGAACACGTTTCTGATCAAGCTGAGCATTTTCAATCGCTTTTGTGACTTTTAGATCATAAGACAGCTTTTCCCCATGCTTTTTCAATGGGAGAGGTCACCTCGAGACCTGACCTCAGGGCACGAAATAAAAAAAATCCCGGATATACACCTTGTAGACCCTAGAGGGGCCATAAAGTGTAGAAAGTTCCAAATTGATCGACTTCGAAATTTAGCTCTTACAGAGCTCTAAAGTTGAAGTGAGGTGACCTTGGTTGACCTCGTCTGGTGACCTGACCTTGGGTGACCCGGGGTAAAAAATTTCAGGGATGGTGGGAAAATGATGCAGTAAGAGGTAGAGCCCTCAACCGCGGTGCTGAACCTCTTCGTTTTTCTGCTATTCCGGAAAAACCTTAGGGGGCCATCGATGCCCCCGGTGGGGCGAGGGTTAATATCTAGCGTTTACTTAGTTTTTAGTTTATCTAGCGAAACAGTAAGGTGGTTTTCACTGCAACGCATATGCTTACATGCCTTAAAACAGATTAATTATTCATTTATCTCGAGCTCAGTAGTGTACATGATTGCCTTTTAGAAACTCTACTCACTTGACACATATACCGTGTCTACTGTTTGCTTTTCGGTAACTGTAGAACAATTGCCTGCCACTCTTGTTACGAATGTGACATTCGTCATCGAGCATCCCGTGGGGATACTAGTGTGATAGGTGACTCATAAAGACCACTTCGGGAATTACGCGCAACAATCCACACCTTCACAGAGTTCACATACTCGTATGTATGACACATTTAACACGCGCATTGACGGGGGCGGGTACCCGCCCCCCTCGGGTTTTTCGGAGATAGTAGAAAAACGGCGGCGCGTAGCGCCACCGTACTTGGTATACCTTTTCCCTCATCATTTTTACAACTTCTGTGAAAATTTTAAGGTTAGGTCATCTCAGGTCAGGTCACCAGTACAGGTCAAGTGACCAGACCTCAAAAAAAGTTTAAGATAGCATAAGCCGGAGCAGGGTGAACTTATCCGATTGAAACTCATATCACATAATGGCCCCACCGAGTTCTCTAACATATGTTCCGGTATTTTTGATATCGATGACCTAAGGTCAGGTACGAGGCATGACCTCTCCATTGGAAATACATGGGAAAATGGTTTTTACGGAATAACTCAGTCACGGATGGTGATAGAGCATTTATTTTAGCTGCATTAGACTCGCCTGGGCATTGCGGTTCTAATGATATGCATTTTATATAATTTGACCCTGACCTGACCTCAGGTCAGGTCAAATCCTTGATTTGACTTAACAAGGTCACATTATATATCATTCGATTCGGCTTGCTAAGAGGATTCATATAGTTCAAGTCGTTTTACTCTATCTTTACTTGTTCAGATGTAATGCCCGAAAAACTGAATTTTACATGTTATCCCTATGACGGGCATGTTTTGACCTCTCGTGGCCTTAAATGTGACCTGACAAAAAAATGGTTCAAATGTTTTCGATGGAGAAGTGGATGGGCAGCCCAACGCCGTTTACCGTTTTTCGCTACCTACCGTGGTTCTCGAGATCTTGGGGGGGCGGTTACCCGCCCCCCGTCAATGCGAAGGTGTCTTAGACCCCCGTCAATGCGCGTGTTAAAGAATGTGCGAATCCGTCGTTTTATTCCTACACAACTAAACTCGTATTCGAATGTTGGTAGTTTGTCTATCCCTGGTTGCTGGTAAGACTTAAATGTTCACAACTACTGTATTTAAGCTAAAAAACTGAAATGCAGATAATTGGGTGGTTTCTTATTCTGCTTATTTTGGAAGAACGTTCAGCTTAAACATCCAGATTTCATGGAGATAAATGAGTGGAAATTAAACGGATAGTAATATTTTCAGTGTTATATCCAAGCTTATTCTGTTAAAATGACAGCATATGTGCGAAACATTGAGAATTCTTAACACTCGCCCCACCGGGGGGGCCATCGATGGCCCCCCTAAGGTTTTTCCGGGATAGCACAAAAACGACGAGGCGCAGCACCGCGGTTGAGGGCTCTACCTCTCACTGCATCATTTTCCCATCATCCATGAAATTTTTTACCCCGGGTCACCCAAGATCAGGTCACCAGACGAGGTCAACCAAGGTCACCTCACTTCACCTTTAGAGCTCTGTAAGAGCTACATTTCAAAGTCGATCGATTTAAAACTTCCTACACTTCATGACCCCTCCAGGGTCTACAAGGTGTATATCCGGGATTTTTCGATTTCGTGCCCTGAGGTCAGGTCACGAGGCGACCTCTCCCATTGGAAAAGCATGGGGAAAAGCTATTTCATGATATAAAAGCCACAAAAATGATTGCAAATACTCAGACTGCTCAGAATAACGTTTTTGGACACCCTTTCACGGATCCCAGGGGTCATATTTGCCCTTTGACTTTTCCAAGGTTATCCAAGGTCACCAGAGGTCAAAAACAGTATTTTGACAATAACTTTTGACCTAATTGAGCTAGAACGGTGAAACAAACACCATCGTGTTTGTCTTGTCACTGGCTTTCATTTGATATACAGCAAGGTCACTTTTTGACCTTGCGTGACCTCAGGTCATATTAGGTCACGAGGTGACCTCTGGCGGTCAAACCACTGGCGGGAGGTCTTTACGTTCCACATAGCGGAAAAAGTACTGGCAATTTCCTATCAAATGTACTTTACCAGGCCTCAATAGCTCTAATGACATAAGAGTTATGCCCAGTTTGCTTAATCATTGCATATTTGAGTGAAAATAGCCGATCTTGACCTAATTTGACCTCTGGAGGTCAAACCATTGACCTGAGCACTAAAACATGCGAAGTAATTTCTTACTGAATTCACGCGAGCTTTCTATTGCACTTTGCAGATTTGCGCTAACGCCCATATTTTCGGAGTTAGAGGGGGGGCCATCGATGGCCCTCCGGTGGGGCGAAGGTGGCGCCGGACCCCCGGTGGGGCGCGGGTTAATGTCTTGAGTTTAAAACAACATGTTTATAACATGTGTTGAGGGGATACAGTGTTTGCGAACACAGTTTGTACCCTGCTGTAGACTACGTAACTCATAAGATATGATAACTGCGTCAATGGTAAGGTTAGAGTGGAACTTGTCTTTTCCAGGCTTTTTCATTTCTGAAAGAATCTAGCACACATCCAGTGAAATATCGGCTGCCTGTCCTGTAGGTGCTGCCTTTGTAGGTAGAATTTTAGTGAGCCATTTGCGCTCCGTCCGACAGTATGGACCTGCACAGGACGGGGCGGGTAGCGGCGTCCGGGCAGGGCTGCGGCAGAGCCTCCCCCTTCGGCTGCGTCCGACTCTGGAGCACCGACGAGCTGCAGACCCTGCAGATGTTTGGCGGAGGGGAGCTCCGTCTCGGAGTCTCTGCCGTCCGCTTCTCTGCTCCCAGCCAGGGGAGCTGCTGTTGGCGGTGGACAGGAGCGCCGAGCACCTGCTCTCCGTGTGGAACTGGCACGACCAGACGCTAGTGGGACGCACCGCCGTGAGTGCCTGAACTGAGGTACTGGGGGCTGCGTCCCCATCTGACCAGCACAGCCATGAGTACTCCCATCGACCTACAGAGTACCCTGCCATATAACTCTGGCAGTGAGTGTGTCGATAAGCCCCTGTACATTAGGGTGTATCACTTATCACGGTGCAAGGTGTTTATATGATTTTATCATGCCCCAGTCACCCTGAATCAATACTGTACCAATTATTTTATCCAACTTCAAATCCCCATCCTGCCCCAAGCAAGCGAAAGTTACCCCATCTCATACCATTGTCTACACTAGCGCCGCCCTGCAGTGAGCTGATAAAACACCATCTGCTCTATTTTTGCCTTCTTCCAACGAGTCTGCCAGTAATAATGCCAGTAATAAATTTATGCAGAGAGACAAGGGCGGATCCAGATATATCTTTTTGAGAGGGGGTAAATGGGGTTTGGGGTCAAGTTAAAAAAATTCCGGTTTCCAGAAACTCATCGGATTTCGACGGCTTACGAGTCACTAGTGCGTTTAAAATCGACTTTCCTTAATACAAGTTGCTTCGTTTGTGTTGTACCTACACGGCGAAATGTATACATTTTGCCCTTATTTTCTGGTGCTTTGCGGGGGCATGGCCCAGTTGCCCCCCTCCCCTCCCTGGTTCCGTCCTTGCAGAGAGTGGACACTGTGCCTAAAAAAACTGTCATAGGTATTAATGAGGAGAGTGACAAATCATTATTCTTGCTTACCTACAAGTCACATTCTGTCCGTGTTCAGTGCTCAATCCTGGCGTACCCAGTTCACTGACCTTGACCCATCTTCGTTTTCTTTGCGTGAGTGACAGGACGTACGCGTTGGTAATTTTTCTCATTATAGGCGCCTAAATACTTCGATTTTATTGGAGTTAAATTACTTGAATAGCCGCTGGTGATTTTATTATGGTCTTTATCATGCATCTCATGTTTCGATAAGCATGTACTGTAGGGTCGGTTCATGCTTTGTTTTAAATGCTTGTGCCAAATTAAGCTTTGAAAATGCGGGACCTCTTGCGGACTAAAGTAGCCGGCGCGTCGAACCCGGGTCGTTCAATAGGTTTGAATAATTGCAGAGCTTGTCTAAGCCAAACTACACGTCTGGATGCAATAAGGGTGAATTTTCCACCTCTCAAAGTGATCTTGATTTCCCATTCCGCCAAAGCAGTTACGTTCCTGACCCTGTGATCCCATCTCCTTTGCAGGTTTTGTATTTTGATCCTCAGTGAAGATGCCGCTCCGCAGTAATTCCAATCACTTCTACCTAGGAGCACCGAACCAGCTTCCCTCAAACCAACTTCCTACCAACAAAGATGTTGTAAACTACATCCGGCTCCTCCATGACAGGCGTGTGAAAGCACGTGGTGAGCCGTTAAAAGGAACTTTCAAAAATTTCGCTGACAAAATAATAGATTTATGGAAAAGCGAAGGAATCCCGGTCATACGGCCCAATAACGTCTTCTTGAAGGTTGTCGCGTGCTACAAGAAATTCCAGAGTATGAACAAAGTCGTGACGAAAAACCGGAACCAGAAGAACGCGAGGCTACAGAAAGGGAAAAGTTCTTCAACAAGCTTTTCGACATCGCTGTCTGCAAGTGCAGGAACCTGACCCACTGCAGCTGTCCCCGTGACAACCGAGTGCCGCCGGCTGAGGTGAATTAATCATGGATCAACGAGGGCCGAGGAAAATTTTCCTCGGAGGCATCGATCTCCAAGAGAGCAGCCGGCGGCAGACAGCGGCCTTGCGTAGGTGGAGGCTGTCCGAGAGAGAGAGGGGAGGGAGCCGCCGACGGCCGGAGGCCCACCAAGCAGCGAAGTCGGTCCATCTGGTTTAGCCGGGCCACCCAGCACCGACCCCGGACCGTCCGGCTTGCAGAGCCATGCAACTGGCACCGTGACAGACACTGCAGGTGACACCGAGTCCTCTGAAACAGACGACCGTCCTTCTGATGTCGACTGGGAGCCTGGAGATGCCGACGACCATGACGCCGCTGCGTGGAATACGGACAGGCTGGTGAATACGGCTCTGGCTGCCGATCGCTACGGATTCTCCAACCGTGGAACGGCGGCCGTAATAAACGGGTTTCAAATGGACATCGGTCGCATTTCGGAAGAGAACACGGCTCTGATAGTGGAGCCAATGAAACTATGGCGCGATATCAGCACAAAAGGTCGCGTCCCGTGCATAAGGTTTTGGTAATAGTCATGATAGTTCTACCCGGATGCCTCGTACCTAGCAAAGGTAGAAAAGCAAGGCACATCTTGATACCGCATCATGGCTGTGGTGTTCATGATTCCGTCAGCGCAGTATGTATGTCTTTGTTAGCAGTTTGACAGCATCTGCGTCCATTAATATACCCAAGTGTGGTAGTTCCAAGGTTTGCCGCTATGACGCTAGCGTCGCTCATATGCTGGGAGATAGGCAAAACTTCGATCGCCAGGGGCAGGATGGGGATTTGAATTTGATGGGAATGGAGCACGCCAATTTGTTTCGACAGATACAGGGCATGATAAAATCATATAAAAACCATGCACTGTTAAAATAACCCCTGTAGTGATACACCTTACTGTACATCCCTGTTGTGATGCACCGTTGATAAATGGCATGATGATAGGTTAAAAAAGTGGTAAAAAATAGGTGTGCTTTTCGATACCGACTATTTTTTCTGATCGGGTGGAAAGGGCTTAGAATTCATATAGTAGATATGCCCATAAGACTGGTAATGGTTTATATTTTTTGGGATATACACTGGTATTAAATTTCAAAATTACAGCTCATATATTTTGAGGTGTTTTGCTATCTAGCGCGGGCTAGACACACAAACTATAAAAGATGATAACACAAGAAATGGCTGTTTTCTATAAGAAAACGTCGCACCAAGAAAACCGCAATGTCTTGTTTTATTGTATACCATCGTGTGTTATGAATTAGATGTATTAGAATACGCCAGGCACTAAACAAGCGTGAATGGGGACTACTTATGAACTCTATTTTTCCAGTACCAACACCACACGTCCAAATACCTCACCCTTATATATACCCAGACGCACAGAATGTCCCAAGCCCACACCCGTCCCACTCACTCACTCCAACAACGCACGCCCATAAACTACCAGCATATCCATCCCCAATATGCGTAGGTATTTTAATCTGCCCCGCTACCCCTCCCACCAGAGGCTGTAGCCCGGCCAACCGTGTCCGGACCGTGACCTTTCTCACCTCTGTGCCTCGCGGGCATACCGCTTATGACGGATGGCGCCCGCTGATTGGTGGAGAGGCGTTCCGTTGCGTTGAGGGGAACTCAGCCGAGACATTTCAATGATGATTGTAGCGTCATACAGGATGTAATTGGAAGTTATTCTGAATGGAATTTGTAGCCATTCGTGGCCGTAATTTGTTCATTATCGACTTGATTATCTATTCATTATCCGAGGCTATTCTCCGGCACGGACGAAACAGTGAATGAGTTCGCTGAGTTTCGAGACGAGTTTCTGAGTAGAAATGAAAAGGGCCTGGTCTGAAAGTAGCCAATGGATAAAGAGAGAGGAATGTGCTTGCAACGTAAAACTAATAACGGTCGCGAAGAGGGCACCGAAACACTACCAGAAGACTTATTCGACACAGGACAGTGCGTGCTACATTGCTACGTATTTAGGGGCCGAAAAGGCACGAAAATTCAATTAATCGGACTCCAAAACATTGCAGTGTTAATTAATAGGTGGTGGAGCATTTCATCCAAAGAAGGGCCCTTAATGAATAATTTAGGTCAGTTCAATAAATGCCTGTGGGCTGAGGCGTCACCACAATTGTTTTATTGGAGTGGATAGGGAGGGGGAAGGATTCCGACCTGGTTAGGACATCGACAGAGGAGAGAGTGGGATGCAAAGTAAAATATCAATAGTAGTTCAAGAGAGCACTACCCAGGAAATTCACCCACAGCAAACTTGGAAACATTTGCAGAAGTCCATATCAATCATCTTAAGAAAAGGCGAAAGTAATCGGTCGAATACCTTAATTTTCGGGGGACATTTACCTGGTTGGGCGGTTAATTGATGTGTCCCCATCGCTCCCCCGCTTTGGACCCCACGACAGGTGCATTATCTTTTACCGTCATCCATAGTAGTGAGCCCGACTGAGATGTAGCTTAAAATTCTAGGGATGCTTTTCGATATTTGCGGGCGCCTTTCTGACCTTTAGCGGTGTTTGCACCTCCCCCGAAAGCATGCAATTAAACACGCTTGCTCGACGGGGTGCTCGAAGGATTGAATTCAGCCGTTATACTTGTTACAGCACGCCGTCCATGTTTTTGAAAGTTGTAGACTTTGGCTGTTGGGCAAGACAAAAATAGAGACAGGGGAGCGAAATCGATGAACTTATTCTGCGGGAAAAACGGATAAGAAGTGTCCCATCCAAGAAAGTCGGGAGGGGACGCACTGGGACTGCCTAGTAGTGAGGAGTGCATTTTCTTACATACAAACTAAGGGACATTTTATTTCCCAGCTTCCTCCCATTGATCCCTATGCTCTCGTGTTTTACACCACTGAAGACCCATTGATCCCTTTTACCGCACGAGGTGATTGAACCTCATTTTAGATTCGTGTTTGATAAGGAGCCGAGCTCGAAATATGATGCTGATAAATTATCAAATTTTTGGTCCTAAGCTAGCATGGAAATTAGAATGTATTTTATTATTATATCGATAATTATTTTCACTATAAGCTCCACCATCAACTAATTGAAAACTGTCGAAAGTACTGGTGAGTGCTGTCGCAGAGTTACTGGGCTCTCACTCCCACTACTGAAGAAGACTGGTCACTGGGCTCTCACTACATAAGCCATTATTCTTCGGTGTGGATAGCTGAAATGTGCGGTAAAGGTTTTTTCAAGTTATGCCTGGCGCTGAGAGTCCCGTTTATATACTGAATGCTGAGAGGCTGTTGGCACAACTCATGTGAGCACAAGCGATATTATTATCAGGGTAAACAGCAAAATAGTTCTATCCACTCAATGTAAGTGTACATCTCAACCCCAAATACAACCAAATATGACCTTTTGATTGCTGTGATACGTCCAACGTTTGGCATGTACGCCTGCCGTCCTGTTCAATATCTGCGTTGTGTGCGGCTGGCAGGTGCAGCGTGGGGAGGTGTATGGTGCGCTCTTCCACCCCACGGACCCGACGAGCCTGCTGACGCTGGGGCGGCGCCACTTCACCTTCTGGAAGGGGCGTCGCGACGGTATCTTCGACGCGGCGCCGTTCTTCGCCAAGGTGAGCTGACAAACGGCTGCTTAAGAAGTCGGCACAATATTAATGTTTTATTTTTCAGCACAATGAAGAAGGATTTTGATAATTGATGCTCTGTTTATAAAATGGTAAAAAAACTGCGAACCCAATGGAAATAAAGAACAGTTTTATTTTTAAAAATTGCGAGTCTTTGCCAAGAAAAATTGGATTTTTTTGCAAATAAGATCGACAGAAACTCGCTAAGTCTTGGCGCTGCCAGCTCTTTAGATTTAGATTCACGAAGGTGGTAGACATCTTCAGCAGAAAACCCTCATATATTTGTTCAATAGGGTAGCTCCCAACAAACTGAGTTAAAAAATAAATAGTCGTTCAGATAGTCCGTCATTAATTGTTCTTATCAATGTTCCTCAATAACACAATGCATCATAGCATTGAATTGACATGAGATGATTTGTAACGATAGGACAACAAGCCAAGACCCATAAAAAAACATTAAAAACTTATCAAACCCATGTTCTTATACGAAGACCAAAGTATTCGACCGTTCAGGCTGAGGTCAACGCGTGTTTAGAATGCTATACAAACCTAGATCACATGAAGGGCATCATAAAATATGCAAATAGCAGGCTACCCTAACTCTGAAAGCGTGTTACTCCGGTAGGAGGCGCGCCGGACTGTACTGAGCGTGACGTTTGAGTCGGGCGGGGACCTCGTCGCTGGCGACGCTGATGGCCGCATCACCACGTGGTCTCTCGACGACGGCGGTCGCTATGGCAACAAAGTCGAGTTCCAGGTGACAGTGAACTCCACTGCTGATCAAATGAAATCCTGACGATCTCGGCTGCTTCTCCTCTGCATGGGTTCCGAAATTGCATGCATTAGTGTCTGTGTTTATAAGTTGGCTTGTTTCGGTAATGACATGAAACCGTTGGTAACCAGGAAAATACGTGAACTTTTATTTCTCTCCCACGATGCTTTCAGTATGTTTAAGTATCGATACAGTGTTGATTGCAGGGAAGAGTGTTTGTCATAAATTAAGGTCTGACGGCAATATTTTTCTGCCGCAGGCGCACGAAGGACCTGTGTCAGCTCTGCTGTTTATCTCCGAAGTCGTAATTTTGTCCGGGGGCGAGGAAGACGGCCTCGTCTGCGCCTGGGACCCGGCAGACAACTACAGCAAGCGCGCCGAGTCCAAGGTAAGGTGTGAGAGAAAAGAAGGCAAATAGTGCAAGGTGGGTGTTGGGATGTTTAATGGATCAAATATTTGCAGTTTTGCTGTATTTTTCATGTGTGCCTTCTTATTCCGTTTGTAAAAAACGCATATCAGGTGCTAACTTCGCTCTTAACCCGCGTATTAATGGGAGGTACCCCCCTCGGGTTTTTTTGGAAATAGGCTAAAAACGGCGGCGAGTAGCACTGCCGTAGTTGGCATACCTTTTCCCTGATTACTTTTACAACTTTTTTCAAAATCTTACGGTTAGGTCATGTGAGGTCACAAGTACAGGTCAAGTGACCTGACCTGAACAAATTTAAGATAGCATAAGTCGGATCAGGGTGAACCTATCTGATTGACCTGGAGTCCCTTCTGCCATGACCTCATGTGCTTTGACCTGACCTGCAGCTGCCCGAGACGGCGGGTGGAGTGAGGACTCTGTGCCTGCAGCGGCCCGGCGCCACTGACGGCGTCGTCTTCGTCGGCACCACCAACAACCTTATTCTGGAGGGCTCGGTGTCGCGTCGCTTCAACTCGGTTAGTGCATGTTCAATGGATATTGAACACCTATACACGTATGCTATGATAAGAGCATTATGTTTTTAACACGCGCATTGACGGGGTCTAAGCCACCTTCGCCTTGACGGGGGGGCGGATACCCGCCCCCTAAGATATCGAAAACCAGGCTACGTAGCGAAAAAATAGTAAACGACTTTGGATAGCCCATCCACTTCTCAATCGAAAATATTTGCACCATTTTTTCAGGTCAAATTTAAGGTCACTAGAGGTCAAAAGATATCGTCATAGGGATAACATGTAAATAAAGGTTTCTGGTCATTACATCCGAACACGTTAAGCTAGAGCAAAACAATTTAACCCGCGCCCCACCGGGGGTCCGGCGCCACCTTCGCCCCACCGGGGGGCCATCGATGGTCCCCCCTCTAACTCCGAAAATATGGGCGTTAGCGCAAATCTGTAAAGTGCAATAGAAAGCTCGCGTGAATTCAGTAAGAAATTACTTCACATGTTTTAGTGCTCAGGTCAATGGTTTGACCTCCAGAGGTCAAATTAGGTCAAGATCGGCTATTTTCATTCAAATATGCAATGATTAAGCAAACTGGTCATAACCCTTATTTCATTAGAGCTATTGAGGCCTGGTAAAGTACATTTGATAGAAAATTGCCAGTAATGTTTCCGCTATGTGAAACGTAAAGACCTCCCGCCAGTGGTTTGACCTCCAGAGGTCACCTCGTGACCTAATATGACCTGAGGTCACGAAAGGTCAAAAAGTGACCTTGCCGTATATCAAATGAAAGCCAGTGACAAGACAAACACGATGGTGTTTGTTTCACTGCTCTAGCTTAATTAGGTCAAAAGTTATTGTCAAAATACTGTTTTTGACCTCTGGTGACCTTGGATGACCTTGGAAAAGTCAAAGGGTAAATATAACCCCTGGGATCCGTGAAAGGGTGTCCAAAAACGTTGTTCTGAGCAGTCTGAGTATTTGCAATCATTTTTGTGGCTTTTATATCATGAAACAGGTTTTCCCCATGCTTTTCCAATGGGAGAGGTCGCCTCGTGACCTGACCGCAGGGCACGAAATCGAAAAATCCCGGATATACACCTTGTAGATCCTGGAAGGGTCATAAAGTGTAGGAAGTTTCAAATCGATCGACTTTGAAATGTAGCTCTTACAGAGCTCTAAAGTTGAAGTGAGGTGGCCTTGGTTGACCTCGTCTGGTGACCTGACCTTGGGTGACCCGGGGTAAACAATTTCAGAGATGGTGGGAAAATGGTGGGGTGAGAGGTAGAGCCCTCAACTGCGGGTGCTGCGCCTAGTCGTTTTTCTGCTATCTCGGAAAAACCTTAGGGGGCCATCGATGGCCCCCGGTGGGGCGAGGGTTAAACCATTTGAATCCTCGCAGCAAGCCAAATCTAATGATATATAATATGACCTTGCTAGGTTAAATCAAGGATTTGGCCTGACCTGAGGTCAAGTCAAGGTCAAATTAGATAAAAATGCATATAATTAGAACCGCAAAGACAATGAAAATCGAATGCAATTAACATAAACGCTCTATCACCATCCGTTATTAAGTTAGTCAGTTAAAACCATTTTCCTATGTATTTTCAATAGAGGTCATGGCTCGTACCTGACCTTAGGTCATCGATATAAAAAATACCAGAACAGATTTTAGAGACCTCGATGAGGCCATTATGAGATATGAGTTTCAATCGGATAAGTTCACCCGGTTCTGACTTATGCTATATTAAACTTTTTTGAGATCAGGTCACTTGACCTGTACTGGTGACCTGACCTGAGATGACCTAACCTTAAAACTGTGACAAAAGTTGTAACAAATGGTAAAATAAAAGGTATGCAAAGTACGGTGGCGCTATGTGCCGCCGTTGTTCTGCTCTTTCCGAAAAACCCGACGGGGGTGGATACCCAACCCCTTCCCCGTTAATGCACGTGTTAATCCATGCAGGTTTGAACTGTAGCGTAGCAGCCACAGGAGGCCCTTTCAGCCCCTTCCCCTGCTGTCCCCCTGCTGACTCCAAATTTGCCCGAATTATGTTCCCTACCCAAACTTCATTCGATGTTCTCTTTCGAAACAATCTCAAAAGGTATTTTCATCATTTAAACCCATTAATGAGTTCAAGATCCAAGAAAAAACAAGGCAATTGTGATATCCTCGGTTTATCCTATCCTATTTAAATACTAAAGGCGGGGTGTATGGCGCGGTGGACATCGTTTCTGTCTTCTTATGCCTGAGTCCCGAGTTTCAAGTCCCGACAGAGTCTCTGAATTAGTTGATATAACCCTTCAAATCCATTCTAATAGGATGAGAGTTGACTGCACCGTATAGCCTCGACAAAAAGTGCGTCGTTAGGAATCCTACTTCCGTCAGGCCCTCGCTACTACCGTTTTCCTGTCAGGAAGAGGGAGAAGTGGTCTCGACTCCTTACAATCACAAAATATTTGCATGCAAATAAAAAAATCAGACTGGTATCAATTTGTAACATACTGAATTAAAAAAATATAATTTAGAAGATTGTTGGCAGTGGCGTGAAATATTTACATTCTACCGTCTTTTTGAATATCCATAACTTTTTGTCCTCATGTTTGATGCTCTAAGAACTAGTAGGTATTGACAGAGAATCGATGGGCAATTGTCATGCCTTTTCATTGTGTAAAAATAAATAAAAAAGTTATTTGAGGATCAAGGGCCAGAACTATAAGGGCAATTATATATAGTTTGGAATTGCATAATCTTTTTAGCAAAATTGTACGACCCACAACTGGAATGAAGTGAGAAGGCACTATTCCTTGAATGACTTTTCTGCAAAAGAAAAAGACGCGGCTAACTTTAGCGTAACTGAATGACAGGCGTCCTAAAATACTATCACACGCTACTAGCTCCCTCCCTTATATACGTCTCTCGTCTCTGCAGGTGGTGTTTGGCCACAGCGGCCCTCTGACCGGGCTGACAGTGTGTAACGAGGAGGAGAGCTTCATCACGGCGGGAAGCGACGGACTGGTGTGCAAGTGGACCGGCCAGAGGAAGCTACTGTGGAAGGCAATGGTAGGCGGACTCGACGAACACCGGCGAAAGAACGCCCGGTACAACGACTCTGCATCGAGCTTCTAGGGGTGTAGCAGGCATAGCAAATCTAGCTTTGTTGCGACATACTACGTATTTTGTGAATTTCTAGATGAAATTGAGCGTGTGTCAGAAGCATAACATTTTCCTGCATCTCAAACAGCGATGCTTTTCATTCCAATCCTGCCGGAAAGGGCAAGTCAGGTGACTTATTTCCCACGTCTTTAAAAATATTTGCACTTCTTTTACCAGGGATCATTTTATGTTAGTTGCTAGTATCGTTCACCCATGCCTCTTACACGACGTACAAGGCGGAAGTTTCCATTTACCATCAACCTTGCAGGACAGCAGCACTGCATTTTGCGAAGCGTAGGTCTCTCGCCGCAGCGCTCGGCAGAAAGATGGTCAGACAGGTGGTCCTGGTTGCACGTGACCTGCCTCTCGCGCCCTCAGACAGGTGGTGTTGACCTCACGTGACCTGCTGCTTGCTCCATCAGACAGGTGGTCCGGCCGTCAGCTGCTGCTGCCACCCTCAGGACACTGTGGTAGCCGTGGGTGGTCAGAAGGGCCACCTGTACATACACAGGATATCTGACGGCACCCACGTGTCTGGGTACCGTGTCTGCGGCCAGCCGCTCAACTGTCTCAGCTACAACCCGGGTGGGAGTCTCTGGCTTGTCTTACCTTCAGTTGGGTTTGCTAACGCTACTCCTGATCTGTATTTGCTACAGTTCAGTTGTTAAATCATAGGACATTGTCATCACTTTTCCATACTCATTTCAAATTGTATGCTCAGTACCACGCCACCCATACAATGAAAACTGTTCTCTCGTATTTGTCCCGAATATCATACTGTTCATATAACCCGCCGACCTTTTGAGCGGCTGAAGGCCTACCCGTGACTGGAGGACGTGACCTCTGACCCTTTGCCCCAGGCGGCGACGTCCTAGCGATCGGTGCCGACACCGGGAACATTTACTTGTTCCGCGTGTGCCGGGACGGTTTGGTGCACGTGAAGAGCAGCCCCCTGCAGGGCTCACAGCCTCTGTGGCATCTGGACTGGAGCCAGGACGGGGAGTTCATCCAGTCCGTCACCTCCGATCACCAGCTCATCTTCTGTAAGCACCGCTATCGCTTATACCGCCATCTCAATATTCTCTACGTTTACCTAAAGCTCAAAAGTCAACGAAAGAATCCAATTCTGTAATGGAAAATGCAGTAAAAACGTTATCTTACTTGTAAAATTTCAGCTTGCTGATATATTCCTTCCACTAAGATAGCAAGCAACAGGGAAACTTTTCAAGTGATCTTATTGATAGTCAAAACCACATGAGGAAATACATGGAGTGTAGTTTATTTCGAGAGTCAGCTCGTGGCTTACGATCCATTTTTGTTTCTCGCTTAAAATATTGAAAGACGCGGTCAGCTTAGGCTTTGGAATATTGCAAACAATTTCTCCTGTCCAGCCACCATCGGGAATTGTACCTGTCAAGGCCGCGGTGGCTCGTATTCTCTGCAATTGTAAATTTGTACTGTGTGGCGTGGAACAAAAATATCCAAAATAGCCTGTGTTTCCAAATATTATAAGGACTCATTCTCACAAGGAAAATGAGTGTGATACAGTTTTGGAAATCAGTACTGGGACGGTCCGCTGGTGTAATCCACTAGTCTGCTACTTGGGACTATTCTATATTTATTCTTTTTTTGTTCTATACCTAAAACAGTGATTTTGTCGGCAGTGAACTAAAATCTAACAACACCCAAAAACAGTGACAGCCTTTGGTGGAGACCGCAACCCATAATAAACGAGGAGGTGGAGATTTATATAATTTCTTTTATCCCTTGACAAGTTCAAGGCAAAAGGGCATTGAATGAATGTGTTTCTTTTTGTGACATTTTGCATATCAAACAGAAAAAACTGCAAGTTTTGGATGTTAGGTACTTACATATAACGTTAGTGTGCCCTGAAAAATATTAAAAGTCCCGTGAAATTTTGTTTTTATGACACTTTAGTAGCACCTTATTATAAAAAGTAATGAAAACGGAGCAGCCAGTAGTGGTTTCACGCTTTTAGAAATAAAACTAGCCTTTCTTGTAGAGGTTTCAACTGGCAAAGTTGGCAGAGGTGGAGCAAACCAGCGGTTTCAAAATTTGGGTAACGATGCTCATCTCTAGTAGAAGTCCTGAGTTAGTAGAAGTGTTAGAGTCTTACAGCTTACGTCAGACCCGTTTTTTTCTCGGCAGGGAACAAAAATCAGCTGAAAAAGGAGAGGGAGCCGCAGACTCTGCGGGACAAGCACTGGCGCTCTCAGACTTGCACGGTGGGCTGTTCCGTGCTAGGTCAGTGGCGACGCACCGAGCTTGGGACACTCACGGACCGATTAAATGTTCCATCGCAAATCGACCGAGTGGTAACATCGTGCTGCTATTGATACTGATACTGTAAATGTTACACAACGTGATTGTTCTTATTTATTGTGTCAGAAAAAAGGATGTGCTGTTTTTTTTCGGGATCGGGGTTGAAGGCCTGTGCACTGTGTAGCTTCTAACATAGCTGTACGCTGCCAAAGCAAGAGTTAGAGCATTCGCCATGGTGAGGGTCATTTTCGACCGCGCTTAAAGTTTTCCAAGACGGCCGGGCTAGTGTATTTGGTATAGCTGTTTTCTGATCCCTTTCGTATATTTGGTGAAAATTTCGAGCCAAAGTCATTTCAGGCTAGGTCACTGGGCCAGAGCACCTCGCAAAATAACAAAAAGTGGCGACAGGGAAAGGAAATTTGACACACTGATCTGAGATTCATACCACATGAACTCACCGAGAACATAATATGTGGTGACAGGACTTGTTATATCGATGACCTGGGTTCATATACGGGTCATGACCTCCCGATTGCGAGCTTATGGATTTTTTTTAAATGCGCGTTTCGCTGCACGCACGTCTCAGATCAATTTCAAAATGCAAACAGAAGATGTTCGTAGTCCAGCGCAGAAATTTGACAAAGTTGACCTGAACTTTGTTCGGTCATCTTAGGTCGAGCAGGCAGCTTTTTATATTTAAACTAATATTGTCTTAGTTAGCAAAAACGGAGTTTCCATTTTACTGCCACTGTGTTTGTATTATTACTGCGCGTCGAACGGTGTGCGTCATGACTATGTCAAGTCACGTCGGGTGAATTCAATGACCTGAGGTCAGATCAGTCTGAATTTTACCTAGCATGTTTAAAGCGGAAATCATTCTATTGGTGTTGGCAAGAAGATTCCGATGGTGCCTGAATAAGTATCGTTTCATGCACGGTTTGAAAGTTATTGGCAAACAAGTAGTTTCTCCATAGTTTGGGCAGCACAACTTCCTCGAACTCGATTTACCACAATGAAGACTTAAAATGAGCAGTGGAGAGGGTCCTAAATTGACTTGTCATGATCTCAATATTGGCCTGAGCCAAAACGTGACTGATGCAGTTTCTTCATGAATTGCTTTGGGCTATCCACCTGCGTTCGCGTTTTTCGCTATCCCGCATAGGAGCCGAGTTCGAGGGGGAGGGGTGTTTGAATCCCCCACCCCACCCCCTCCACCAGGGTGAATTTGGCTCGAAGGCCCATCGGGGTGGGTGTTAACCTTGACTTGTAGCCATATTCGATGCGTTTTGATGATAGCTTTCATATGGCTGCAGAAGCACTGTCCTATATTGCCTCTTATGTCGTACAAATTGCGTGTAAGTCGAGCTTGCTTCACATTTTAGCCTGAAGGTATGGGCCAAAATTTGCAATATGCAGTGACCTGCAGCGCCCTAGTCTTTGACCTGACACAAAAAGATGCTTCTGGGATAAAAGAGTCATTCGAGTGCTTTGCAATGGGGTTGAAAAACCTTTTTAACTAGTTTAGTTCCTGAGATAAGCGAGGTTCCGTGAGCACGCCTCAATTCAGCAACTGTGAACTAGTTTGACCTCTGGATAACTCAATGCATGACTTTGGTCAATATATTCCACGAAACGAACAATTATAACAGGTCAATATATTCTATGACCAACAAAAATTTCTACAAAAATAGTAACTTGGAAATTGTTTTCTGCATTTTTCCTAGTTTCCGACTTCGAAGGCGAAGGTGGCTCATACTCGCCACTGGGACAGAGGCTGAATACTGCACGCCTGGTCCCAAGTCCCCGCTCAATGTAAAGCCGTAAAAAATGTGACAAAACAGCACTGAAGGAAGGCAGTATGCCGAGGAGGAAGCCTTCTTTTGAAACCTGTCAAAACCCCGGAGTCATCGCCCCTCTCTGAATTCGCCTGCCATCCGTCGCGTCCTGGAACCTGCGTGTGTGCTGTGCGGCAGGGGCGTGGCCGGACCTGCACTACGTGCCCAGTCTGGGGGGCTGGTCGGACAGTTACGCCGACGAGCAGCACGCCACCGCGCTGACCGCCGCCCACCGCTCGCCCGACCACGAGCTGCTGGCCGTGGGCGACTCCGAGGGCGGCCTGCAGCTCTACAGGTCCGTGGTGGAAGAGGTGATGTCATCTCTTTAGGTCGGTGTTGGAATATTTTGTCGCATCTCTACAGGCCCGTGGTGGAAGGGTGATCTATTTTTAGGTCGGTGTTGGAATATTTTATGCATCTCACAGGCCCGTGGTGAAGGTGATCTCATCTCTTTAGGTCGGTGTTGGAATATTTTATGATCTCTACAGGCCCGTGGTGGAAGAGGTGATCTCATCTTTAGGTCGGTGTTGGAATATTTTATCGCATCTCTACGGTCCGTGGTGGAAGAGGTGATCTCATCTTTAGGTCGGTGTTGGAATATTTTATCGCATCTCTAGGTCCGTGGTGGAAGAGGTGATCTCGTTCTTTAGGTCGGTGTTGGAATATTTTATCGCATCTCTACAGGCCCGTGTGGAAGAGGTGATCTCATCTCTTTGGTCGGTGTTGGAATATTTTATCGCATCTCTACAGGTCCGTGGTGGGTGATCATTTTTGGTCGGTGTTGGAATATTTTATCGCATCTCTAGGTCCGTGGTGGAGATTTTTAGGTCGGTGTTGGAATTTTACGCATCTTACAGGTCCGTGGTGGAAGAGGTGATCTCACTCTTTCGTCGTGTTAGATTTTATTTACCTAGGCGGTTGGAAGATGAGGTTTGGTCTCTATAGCTCAAGAGCTTGGTTACAATGGCTGTTATATCTTTCAACGGTTGAGCTGAACCAAAGCACGAGACTGTGAGGAAAGAAGCCCTGGGTGCCAAGCGGAGGAACATAAAAACACGTTCTTATCTTTACCAGCGTGTATTCGAACCGGAAATAAACCTATGCGACTGTCCCGATTCCCTCTCGATCTAGTTCTGGTTTGGACAGGGCAGGTCTAGCGGAACTAACAGTTAAAGCGTAAAACGAGACGTTCGTCGTAAGATCGTTGCCTTTGTGTATTGTGTAGAAACAGCGGCTGCCGACCAATGTCCTGACCGCTGGTATCGTGTTGTGGCAGGTACCCGTGCCCTCTGAACGTGCAGGACACGGCGCAGAGCCACAGCTACAGTCCTCACAGCGCGCCGTTGGCCGCCGTGGGCTTCCTGCCCGGCGGCCGAACTCTGGTGACAGTCGGCGGAACTGACGCTTCTCTGCTCTTGTGGCGTGTGGTGTAGATGACGCTACTGCAGCGGTAATAACCATATGAAATTTTTCCTTTTTGGTCCGTAACTCGGCTATCTCCCATACTAGTTGAGCTTGAGGGTTGCATTCGAAATCCGCCACCACTGGAGTAAAAATACACGGTAGCAATAACCAGCAAGGCACTGTCTGATCAGCTGGGCCCTATTTAGGTGAGGTCCTTGTGGTTAGCAGGGATCTTTTTAAAGGGAGGTACGCGAAAAAAATTATTGGCTAGATCAAAAGGTCACAAAAAGTTGTTTCAGAAGTCCTATTCTCATTTTTGCGAATTCGGCTTGCAAATGCCTTAAAATTGCTCTCAAAGTCAACTTTTCTAGACGACTTTACTGGTACACCTCATATCGGTGTATATGACGTACACACGGCTAAGGCTATCAATTTCTCTAAGAATTAGGTTGATATCTATCCTAAACCGTGATGTAGAACTTTGGACTACTACAGGAAAAATACTTTAGAAAAACAACATTCCAAAACTCTTTTGAAACAGAAATATAGGACTTAAAAGAAATCGCAATTAACCAATGAGAAGCCCAGGAATTCTCAAACCGGGGTCACGTGACCTATCTGACGCAAAAGTTTTGTCATCCTGGGGCTGAAGCAAAAAATGACTCAAGACCCAAGGTACGAAGCCGCTCAAGACGTGAGTAATAATGTTTTTCCGTTTCCAGGGCAAACTAATTCATTTTGTAGATTTTAAAAGCTTTTTAAAATTACTTCAAATACAAATATAGGAAAAAATAAATTTTTATTACAAAAAAACATTGCTTTTCAACTTTAAATAGTCTTCGAAAAGTAAGTGAAAAGAATTTATCATAAGTGATGGGTGAAGGTTTCAGCATGTTCTCGGAACTGTTAACCTATTTCGATAAGTGAGTGGCCTCCCAAAATTTTTCCGAAAATACAAAAATAATTGATAGTTTCGTAATCAGGATTTTTCAAATAGCAAGAAACCACAATAATAATTTTTCGCATATCTCCCTTTAACCTGCAGGACCAACTCTTGACGAGCAGGACCCTCTTTAACAAGGAGCTGTTGAACCAGTAGAATCGACTGTTCTCCGTAGGGCTCTCTATCTTCAGCTGGGTTTTTTTATACGCGAGATGGGGGACCCTTTTGGACCCCCGGGTCAAGCACATATCTCTGTAGTTCGCAAGGTCCTTTGACACGGGCAGAAAATGGTGGCCTACAATCCTTTGATGGCTGGTAGGGCCCCCTATACCGGACAAGATATATGCAACCGGCAGGGCCCTTCACGGTCAGAAGGACGCTGTTTGGCTAGCTGGGCGCTCCTGTTAAGGGACAAGACCACCGTGGTTAGCAGGGCCTTTGTAATCAGCAGGAATCAATTTAACACGCGCCCCGCTGGGTCCCTTGCATCACGCGCCCCGCTGGGAGGGGGCGTTTCACGCCCCCCCTCCGTATCTCGTTCCCCACGAAAGCTAAAGGAAAATTACGGGCGGCGTTCGAAAGCTCTTGGCAAGACGAAGAGAATTTATAAGATAATTTTTATGTCAGGTCAATATTGAGGTTAGCATAGGTCAAAGAATGCTCCATAGGCCTACAACAGAGCAGTGTACGTTTCCCTCTCCAGATCTGCCCCCTGGGGAGCTAGAGTAAATCTTTATGCATCATAAGAGTTCTCTCATCGCGGCGAATCGAATTATGTATGATATGACCTGGCTAGGTCAAATAGTCAAAATTACCTGAACTCGACCTAGGTCAGGGTCACAGAGTGACCTGGTATGGTCATGTTGCATATCAATCGACTCCCCGTGACAATATAAGCACGATGCAAGCAAAATGGGAGCTTTATCTCAATTCAGTGAGATGTTATTGGCAAAACAATCACTCTCTGCTCCCGTGACCTGATATGACCTTTGAGAGGTCAGATGCTCAAAAACTCCACTTAATGGTCAAGACCGTGGTAAGAATGAACAGTTTGAGGATTTTCAGCCTTTTCTATCCAGTATTTCCTGAAAACGAGTCCATTCTATTTTTCACTATAGACTTATAATGGGGTGACCAAAAAATTGACCCCACCTTAGGTCACCAATATCAAAATTCTGAGATAGCAGATTTTTAGACCCTAATAACCTTATCGTATTGTGAAAGTTTCAAACTGATCGCTTTGCTAATGTTCCCTGGGCGCTGCTTCAAACTCGTAATTTTAGGTTTTGAGGTCGGGTTACTTGACCCTGAATAGCTCCTTAAATAATTGTTGGGTTTAACGACGCACCAACTGCCAGGGTCATACGGCGTCGCCAACTCTCACCCTGTTGGAAGGGATTTTGGGGATCAGATCGACTTATTCAGAGGCTCCGCCGGGACTTGAACCCGGGACCGGTGGCTTAGAAGACAAGGTGCTATCCACTAAGCCACCTCATCCCCCTGAATAGCTCCTTGACCTGACATGACCTTAACTAAACAATTTGGTCAGATGTGTAAAATTGATCAGGGATAAGGTAGCGTAAGTTTCGTTGTTCTGCGTCTCTTCATTTTTTGAGCTATCTGGAAAAAACTAGGAGGGGGGCGAATTTCGCCCCTTACCAGCGGGGCGCATGTTAAATTTACTGATAGTTCTACCAGTCGACAACTCTGTAACTATAGGACTCCTTGAACTTGGACCCACAATTGATTGTAATGCCCACGATTAACAGAAGGGCTCTCTCTAATCAGCTGGACACTACGTAAGCTAATTCGGTGGGCCATTGCAGCCCTGTGCGCTCAGTATGCTCCCTTCGAACTAATTACAAAAGGGCCCTCAGGTACAGCAGAACCTGTTGGCAATAATGCTCTATATAGGCCAACGGAGCCCTTTCTCACCAGCGGGGCCCCCTGTGCGCAGCAGATTTCGGCTGTTTCCATCAGAAAAAGAACCTCGGAGGCCCGCTGAGGCAAGGTTTAAAACCCATTCGCCTGCAGATAATTAGCCCGCACGGCTTAGCCGTTTGCAGTCTGGACGCCATTAGGTTGGAGAGAGGCTGGTAAGACAATCGCTAGGCCATCTGATCACCCGCGAGGTCAATACAGCTATCATATTGTGCAATACCGAAAACAATGATGATCCAGTTTAAACAAGTGTCTGATCGATATTTTTACATTTCATTAGTATCCAGTGGTGTTAGGGGGAGGATTAAGGGAGGGAGGCATCTGGGCAATGGCTTAATCCACCCAGTTTTCTTTAGAATTGTTGTTTGGCGTGCCGATGGTGGTTTGACACCCCACCCCATGACAATTATCACACATTTGAATGGACAATATATGAACCGTTGACAGTATATGAACCGTCCCAAACATCAGCATTCAAGGGTAACAATAGAGTGCGTGTAAAAGCGAGTGGTTGTTTCTTCATGCGAGAACTAGATAGTCCTCCGTGTATACAAAATGCATGTATGTTCTCTGATCGATGTCCAAGGCAGAAGGCAGCAGCCTCAGAAGTAGAACGGCTGGAGCAGTGGACGGCCATCATCGCGGCTCGCTGGAGTCCGCCTCAACTACAACTCACGCGGGGTACCAAACCGGAGCTCACCCACAAAGACCAACTACGTCAGCAACGTCTGTATTGGATGGACACTATGACAGCGCATATTTTGATCCGCTGTCCACGCAAGCTCATCCAGCACCGGTCTCTGCGTGGCCGGCCCCCCAGCCCCCGCGCACTGCGGCTGGTCTGACGGACGTACACACAGTGCACGGAGGGCGCCACCGAGCTTCAGCTGGAGGCGCGGCGTCATCGCCAAAAACCCATCGTCAGAGAGTACCAAACACAGTCACAGACCGCCCCAGGCACGCAGCGCCGAAATTCCAACAACGGGGCAGTCGGGACGTCTGTCTTACCACAGTTGCCACCTGATGCTGCCTACACGTTTCTGACAATGCCGACAGGTACCCGCGCCTCTCACGGCTTTCTGTTCTAGTACCAAAAATAGTCACATGGAGGCGCTGCGCATGCGCAGTTTGAGCAACTTCGTTTGACGCCACGTTCAACACGCCCACCAGCCAGATTGGAATGATACGATGAACACCTTGGCACGCAGCACACACGCAAGTCCTGGAAAGACTTCCTGCCACGGTCTAACTAACCCACCACGCTAACGCAAATTTGTATTCTTGCAAATCAAATATGATTGTATACAGACACTCCATACGGATCCCATCCGTAACATCTCGAGTCTCTTAAGGCACCACATTACAGCTCAACCTATCCGCTTCGACCGTCCATCGAGTCCGTATAAAATCCGAAGGCTGCGCTAACTCATCCAGCGCGTGTACGTGTCACCCCAATCGACCCGGGTCTACTGAGGGGCACCCAACCCTCCGCACCCATGGCACGCTTCTCCGCCATTTGCAAGTCAGCTCATCGACTGTGTCGCCGGTACATGGAGAAATCCTGAAAGGCGGTGTTTTCAGGCCGCGACCTAGTCTTCTCTGTGATGCAGAAGCACGTCACACCCGTAGTAAAACTAATCGAGGATCTCCTCGGCGCTGGCCCGTGACGTCACGCTTTGTCAGCCAATCAGCTGACAGTCCGGCACTAACGAGGCTACCGGTGACTACTTTTTGTCCAGCTCCTTCTGTTTATCGAGCGCAGGTGAGCCCAGGTGGATGTGGATGTTTGTGGGGAACGACTTGTCCAGAAACTTGAGCGACTCGTTCAGGTAGTTCTGAAACAAACACGTAGGTGATCAGCGACTTCAATTACAATTCAGATATAAATAGACAATTCTCGGAGTTCATCATCATAATTGGTGGTTTAGGGCGCGCCGACAACAAAGGTCATGTGGCGCCCAATTCTCGGAGTTCAACGTCACACAAACTGTTCTTTCCATGAGTTACATGACCTCACCGATCAACCCTATACTGGAAGGGATTGCAGGAGTCAGGTCACGCCTTATTTAGGGTACCATCCGGGACTTCAACTGGGGACACCAGTCTTAGCAAACGCGCGCGAGCTACCGCTGGTCCAGTCGTCCCCTATTATTAATCATAGCATAACTCTTACATCACTCGGAAAATATCATTTCTGGAAATGATCAGCAATAAACCAATGCTTCATCCCGCACTAAGAGTACAAAACGCCACAGAGTGAATGGACGAACGTTTAAGAATGTCCCAGATTGAGAGAACAAAATGCCGCAAAGAGTGAATGGAGAAACGTTTAGAATGTCTGTTTTTCACACTCCATAGAAGTTTCTATTCAAACGACAAGTGCTGTCTATGCACAGAAATATACCACTCATCTGTGCCAGAGCAGCGCGGTGATCTGAGCGGAGGCTGGTACCTGTATGCCGGAGGCTGGACCAGCCTGAGCTCACCTGTATGGCGGTGAGGGCGGCCACGATGGCCGGACTGCCGAAGCCGTGCGTGATGAGGCTGAAGTGCGTGAGGTGACGCTGGATCTGCGGGTCCAGGATTATCTGCGGCCGCGTGTTACAGAGCGGAGACCGGTCCTGGTTCAGCAGGTCCATCAGCTCCTTAGTGATCTCCCTGTGGGAGAGCAGGGCGACCGTCATGTAGACGCCAGACGCTCAGCCGTGTAGGCCTACCGGCCATCTCTGGTGGACGTCGGCTCGTCTTCAAATGTAGCTATACAAAAATAAAATTTAAGGGGACTGCAAATCTGAAATCTCTTACAAAATTGTCATTTGCAATCAGCAATAGCTCTACTTCAAATGTGCGGAAATTATGTTACACATCGGGATAAAAAGACCAAAGATGAACGTCACGAGAAGATCGAAACGTGAAAGTATGCATAATTTATGGGTGAAGGTTACAAACCCAACCCCACCATAGCTGTGCGCGCTGACGCCAATTTCACAAATAAGCCGTTTATCTAAACCAAGGGAAGTGTTACTCTCCAAATTGAACCTGCCAAGCCAAAAACTCCCGAATAACACTGGTCAAAAACGATAGCAACAACCAACCAAACTCACTGCCTGCTCCTCAAACTCTCCATTCCTTCTCTCCTCGTCAGCCACAACAGTCGCTCTACGCCCCGGCGTGGTGCGTGCTTACTTGGTGGCTTTGACCAGCTCCCTGCGCTGGTACTGGTCGGCTGGGTTGGTGTGCATTCGGCAGAGGTACTCGGCGATCTGGCGGGACGGGAACTCCGTCTCGCACACGTAGCCAAAGTCGCGCGCCAGGTGAATCGCCTCCCCTGAAACACGGACGGAAGGGTCGCACCTGAACAGAGGCGTCCCAGCGGCCCCGCCCATCTGCCCGTGTCAGACGTGCAGAGCGGTCACGCGGTCTGCTCTGGACAGGAAATCGGAGCAGCGCTTGACGGAGATCGGGCGACTGGAGGTTGGGTCACATTGGGCGGCATCCAGGTGCAGGGCAAATACACTGGATCGGTGCACTGATAGCCCTACATTACGCTCACGAGGAGCTTAGTCGTTTTGTGGCAACTGCTCAAGACAGATTCAACCTTTTACATGTGGGTACACTCAACATAGACGAGCTGATGGTATTGACTTGAAAACAAAATTTGACTTGTATGGTGGGAGTCATCAAGCATATAATACAATTCGTTTGAGCCAAAAGTTAAGGTAAGGAAACATTGCAAGGACGAAGCCATTTAAAGAATTGGAAAGAAATAGACGTAGAAATGGATAACCGAAACTGATGGCCTTAAAACAAACCAGCTCAGTTCGTTTCCATCTTCCCTTTTTCAATGAGTCACAAACCCAAAGCTGAACATCGCCACCCTTCATTTAAGACGGCGCTGACGGATTTCCGTGCATGAGCAGCACTCACCCTCCACCAGCGAGGTGAGCAGGGTGACGTTGGCCGCCTTCCGCCGGCCGGCCGGCAGGTTCAGGCCGATCTTCTCCAGGTTCTCCCGCAGCAGCCGGCCGCCGTTCTTGGACTTCGCCCTGCCGGACGTTCACAGTGCACATCAGTACTAAGACATACACTCTTGACCGAAAACAGTGTCACGAAATAATATATTCCATGCAAGGTTCACTGGGAAATAATTATTGAGGCCACGTAACTCCATCAATCGTTCAGGAAGTCAGCAAAAGGGGAAATAGCTATTTCACACGTGACAGGGTAACAGCCACAGTGGGCAGGTCAACCGGTTCACATTTGCAAGGCAATACATGTTTCTAGAGCAAACGAGCCCCTAAAAGGCGAAATCAAGCGAAAGCCAATAACCAAACGAACACCTTCCACGGCCAAAAACGATAGAAACAACCAACCAAACCCACTGCCTGCTCCTCAAACTCGCCATTGCTTTCTCTACGTCAGCCACAACAGTCGCTCTACGCCCTGACGTGGTGCGTGCTTACTGCATCTCCCAGTTGCCACCAGACAAACGCCGCTTGACGCGCCCTGTCAGCCTCCCTGGCTGTACACCCACCTGCGGATGATACCGCCCAGGAGTGAGGCGTTGAGACACTCGGGCGGCGCCAGTCGCCGCCGCACCTCCGCTACGTTCACTTTGTACTTGGAGTTGCTGGCGAGCAGGGAGAGCCGCCCGGGAACGCTGCAGAACAGGTCAGTGGGCAGCAGGCCGCCCGCCAGCAGCAGGCCCTCGTCGTCCTCTGGTTTCACGCCTGGCGGAGAGAGCCGGGAGATTCAGGTCGCAGGCGAGCCAGCGGCGCCACTGAATTTCGCAGAGCGCCAAATCTTTTGCTTTTTTCTACCTTCTCAGTGTTCAAACTCGAAGACTTTCAAGATGAAGAGTGAAGAAATAGGCACTATCACAAACAGATGTTTTACTTGGTGGCCAACTATCACAATTTGTGCAAAATATAACACATTTCAGATCATTTCTTGGTGGAGTTTCTAGGCTTCCAACCCGTTGTCTAATAACAATGCCAACAGCAAAAAATAGGCCAAATTTTTTGTCTAGCTGATGATAAACTGCTCTTACCTCCAAAGCCTTCGTCCAGTCCCATACCCTGAAAATAAAAGCATATGTTAAGGCATGCACCATTTACAAACATTTTCACCAGAATAAAGCTCACTTAACATCACTAACAAATCAAGCTTATTTGTTCAAAGTGATTTTAAATGCACACAACAGAAAACAGCTTCTTGCCCAAAGTATATGCAGGGTTCCCATGATTTTTATTTCTATCAGTCACAGAAAGAACATAAATCACCAGACAATAAACAGGCAAGAGCATGTTGTTTCTATACATATGCTGTAGCTCACATACAAAAACAGTCAGCTCCTGATATGAGCGAGCTTTTAAGATTATGAGTACACTAAGCTCCACCATATACAACTTGTAGAAACTTTTCGATGTAACTTTAGCCCCACACTAACCATATATTAAAATTAGCATGTATGCTACCCTGGTACAACATAAATTAAGTTCTTGCCATGTTACTGAACCAATATAAACAACAACATTATGTAACAACTTATCATTAAGTGCATACCTAATACAATATTCAGTTTTATCGAATAAGTACAAGCTAGCTCTCTCTAGCCAGGACTAAAACAATTTTATACTATCAGTAGGTAGGGGAAGCATTATTCTTCACATACATAGCCTGAACAAAACACTGACTGGTACCCACCAAAATGTAGCTTGAGTCATCATCAGAATCCATTTCAACTTCAACTATCTCCTGGGCCATGTTTGAATAACGAAAAGAGGCCATTTAGTCTATAAGATGTTTTACATGTGACTCATGTTTTGAAGGTATGTCGACATTCCCTTCACTACCCTGTATTTACCTTTAACACAATTGGTTATCACAATTCCTTCTGGAACACCATTCGTCTCTGGTCAAATGGCACATTAAGTACACATTATATAATCATACTCAAACACAAAGCTTTCCTGTGCTAAAGCACTGTCACTATTCCAGAAAAACATTTGGGAGGGGCAAGTGCACATTTAGCATGTAATCAGCACATTTCTCATTGTGCCAGGGCTCTACTTTAGACAATGTACCTCACCATTCCAAGCTGCAGAATATAATTGGCAGAAGTGTCAAGATCGCGATTTATATAAATTTACAGCATGCAGTGCAGTAGCATACACCTACATCTATAATTTTTATCCAGTGACATAGCAAACTCAGCGATGTAATTCAATATCCCCTTCCCCTTGTGTGGTCAGCAAGAGAGGTGAAGCTTAGGCAGTGTCATATCCAGTCCAACTGCAGCTGCCTACACAATATGTAGAAATGCAGTTTTGTTGAGCTTGGCACCTTTAACCACAGCAGTGGAACTAATACTATTTCAGCCATAGATGATCAGCTCACCAAAAGTGAGAGGCCAGCCCTGCTACATTCCTACTACTGGAATGACACTGGCTTGGGTACAGGACCTTATCTGAAATTACAATGGTACGTATCAAACTGGCAACAATATTCAAATAATAATTACAGCCCAACTTCACACAAACCATTGAAGAATATATGGCACTGTCAAATTCCCTATCAGAGGATTACACCTAATTCAGAAAGGCCACCAGGACTTGAACTCAGGACACTTATCTACCCCCAAACAAAAAAAAGTCAAACAATTATGTTATTGCTGACAAGAGAGCAGCTCTGAAAAACAATAAAAACCAGCACCAATAATGTATGATACAACACTATATGTGACCGTCAGTTCCAGTGTTTGTGTGACCATCAGCTTTGAATGGGTCTTATAACTATTGAAATAATGACATGGAATTTCTGGGGCTAGCATTCAAAACAGATGAAAATAGTAGGGAAACTGGTACACATGTTAATACAGTTAAGTTTACATAGCATTTCCAATCCATAAATAACAGCTCAACAGGAATATCAAGTGCAAAAGTAAAATCTATTTCTGAGACTTTGGCTATAGGTAAGTTAGAAGATTATAACAATTTCAACCATACTGTGTCAGAGCAATCAGTAACAAAGCTAAGGTCCTTTAACAAGTTTTGACTATCACTAGAGTAGCGAGGTCAGCAGTTACACCAATACACACCTCAGGACATCATGTAATAATCAAAGTAGATACATTTTTGCTGCACAAAGGAATTTTACTCTGAATAGACCAATATTTCCATGTCAAGGCCAAATGTTACCTATTGCTCTTGAGCATAGTTTGGAACATTTGTAGTGTGATCACTGCATTTCTAGATGGTCATCATACTGCCCTCATCTGTTGTGAGCTTTTGCATGGTTAACTGCTCCAGACACATGAACTGCTTCAGTACACTCTACAACCAAATGTGGAAACATATTTGTTGGCTCATATAACTGGGAGCCCCAGAGCCAGACTCCAAGTTACATAACTTTGAGACTGCTCCAGCAATTGATGCATAAATAGAGCATACTGAAACTACTCATTTCTCTGCAGCAGCTGACACAAATGCATTATGGGCATGTGTGTGCTATATTACTAGGCATGTTGCAAATTGGAGAATAACTTACTATTGATTGGCATGGCATGGGGAATTTCTGGTTGAGTTCCCTACAAATACCATTACCTTTATAGTCTGATCTGGTACATAGAAGATTGTCTTTGGCAATGGGAGTTACCCATCTACTCTTTAAGTATCCAGAATAATAACAACTCAGCATGGTGATGGTAAGAGTAAAGAAAATAAGTAGCTAACAGACATGTATAACAACACCTAGAATGGAATGGAGATATTGGATGACCAGAATTATTGGTGTACCCTTAAATAAAAAAATATTTGACATGACATAAAACTTGGCATAACAGAGAGAGATCTCAGCTTTGCCAGATAGGTACATTGGATTATTCCCGCATAAGAAAACTTCCTGCAGAAGAAAACATCTCCTAACATCTACTTTACAAAAAATGGTCTGCCCTAACCAGGATTGTGGACGGTCATGGCCATGATTGTTGGATTGCATTATAATTTCATCACAGATACATTTTCTTGATCATACTCAGTCAGCACGGCGAGAGTTTCAAACATGGAACGAGTAAATTGAAATTGCATAACTATGCAACTGGTAAATTTCAAACAGTCTGCACAGCTTCACTGTTGTTGACCTATGCTAGGATGCAGCCAAACACACACTCCGATCACTTCACAATTAAAAGTACCTAATTAGCCCGAAATAAACACATTTGACTCCCACCACCCCAATCGCGGCATAATTGGTGTTAAAATAAATACCAACAGACTTGTTGTAAACCAATATGGTACCTTCAAGGGGGATTCCTTCACACCTGAGTGACGTCACACAAACGTGAAGGAATTCCTTCATCTTTATGACGTGCGTTCAAACCGGGATATCCCTCTCTCAATTATAATGGGGAGGAATTGAAACATAAGGAATCATGGCCCCAAGCCCTCATTTTTACACCTACAGAGGTACCTACCCAGCAAAAAATCTGGATGGGCTAGGAGAACCTAAGCTGAGGTGGGCTGGGAGGGCTGCCCCACGCTTGGCCGTCTTCAGCCCTACAAGGCTTGAAATTCGTTCTACGAGTGGGCGGGCTGGGACCTGGCTTCCCGGACAACGCTGGGCCAGGCTGGCGGCCAACCAAGCTGGCCCGACGCCAGCCGGCGTTGTGAACCAGTTACTATTGGCAGTGCGAAATTGACCGACAGGTGGACGCTTTACCAATAGAATCTACCATCTTCCGAGTTGCGACTTTTGACCGATGAAACAAAATAATTAACACGCGCATTGACGGGTGTCTGAGCCACCTTCACCTTGACGGGGGGGGGGCGGGTACCCGCCCCTGCCCCTAAGATCTCGAGAACCGCGCTGGGTAGCGAAAAACGGTAAACGGCGTTGGATAGCCCATCAACTTCTCCATCGAAAATACTTGTACTATTTTTTTCAGGTCACATTTAAGGTGATTAGAGGTCAAAACATGCCGTAATAAGGATAACATGTAAATTTAGTTTTTCGACAATTACATCTGAAAAAGCACAGATAGAGCAAAACTATTTGAACTTTATGAATCCTCGCATCAAGCCGAATCGAATGATATATAATCTGACCTTGCTGGGTCAAATCAAGGATTTGACCTGACCTGAGGTCAGGTCAAGGTCAAATTGGGCAAAATGCATATCATTAGAACCGCAAAGACAAGATAAATCTAATGCAGTTAAAATAAACGCTCTATCTCTATTCATTACTAAGTTATTCAGTTAACCCGCGCCCCACCGGGGGTCCGGCGCCACCTTCGCCCCACCGGGGGGCCATCGATGGCCCCCTCCTCTAACTCCGAAAATATGGGCGTTAGCGCAAATCTGCAAAGTGCAATAGAAAGCTCGCGTGAATTCAGTAAGAAATGACTTCGCATGTTTTAGTGCTCAGGTCAATGGTTTGACCTCCAGAGGTCAAATTAGGTCAAGATCGGCTATTTTCACTCAAATATGCAATGATTAAGCAAACTGGGCATAACTCTTATGTCATTAGAGCTATTGAGGCCTGGTAAAGTACATTTGATAGCAAATTGCCAGTACTTTTTCCGCTATGTGGAACGTAAAGACCTCCCGCCAGTGGTTTGACCGCCAGAGGTCACCTCGTGACCTAATATGACCTGAGGTCACCAAAGGTCAAAAAGTGACCTTGCCGTATATCAAATGAAAGCCAGTGACAAGACAAACACGATGGGGTTTGTTTCACCGCTTTAGCTCAATTAGGTCAAAAGTTATTGTCAAAATACTGTTTTTGACCTCTGGTGACCTTGGATGACCTTGGAAAAGTCAAAGGGCAAATATGACCCCTGGGATCCGAGAAAGGGTGTCCAAAAACGTTGTTTTGAGCAGTCTGAGTATTTGCAATCATTTTTGTGGCTTTTATATCATGAAATAGCTTTTCCCCATGCTTTTCCAATGGGAGAGGTCGCCTCGTGACCTGACCTCAGGGCACGAAATCGAAAAATCCCGGATATACACCTTGTAGACCCTGGAGGGGTCATGAAGTGTAGGAAGTTTCAAATCGATCGACTTTGAAATGTAGCTCTTACAGAGCTCTAAAGGTGAAGTGAGGTGACCTTGGTTGACCTCGTCTGGTGACCTGACCTTGGGTGACCCGGGGTAAAAAATTTGAGGGATGATGGGAAAATGATGCAGTGAGAGGTAGAGCCCTCAACCGCGGTGCTGCACCTCGTCGTTTTTCTGCTATCCCGGAAAAACCTTAGGGGGGCCATCGATGGCCCCCCGGTGGGGCGAGGGTTAAAAACATTTTTCCGTGTATTTCCAACGGAGAGGTCATAGCTAGTACCTGACCTCAGGTCATCGATATAAAAATACCAGAATTTTTTTAGAGAACTCGGTGGGGCCATTATGTGATGTGAGTTTTAATCGGATAACTTTACGCTCTTCCGACTTATGCTATCTTAAACTTTTTGATGTCAGGTCAGTTGACCTGTACTGGTGACCTGACCTGAGATGACCTAACCTTAAAATTTTGAAAAAAGTTGTAAAAATTATGAGGTAAAGGTATCCACGTATGACGCGCTACGCGCCGCCGTTTTATTTTTCTCCGAAAACCCGAGAGGGGCGGGCGGGTACAACCCCGTCAATGCGCGTGTTAAGGTAGAGAGGGCACGCTGTAAGCCAGCAATCCGTGTGGGCTGAAGTCTGAGCGTAGCCCGAAGACTTGTTTCGACCCCGAAGAAAATCACCCACACCCTGCCTTCTATCGTGGGAATGCTGCGGACATAGCCCACCCGCAGCCGGCTTTAATCGATCTAGCAATGTACAAAATTATTTGCTGGGTACTTAACGGGGTGGACCCAGGGGGAGGGCAAACAGGCATTTGTCCCCCAAAGTTTTCCATATTTTTTGCCGTTTTCTTATAAATTCATATATTTTTCACGATTTTTCGCCCATTTCCCACCCCCCCCAACCGTTGGCCTGGAGCCAGCGCTGGACACTTACCTTCCCAGCCCCTTCCCCGTCACTGGCTTGAACACCCACCCCGGTGGGCCGCCGAGCCACTTTCGCCATGGTGGGGGTGTTCAGCACCCCCTCGAACTCGGCTCCTATGCGGGATAGCGAAAAAACTCGAAAGCTTGTGGATAGCCCATGATGCAAATTCATGACGAAATTGCATTGGTCAGTTTTTGGCTCAGGTCATATTGAGATCATAACAGATCAAGGAAGGTGGCATGTTACAGAAGAGTTTCCGGGCTCTAGCGTCTGACAGAGTTGAGTTACGGAAATTTTTAGACACCATTCACTTCCTCTCGTTACGGCAAATGGAATAATGTATAATATGACTATACTGGGGCAAAAACTAAAAATGACCTGACCTGAGGTAAGGACAAGGTAACTATCTAACCTACCATAGTCAATATGCATACCAGTCGACTTGTAATAGCAATCCAAACGTAATGGCATCAAAATAAAATATTTGTCGCCATTTCCTACAAAAAATTGTAACATAAACACGGAAAGGGGCCCAGGATACTACGATTTGGAGAATATGAAGGTATTCGCAGCTGTATCTACACAAATACAGCCCAATTAACGTTTTTTCCATGTATTCTCAAAGGAGAAGTCAGGATCCGCACCCGACCCTAGGTCATCGATATGACAAATCGCAGAATATAATTTGCAGTACTCAGCGGGGCCATTTGTGGTATAGGTTTCAATCCCATAGATTTTCACATTTCTTACTTATGCCAGCTTAAGCATTTTTGGAGGTGCGGTCACTTGTACTTGACCTGCACGGGTGACCTGACCTGAGATGACACATTACAATTCTTGGAAAAGTTGCGGATTTTGTCAAAGATAAGGTTTGCTAAGTACGGTGGCGCTTCGCGTCGCCGTTTTATGCTCCCAATGCTCCAATTATGTCCCGAATTATGCAAATGTGGGTGCTGTTATTTATCACTTTCCAAATCGCTACTTCCGCTACCATGGCTAGATGAAAACCGCTACCGTTACTGGCGCTAATTTTCAAAACTCGTGAAACCGCTACTCCGCTACTCCTTTATTGATACTTTTTATCATTATACCTTCACTCGGGTGGGGGTCTTTTAGACCCCTCGGGTTTTTCCGAAGTGACCAAAAACGGCGGCGCGCTGCTCCGCCAGACTTGTCTAGCTGTTCCTTCATCATTTTTACATCTTCCCTGACAATTTTAGCTCAAGGTCATATCAGGTCAGGTCACCAGGCCAGGTGAAGTGACCTCACTTAAAAAATGCTTAGGACTACATAACTAAAAGGGGGGTTAATCGATGATTTTGAAACTCATGCCACATTGGGCTCATCAGGAGCTACAACATATATTCCGGGATTTTTAATATTGGTGACCTGAGGTCATGTATAGAGCATAACCTCCTCATTGCAAATACATGGAGAAAATCACGAAATGAGCTTTTCTCAGTAAGTACGGATGGAATCAACTTCAAACATCGGTCACGTCTTTCTCCTAGCCCATTTCTGAATTTGATACCAAAAATGTTGACTTGTGACCTTTGAAAGGTCACCTTAGGTCAAATAAACATTTTTCGATCTTTTACTGTATACATTATCAATGAACAGAGATAAAACTATTATTTTGTCACCAAAGTATTTGCATGGTCACTGCAAGTCAAATGATATGCATCATGACTATACCAGGTAAAGTTGGGTCAAACCGTTTACCTGGGTCAGGTCAAATTTAAAATTTGACCCGACATAGCAATATTATAGGTATATCATTCGATTTGTATTGACGAGAGAACTGTAATGGTGCATCAACTACGGTTGCATCTTGCTTGGTTTGGAAATTATTAGCGAAAAAGGAAACGCTCTTATGCATGGGTGGCTATGGACATTCCCAAGAACGTTCCCAAGGTTCAGTGACCTGCGGCTCCCTAGGCTTTGACTTTGACTTACTTTGACTTTGACCCGAAAATCATTGCAATTGTAATGGAAGAGCAACTCAAGAGTTTTTGAACGGTTTTCAAAAAATCTTTCTAGCTATCATAGTTTCTGATATATGTGAGGGTTTCTTAGCACACCTCATATTAACGATTTTGACGTATTTTGGCCTCTAGTGACCTTGATATTGACCTCACAAGAAAAATATCTGAAGTACTTTCGATATCATTTTTGAAGAGCTTTCGCTTTTTTTTAACTCTTTAAGTTTTTGAGATCGTGGGGGTCTTTTTTAACCCCTCATCAGGGCGAAGGTGGCTTGTACCCGCCACCGGGGCAAGGGTTAAACGCTACCAAAGTGTGATCCAATTTTATTTATTTTTTGAATATATTTCAATAAACAATCACAGCCTTTTGGAACTGACTTAAGAAAAATCAGCAATTTTGTCGTAAGATATGCATAAGTACAAAGTCGCGCAACAAATAAATTTACACAACCTGTTTTTGCGTTTCTGATTGAGCGAAAAGTTCCTCTCCAGTCTACCTCCCTATTTTTGGATCGGGATGGTTCTTTAACAGTCTGCTGGTAGTGGAACGCTTTTAACACACGCATTGACGGGGGTCTGAGCCACCTTCGCTTTGACGGGGGCGGGTACCCGCCCCCTAAGATCTCAAGAACCACGGTAGGTAGCGAAAAACGGTAAACGGCGTTGGGTAGCCCATCCACTTCTCCATCGAAAATATTTGAACTATTTTTTTCGGGTCACATTTAGGGTCACGAGAGGTCAAAACATGTCCGTCATAGAGATAAAATGTAGATGAAGGTTTTAGGCCATTACATCTGAACAAGTAAGATAGAGCAAAACGACTTAAACTATATGAATCTTCGCAGCAAGCCGAATCAAATAATATATAATTTGACCTTGCTAGGTCAAATCAAGGATTTGAATTGACTTGAGGTCAGGTCAAAGTTAAATTGTATAAAATGTATGTCATTAGAACTGCAAAGATAAGGCAAATCTAATGCAGCCAAAATAAAAGCTCTATCACCATCTGTTACTGAGTTATTCAGTCAAAACCATTTTTCCCATGTATTTCCAACGAAGATGTCATGGCTCGTACCTAACCTTAGGTCATCGACGTAAAAAATACCGGATCATATTTTAGAGAACTCGGTAGGCCCATAATGTAATATGAGTTTGAATCGGATAAGTTCACCCTGTTCCGACTTATGCTATCTTAAACTCTTTTTAAGGTCAGGTCACTTGACCTGTGCTGGTGACCTGACCTGAGGTGACCTAACCTTAAAATTTTCACAGAAGTTGTAAAAATGATGAGAAAAAGGTATGCCAAGTACGGCGGCGCTACGCGCTACCGTTTTTATGCTATCTCTGAAAAACCCGAGGGGCGGGTACCCGCCCCCCGTCAATGCGCGTGTCAATTCCTGGAATCCGCTGTCCGCTACTCCGCTGCGTTTAGGTACCGGACATTGCTACCGCTAGACTTTGCCATTTCGGGCATCCGCAATCAGCAGAGTAGTGGACCAAGTAGCGGAACACCCGGCACTGCAACTACGCTTAGCTACTATTAATGCCTTTTCAGAGTTTTCGTGTTTCTGCAATGATGTTAACTATGACACGCTGTAGCTCGAATTCCGCCTATAAAAGATCGTGCATAATTCATGGCTAAAAAAGCGATTTAAAACATGCCAGAACGAATTGTGGTTGATTGGACGGAGGTGTTCACGTTCGTTGCGCCTCGTCATTCCCAGTGAGGAGGTTTTCCCGGGGCGAGTGCCAGGCAAGAAGAGGGAGCTGCAACTGGCGAGTCGTGTGGTGGCTGACAGCGGTGCACGTGCGGTCGACACAAAAAGCGACCTTGGCTACCACGGCCCGCCTGATCTGAGGTTACCCAGGGTAAAAAGCATCCGGAAGCGAGACAAGATGGACACGAATCGGAGCCCGCCCGAGTGCCAGAGAATAACTTTTTTACTGGGTCAGTTCCTCTGCCGGGGTTTCGGCTCGAAATATTGGATAAAGATAACTATATATGTTGCCATTCATCCCCCGTATAAGCTGGGCGCGATATAGCCTAGGTGCTGAAAGTGCCCTATAAACCCCCATATACACATCCCCCGTATAAGCAGGGGAAAACATATGAAACGCTATAAAAGCTAATTCACTAGCTTTGATAAATAGCATTGAAGATTTCAGGAAGTTTTCTTTTCCACTGTTTCAGGATATACTTCTGGCAGGGCTGTATCCTTTTCCTTCAATGAATTAATGGAAAACCACACAGCTGCCATGTTTCAGATAGGTACCCTACCAGACTGAAAATACCCCGAGGACTCGGGGAGGGCAGCAAAATTGCAGTTTATTGATCATAGACACAATTCAATAAAAAAAATGTGAAACATAGATCTGAGTCAGCGTTTGGCCTTTTGTGTTAATTCCCTGAGAATGTTCCGATGATAGTCTTCGCTGAACTGCTTACTTCTGGGATAAAGTCTGCGAGTCTGCTTCGGATGATTGTGGGCCATAGAGTAAGCATCCATGCAGTAGGAAGCTAGAACACAATCACGGCAGGTGGGGTCATAAATTCCTTTAATCGTTTCTCGTCTTAGCTGATCCGGTAAAATGTGAATGTTTGTTGGGAAATATGGGAACTTTTAGGATTGCTTCTTATTTTCAATAATCTGTGAGAGGTGATGACACTGAAGTGAAGACCCCATCACAATATAATGAATCTTCTTGCCTTCTCTTTACTGGTTTCCCTTCCACTCTCTTAATTATCTCAGTCCCTCGAATGATGTTTTATCACGGAGAGCGTTGATGTAGTGGCCCACATGGTAAAAATAAACTGGCATGACTGTCCCCATTAATTAGGCGGTGAGTGACACTTTTTCTCTCTAGTGTGCGTCTTTTAGTCAGTTCCAACATTTTCTGTGGATATGACTGCGTTTCTTTAAAAAAATCATTCAAACCAGAAATCATGATCATACCAAGTGTCCTGCCATAGTGCGCAATTGCCAGGTGCTGTTTTTTTTTAATTATTTGTTTTATTTCTGTCCTTTTCAACCAAGAATAAACTAAAGTAACCAAAACATTGCGTATGCAGCTTCTTCCCACTGACGACTACTGCTACCCTCCCCGCAGCATTGCATTATATCTCCTCTCATTTATAGCGTGGTTGGTATTATTGATGAGCCGCCCGACCACCCATCTGGCAGTACCTTCAGATGAAGACTAATCACAACCAACTGCCTGGCCGGGCAGACAATGATTGCAGCCGGCCGGCTGCCGTGGTGACCCTCACCTGTCCGTTGTCCATGCCCTGGAGCGGGCTCTGGATGATGCTGGCGTCGTGACCGGTCTCACCGCCGTGGCCCGCCCGCAGGAGCGCCGCCTCGGGCCGGCCGCCCAGTCGCATGGTGTCGTACATGTGGAGGTTGGCAGCCTGGAACACGCACCGACCGGCGTCGGACTGGAGGAAATGGGCGTGCGCGTGGTAACTAGGCTGGTGCCTCATGTTGGAGGCACGAGTAGGTACTACTTTGGGAAATGGAGAACGTTTAGAAGTGTTAGATCGACAAGGAAGATAACGAAACGCTTGGCAGAATTGCACATGAAACTCAGGGGTAATTCTTTAGCCTTCATGAGAGCCGAAGCAGTCTTATACCTACAATGAAGAATCTTAAACAAAAGAGATATAAGAGCAAATTAATCCAGCAAAATGGTTACATTACTCTGTTCTGTGGAACTCCTCTACCCTTGCGTCACCCTTGAATTGTGCCCGCAAGCGTTCAGTACAATTTAAACACCATTTGCATGGTTGCAAGGCATGCGACACCCACAGCAGTGGCTGATGCAATCAGCAGTCTTCAGCTGTGTCTGGTTGTGTCCAATTCCACCAACTCCTGATATATCGGAGGGGAAAAAGACGCAGCACTGTCGTACTTAGGCATGGCGCCTCTAGATTTGTTTCCTCTAACTTTGAAGACTATATCATTTTAGGTCAAATTGCATGCAACGAAGTGGAACGCTCGGAGCTGGGGTGGTGCCGTAAGGTGAGTGATATTGGTATTTGGCGTGTTGGGTTGTGATATACGTGGGTTGTCTGAAAAAGTAATAACGCTAAACAAGGTTGGCTAACCTAATTTCTTTTCCCTAGGGGTTTTATTGTCGGTAATAGAAGGCTAGTGTCAGTTCCATGATTTATGACCATTCCAAACCACCTTTCACCGAACCGACATGGGTTCATGTCCATACTTGAATTCAACCGAACATTGGAAAACCACAAATCATTCAATTTGCAATGTCAACATGATTGCATTGGCGGATCGGAAACTGCTCTGTCATTTCATGTTTATAAATCACGCACGGAAAGTAAATTTTCATGACAAGGCAAGAGCTCTCTTTGACCTCAAGTGGCCTCAATTTTTACCTCACTTGAAAGTTTGTTGGCATAGTGTCGGTTTCTCTTCAAAGGAGCTTTCGAATAGCCCCGGATTTTTTAACCCTTGTGAGCATTTCTATCTTCCTTAAATTCAGTGAGTGATTTAAATAAGATTCATCTGTCTTCTGATTGTTGTAGCCATCTAAAATCGTTTTGCCGTTTGGCGTATTTTAGTCACTTTCGAAAAAAAACTTTAATTGCGAGTTTCGGGCCATTCCAGCACCGGTTATAAGTGAGTTATCTCGGCACACTGGCTTTTTATAGCAAAATCCGACCTTTGATAGCCTGAAATGATTTTAAAAAGACCGGATAGAAATATCCGAAAAAACGCCGGATTCTTTACTGATAAGCATCTACTGGCTTTTACTGCGTGTTTATCGCTCTCTCCGTTCTTTAGTTAGTAGGATGCCTCGAATTTGACCGACCTGCTGAAGAATTCTACAAATCTAACTAGCCCACGTATTCCAAGTAACAGTGGCAATTAAGAGGCGCACTTTAAACAAAAACACATCAGATCAGTTACTACCCACATGACTTTACAGTCATTCGAACTCTCATTCGAACCCCCAGTCTGCATCCCTCTGCTCTCTCTCTCTCTCTCAGTTTTCCACCCTGTGCCCGTTATCATGCTGACCGTCAGTGTGTCGGGCTCGGAGCGACGCAGCACCGCGGCAGGGTAGCCCGCCTGCGGCAGTCCTCCGCTCAGCTGGTAGGCCACCTCTGTAGCAGCCTGGTGCAGTTGAAGCGTGTCGGCGCCACTGACGGGGTTGTAGGGGGGCGGGAAGTAGGGCGGCTGGAAGTCAGACGGGGGAGCATGCGCTAGCCGCCCTGCCGTGCTGAAGGACGGAGAGCTGGAGATGGAGGTGATGACCCCCATGCCGCCAGGTGCGCCGCCCAGCCGCTCCTGCAACAGAGAGAAGGCAGTCAGTGGCTGCTGGAAGAGGCAACGGGTTCATACACGTGAGATGGATGCTGAACAACGCCCGCGGAAGACAGGTGGTGTGCCATGGAGGACAGGAGGGCAGGTGCCACTGCGGGTCCGCGCTTGTCAGTGAGGGTCACACTCAGACAATGGAAACTGATTTGTAAACAGCTACTACGCTGTAATCCAGAACACTAGTTCCAGACATCACTTTCCCAAAGCGACCGCAGCTGTCTGAAGTATGTAAGCCCAGTGGTGAGCAAATGTAAAAACTGTGCCTGGACACAGCGGAAGCCTTGACGTGTCTGAGCTTTTCGAATGGCGTTTCCTTGTGTATCAATTGCCTACGCGGAATTTAATCGCACAACATTCATAAATACTTTTCTTACTGTAAGTACCACATGATGCTTCTGGGAGTCTTCGCACGTTGAAAATATTCGAGAGGCAGAAAAATAATACTCAAGGGGAAGAAAAACACAGCCATACTCAAAATTACACTGTTGACTGTTGGACTGTTGTCAATTTGACGTACGCAATGCTATCAGTTCTTGGGGGTGTAGAGAGCGCAGATGTGGTGCTCAGTTTCCTTTGCTCTCTCGAAAAGAACAAGCGCTGGAGAAGCGCTCTGTTTTACCCCAGCCAGCAAAGGCAACACATTAACTCGCAATATGAATATTACATCACCTCCCAAGGACAATCATGATATATTGTAGGCCTCACTACATCTAATGGCAGAGGCGGAACTGGGATTGCTGATCGGGGGAGAAGGAAGCACAGTCGGAGGAGGGGTGCCATCCCGACACGGAGTGCGCCACTTTTCAACAGCAAAACCTATCAGTTGGGCGCCAAATCCTATCGTAGGGGCGCCAATACTCTAATTCTGATGTATCGGAATGGGGATGGGAAGCGGCATTTCAGGGGATGGGTGCCATCGACCTTTCAGGAGGGCAACGTTACCGTTTTAGAGAGCGCCGAGGGTCGATGGGGAGTGAGGGTCAAGTGCCTCCTTGATTCCTGGGTCCGCTTGTGCAGTGGATGCAAGACACATATTCCAACTATATCTTGCTATAAAAATATTGTATGAAAAACATAGTGGGTTATTTTTTTGTTTGGATACACAAAAGTTCAGACCACTGAGAGCTCTACCCTGAGGAGATCTCGTCACCATCAATCAGACATCGGTCCTCCGAGTGGGCCAGCGGTTTACAACACTGCGCTGTCGTTACCAGCTTTCTAATGGTCCTGGTCAGCGTAAGAGACCCAGAGTCACGGCAGGCAGGCTTTCGTCAGAGGGTCCCAGCCAGTGGCGCATACAAGGAGGGCGAGGGGCTCAAGCCCTACCCCACCCCCTCCCGAAATGTCCAAGTGCCTATAATAGTGCCTACATAGGCAAAGGCAGTTATCTGAGGCAATTGTGAGGAGACCTGAGTCCCCCCAAATGAAGTCCTGGATCCGCCACTGGTTTCCAGGTGATTCGATACCGAACTGAAACTGCAGCGACGTGTCCGCACAAACATTATTTCATCAGGGACATCTGCGCCTTCAGCCAGCTCTGAACAGGACAGGAGCCCTTCACGGCCAGCAAACATGCTGTTAATTAACATATTTCACGGTGAGTATAAGCTTTATTCTAGGCTCAAGGAAAACTAAACGAATGGGTAAGACAGGTACGGACGAACCTGATTCATAGGCAGAAGTAAAAGCTAGATAAAATGCTTCAGGTTCGTGCTAAATCGTATAATATCACGTTATCCTTTGAACATTACCTATAACCATATGACCTTCCGTTATTTGGCAAGTGCTGGACATCCAAGCTGAACCAAAAGATTTACTCTAATTCTTATAGGGAACTAGGAGTAAAAGGAGACCCTATTCAGACTATAGTTATCGGTATCTAGAAGTAGTTATCAGTAAGGTATAAAACCTTTGACGTACCAGAAATACTGAAATAGGAATTTGGAAGTGTTGACTCCCTGCTGGACCAGATATATGCATTTGAATAATGAATGTGAAACGAAGCGTGTCGCAACAGAACATTTTAATTTGCATCACTCCCGCCCGCCGGCTACGACAGCCGTACCACTCAAAGGCAGTTTGGAATTCGCATCAAGTCGGTGGACTGGTTGGCATCCCTAGCGCAGTTACTCAGAAGTGACAGCTTTGGGTAGCAGCCGCCGGCCGTGGTACAACACAAGGACATATATCCGGGTCACTGTGCGCTGAAGTTTACGGATCGCCGAGCCCGCGGCGGTTTTGTGTCCACAGTGATTCGTAGTTAAATACTGGGCCTCGACAGCGGTCAGACGCAGCTGTCTAACACAGTGCTGGAGGATTTTGAATTCTCAGGCATTCACGCTTTGTGTGGTGGCATCGTCGGGGTTGGGGAGAGATGCGGGTACACATATACTCGAGTAATTGTGGATGACTAGTCTCAGGAATATATGACTCGTTGCATACAAGGATTGATAATCTGGGGACAGGTGAATCTGCGCTACCAGTTGTCCGCTTGTCGGACCAGTGTCCAGCGTTCAAATCCCGACAGGTGCTCCGTATACAGCGGGATCTGGTCACAGCAATCCCTACCAATAAGAGTTGGCAGCGCCATACATATTCAGTGGCACGGGCGTCGATAAACTCAGTTACACAATCTAATTGATAATCCAATCAACTTGTGCCTATGGTCATCAACATCACTGAAGAAAGAACAGCGTTCTCTCTGGGCTCTAAATGAAGTTTAATTAGGCCGTTTCTGTACTGCATTAAAGCGCATAAGGGCTGAGGCCTGAGCTTTCATTCAGCGATATATTTTGCAGGAGCCTTTACTAAACGAGCTCATCACTACCTCGAAGGTTCATGCTGCTGACTAAAGCACCTGCAATGCTATAATTTTGTCTGATTAATCCAACTTGGAAACAGTTCAGGACAATGACAGTGCATTTAGAAACCGAACGTTTTAAAATGCATACTGGCAAATGTTTTTTTTTGCAAAATTTTATGGGACAGCCATGGCGTAAATATGTGTGGGTGCTGCTAGGGATATAATTCCGAAAAGTATTTCTATTGTTGGAGCAGGTAAGCAGCCCAACTGAAAACCCATTGCCAGAGTGAAACGCTCAAATCTTATTGGTATTGAACTATAATTAGTGTATCCTAGTATATCTGTACCGTGTAATCCGGTAGATCTGTATCAAAGTTAAAAACATAACAGTCCTAATAATTCCATGCAACTCTCTCATTTATGGTAGCCGATCACCTCTCGTAAAGAAACTACTATATATAAAGCAATTATTGAAGCGGCGGCGACCGCCCCATACAAGATGCATGGCGACGGGTCGGACGGTCGAGGCACGGACCCACGCCCAGGGTGCAGCCGCCTGTTTGCAACGGCCAATGACCGCAGCGCTGCTGAGAGGCTGACCAGCAGATTCTCTGATATCTGCCGTCATAGCGAAGCACAGAGCAACGCGCTACATACTAAGCCGCGCCGCAAGACGACTAGTTAGCTGTAGCGCAATCTCCTTGTCATAGATGATGGCAAAAAAACTCGTAAAACTGCATTGCGTAGACCCAAACGAAGGTGATGAGTGCATAAGACGTGGCTATGATTCGATACGTCGTCAGATTTCCATCTTCATCACATTCCTCAGTCGTTCCTTTTCCATCTATCCAGCGTGGGTCTGATTGGCCTCTCCTGCTGAGTGGATATCCCAGCGTGTGCCTCCATGGAACTGGAGAGAGAGAGCAGTCCTCTGGGTATAAGGGCCGCCGGCTTTCACTGGAGACGAGGGCACAGACAGAGAGCCGGGACATTAAAAATTAATTGCCCGAGGGAAACCTCCCGTCCACTGGATACAGCCCGTTCACAAATCACCAGATTTGACACTTTCAAACCTTGGATCGATTTCCTCTCTAGTAAGCGGCAGTAAAAGGCGGGCACTGTTGTGCGGCGTTTGAACAGAGGCAGCATTTGTTTTCTGTCAGCAGAGGCCACTGGCGAATCCAGGGGAGGCGGACAAAAATACATTCTCTTCCCAAACCCCTGCGTTCCACTCATTTTTTTTCAAACACACTAAGTTTTACTCACTTGTTGGCCTTGCTGCCCATCCAATCACCGGTCTAGGTCCACTAGCAGTAGAGACACATAATAAAAGGCTGCGCAAAAAAGTGAATAGCCCTGCCTAGCGCATTTGGTTCTGGCAGAGTATAAGCCAGTGAAACCTTCCCCAGTTTATCTTGCTTATATTCTCTGAAATTGATGAGGCTTCCAGCTGTGAACAATATCCCAGAAAACTTATTATCAGCGGATTCTACCCAAACGGGCACGTAGGTAACAGGTATGCTTTCATCCTGACTCGCTTTCCCTATCTAGCGTCATTGTTGAAATTTGAATTCCGTCCTGTTTAAGTTCGTTCGAATCATTTAACCATTAAAACGTTACCATCGACCTTGTTGCTCTGTTCTGGGAAGTTGTCACCTCCCTGCACTGCCTCTCCTAAATTATTTCGAAGGTCCGTCGGACCGCACAAGGGCACGCCGCACCGCCGGATGAACTGTGCGTAGCTACCGTGACCCCAGAGCGACCTTGCGCCGCTGGCTATGTATGGAGAGACGCGCAGAGCGAGCATGAAGATGTGTACGTTTTACAAGTAAATACGAAGTGGTTCTGTTTTGTTCTGCCTCTAAGACTGTAGGTAAAAAACAGTTAGCAGACATTTTGCACAGCATAAGAACACAGATAGTGCGGATATGAGCATATCTCTGATCAGATGTATGGAAAGCTAACATTTGTTCTCAGGCTACCTTAGTGTTTATCGAAACCGTGTGAGGCTGAAAGCATGTAGGTATTTAGCAAGACTGAGATGGTGGAACTTACATGCTTTTGAATTTTTGTGAACATATACGTGGTGCTTAGAATATTTATTCTAAGTAACACTAAATTCATTTTAAATAGAACAACCTAACGGGCGCATTGATGGGGTCCCCAAAGATCTCAAGAACCACGCTAGCTAGCAAAAAACGGCAACCAGCGCTCGATAGCCCACCCCATTCTCATTAGAATAAAGGGTCTACCACGAGCCATCACTGAGTTATTCACTTTAATAAATTTGTCCCATGTATTTCCAATTAAGAGGTCATGGCTCGTACCTTACCTTAGGTCATCGCTATAAAAGATAGCGGAATAACTTTTGCACAAATCGGTGGGCCAATTATGTGATACGAGTTTCAATTGGACAGGTTCACCCTGTTCTGACTTACGTTATCTTAATCTTTTTAGGCAAGGTCACCAGACCTGCACTGGTGACCTGACCTGAAATGATCCAACCCTTAAAACTTTGCCTAAAGTTGTAAGCATGATCAGAAAAAAGGTACACAAAGTAAGGTGGTGATACAAGTTTCAGTTTTTATTCCATCTCCAAAAGGCCCGAGGGGGGCGTGAACCCACCCCCTTCAATGCGCGTCTTAAACGTTTGAAGAGAAAGTAAACGGCCAGTACCAGCTCTGCGTGGGGATTTCCGTCCTTTTTGGCTGGGCATAGTGGGTTATGTGAGCGGCTAATGAGCGGCCACCCGGGGGTCGGTCGGGTGTGACTCGGGGAGGCCGGTCCCGCTTGGGCGCTTTATGCCCGCGCGGACGCCAAGACAGGCTGATGTTGAGCTGGTGTGCCTCTATAGGATTGGAAATGAATGAGCGCCCACAGTGTTGAGTCACTCGCGCTAGCACCATCTATGTCTGGTGTGATTTCTGCACGCAGGGACGTGAGGTGGAGTTGCCGTGCTTGGGTTTCGCTCTTTATCTTACTCCCTACTTCTGTACTGTTATTCGTCCAATAAATACTTCCATCACCGAGGTGGGGAAAACATTAACGCACTCATAAGTGGAATATGGGTAAATACGGTTGGGGCTAATAGAGTAAAAGCAAAGGCCAAGACAGATCCATATTTTGACGAAAACCACCGATTGGGGCATGAAGCTTAAGGCGTAGTTCATCCTTAAAAAATAAATATCAGGAGATTGACCTGACCACATCCAGCTTCAATCCCTTCGTTGACCGGGTTTATAGGAAAAAGTTAACGAAGACTTCAGGTAAAGTATGTGACCAAAAATTGACCTGCTGACGGCATGAGGTCAGCCCAAATTTTTAGCAGAATGCAAGACAAAATGGTCCTCGAAACTCAGACAGGCAGTTGTTAAAGAGCCAAGAAGAAGGCATTTTATCAAGAAACGGCGAGAAGAGTTTTGCCGGGTTCCGACGTTTCACAATTTATGAATTTGATTATGTTATAATTAAGTCCTATTTTAGAATATGTGCATGATTTCAGCAAACTAGTTTGGGGCTGAAACTTTTGATAGGAGATGCTACTTTTTGGCACTTGACTTGCTTATGGACCCCTGCATATGGAAAGTGGCACCGCCAAACGATACCTTTTTTTTAATCCATTCAGACTTCCCTTAAATGTGTTAATGCCGAAACCTCTCAAGCATGTCCTGGTCATAAGGAGATAACTTCTAAGGTTTATCAGTTTCATCCGTCATTCTCGCTCTGCTAATTGCCAAAAGTAGACGAGTAGCACTTGGGTTTATGACGCGTTTTACTATATCTTCCGCTAGAAAAAATGGAATTATAGCTCTTGCCGGCACGAATTGAGACAATTTGAGGTTTTTTAGTGTGATAAATTCCAACCAGTCTCCACCTGAGCTATTTCGACACCTAAGACCGCTTGGGTGATTATTACAGTCTCTCCTTCCATTATCTCTACGACCAATAGTGACACAGAAAACCCCGGAACGGTGCTGAAATCACCTTACCGTCCTCTACTCGCCTTAACCCGTTTGAACCACATCTGCTGAGCCTTGACGTCAAAGCAGACCAATATGGGTCGCATGTTTATACCGATTAGCAAATGCCTTACAACCACAGAACCAGTGGACTAAGAACAAAACCAGGGGTATCAATGTGGTTATTTTGCCCAATATATTCGAATGATATGCCGAATTATCTTATACGGTGACAGTTTCACCTCAGGTCTAGGATTAATACCGATTTCTGAAGTTCATGCTGATAACATTCTAATTTCTGGGCTATGCACATTACTATGATTTCAAAATGACTGCGATGTCCTTTTCGCTCCCAAAACTGAATACAAGCTGATTTGTCTTTCCAAGCAACTTTGAACGTTTTTCATAAATTTGGGATAGATCCTCCAAGAACTGAATTACACCCACAACACGTTTTAAAAAAAGCATTCCTCACACAAGTTTCAAATGATGTCATAATTTGTTAAGCTAACCTGATCAGGTATCGATTATTTGGAAATAATTTTGCAACAAATCATATTTAAGGTGCGTGAGACAACCAGTCTCTGATTTTAATCTTCTCGGAATGATTATTAAAAAACCAACAACGGAGGGGTGAGATATGAGCACCCAGCCGAAGGTGTTAAATTTGACAATGTTTGAATCACCTGATCAGCAATTTTGGAGGCAAACAAACTATTTGCTAACCTTTTAAATTTATGAGTGAGCCAAGGAAATTCAATATCCAGGACAAGAGTGATGTCAACTGACGGAGGAGTCACTGCACCCATCCGAACAGCTGCGCTGGATCAGCGGGCCCAGAGTCAGGTGGATGAATTTGCCTGCCATCATTGCCCCGGCTCAAGGCCGTCCATGGTGTTTGTGCGTCGCTGTTCCCAAACAGCGTCCATTGCGATCGGCAGCAAGAGCTCCGCATGGCCCGGCCGATTGGATGAGAGCTTCGTGACGGATGGAGCGTGACAAGATGAGGCGAAATATTTCAGTTTTTACTCAGGACGGGACAAAAGGGGACATTGCGGTGAAAGCTTTATAGGGAGTAGGGAAGTGTAACGAGCCAGGCGAACCTTTTGGATTTATTTGGCGGGACAGTGTGGGACGTGATACTCTAAAAGGGGAGGTCATGGATTGGATGCTAAAGAATTTCCCCTCACTAGACTTTATCGACTCACCGCTGACGGGGTTCTACTTTGTATATAGATGAGGCATATTTAAAGCAACGGAATATTGTCGCCAGAAGCTGTTTTTTTTTCTTACAGGAGCCTACCTCTCCTTAAACTTGTCATAAACCCGAAAACACGTTGTTGGAATGATGAGCGCCACGGTATGCCAAGGAAACACGGTTCTCAAGGATAGACAGGCACTCAGACACATGTGCTCCAGCTCGGTGTAGATTTGAAGACCATTTCTGGGCCTGCTTTCAGCCACACTGGCGCTGAAATCGTCCAGGGACACTTCAATAGCTGTAATACGGTCATGTAACGTCACAAGACAATTTCACAACGTGAACATGGCTGAGTGAACTGGATCCTGCTCGGTCGGACGAATGAGGGGAAAAGCGGATTCAGTTTCAGAGAATCGACAGCTTTTAATCCCTAATGAAAGTACGATCGAGAGGTCTCGGTTCAATGGCGTTGAATCGTGTTCAAAGCGACCAGGCAAACGTGCCCATATAGACAGCAAATCCAGACCTTTCTATTCTAAATTTGTTTGTATGTCACGAAGATAACTGGAATTTATTTTCTCTATGGATGTATATATATATATATATATATATATATATCCATTTGTGCAGGCTGCCAGTAAGTTATTAAGTATACAAGTATGATTGAATATGACAGCGTTTTGGAATTAACAAGTCTCTTGTTAACTTTTTCTAAGTCTAGAGATACATTTAGAGACTTAGAAAAAGTTAACAAGAGACTTGTGAATTCCAAAAACGCAGTCATATTCAATCATACTTGTATATATATATATATATATATATATATATATATATATATATATATATATATATAAGTATATTTTGGGCCTACATTACTTAAACAATATGATAATCTTCCAAATTTAGTTTGAGGAAAATCCAAAGCTTAAAAAGTCTGTAACGAACCGCTTCAGAGATATTCTTGGATGGGTGGGCACAAACTTGTTCATGAGCAGAATCCTACATGAGCGGATGTCAGAATCCTCCCCTCCCTTGACAGGAACAAGTTTAAGTAGTGTTCCCCCGGCTCTGTTTGTGTTTTAATATTATATCAATCATTAAGGGAATGCGGCACCTTTATAACGTGATTTTAACTGAGATAGCCAAGTCGTAAAGCATGCCAGAAAACCCGGTACTGAATATATAATTTGCCTTGAAACTCAAAATTTCCGTAGAGAAAAGCTAAAAACATACCTAAAATGTAACCCGCATGTACCCCAGCCAGGCAGCCACAGTTGTCAGCTGTTGGTGTGACGACAGCGCTGACGTCACGGTGAGTAATCAGCCTATTCAAGCCCTTGAAGCTCACTGAATATGGTAGTAGTTACCAGATCATGACGTCATCCCCAGGCAGAGGTTTATTTTTCATCCTAGAGGAGCACTTTAAAAATCAAAATATTGAGCTTATTGTACATTTTCAGAGAAATCATGAGTGGTTTTATTATTTCCGGCTAAAAATACCCCTAATTACACCAAACTCCTGGATTCGACCAAGGTGCCACATTCTCTTTAAAGGGAATCGTGACGTCACCATATGTCGTCACACCAACAGCCATGACAACTTTGACCTGCTGCTAGGGGTACAGGAAGGGTACACTGCAGGTAGGTTTTAGCTTTTTTCTACGGAAATCTCGAGTTTCAAGACAAATGATATATTTTGTACCGGGTTTTCCCGTCTTGCTTTGCAACTTGGCTATCTCAGTTAAAATCACGTTATGAAAGTGCCACCTTCCCTTTAAATCCGGGTTTGTCAATGGCGGATGAAGGTTGGGAAATATAAAAGGCATAAATGGCTGGAAAACATATGCACTTGCCTTTTGAACATTGCCAATATGCATGTTGCCCCACTAAATTGCTTTCCTGCACTCGCCTTCGTTTATTTTTTGTATTTTAATATTCATATTAATGTTATGGATGTCGCAAAATATTTGAGGGTTTATAATAGCTATATGCAACGTGTAATTTTGGAACCATATATCATGTAATTATATATTTATTGCCTTGGATCCACCATTGAATTTATAATTTGTGATTAACTTAAAGACACGTTAATTTGATTAATTTTCCATCAAAACGTCCTAGTTTTGCAAAACTAAAATGAAAGGATCGAGCTATGAAAAACTTTGCAAACAAATAGTAAAGAAAATACATATTGTGTTCCCTTTTAAATAATTTTCAAGTTTTCAAAATGTTAGATGTTTAACATTGATATTTCTTAGCGTAAAGTCAGGAAATTCTAATTTTGACCCTTAAAATCGGACTGGTTCATTTTTAGATCTTGGGGGCCGAATTTTCCCTAACAGGACTAAGTTAGGTGTACTTAGTCCTGCTATATTAAGTTAGGTGCGCAGTATGCCTAGTTAGGTGTGTTTTTTTCCTGTCGGTATCCCGACAGGAATATGCTTAACTCCGCTACTCAGTTACTTGCGGATACACAAAACGGTGGTGGAATAGTTGCACCGGTTTCTATAACCAAAATTAGCAGTGTATCGGGCAGCACACATGTAAATTTTAAGACCGCTATGACCACCGGCAGTCTGTAACGAGAACCATCATCCGAGAATTGGACTCAGATTGAGGACATGTTTTGTTTTCAATCTGAAAAAGGGATAAATTGCATTCTTCATGACGTAATTATTTAGCATATCTTACAACAAAACCGCTAATTCTCAGTTAAAATGCCGACATGCAGAAGTTTCCCCTAAAATTTATTTTAAAAACTAAATGAACATAAACTTTTGGCTAGCACTTAAGTAGCGCTTTATAATAAGAAGTGGCGATATCAGAATAGCTGAGCACCGGGCAGCGGCTTTGCAATTCAACAAAGTTTAGTGCTCGAAGCGTCAATGGCTTCAGCTAGCCAAAATAGCGGAAGCAGTGGTAGTGGCTTCAAAAACTTTGGTAGCGTCGCACACCTCTAGAAACAACTCCACATCTTGGACGAAAAAGTCCAGAGCCGTCTAACGTAGCCACGCAAGATAAGATAGGAGACGCTAGACCTTATCGGGGCCAAGATGAACTCCGTGCCTCTTTAATCCGCTTTACCACAAACAACTTCCCACCCACCGTCATCTTCCCTGTCACGTGGTGCACCTTGCATGCGACTGGCGGGCTTCGCTGGTGCTACAGCCCTAGCCCCCGCAGCAGTCCCCGGGCGACCGCGGTGGCCGCGGGTCACAAGAGAATAACACTGGGGACTGCGCTGCTGCATGGCAACGCATCACCACCAGCAGGCCGCGAGGCCCGACAGACGCGACTGTTTCCGTTCACGCAATACATGAGCACTATTCCGCGTGGCATTGATATAATGTCGAAAAATACTTCTGCAAAAATGAAGGCCGGATTACTGGAGTTTTCGTTTTACTTGAACCTGAAGATAAAAAACTAAGAACCTGTCAACTTTACGCAGCCAGTCACGTGTTAACCAGTCATGACCACTGTCCGTGAAAAGCGCGGTTCAAGTCGTCACGTGCCTACCTCCATTGAGCTATCGTCTCCATCGTTATCGTCGTCGCCGTTGACATCTTCGTCGACGTCGACGGGCATGTCTTCGTCGGCGGCGGCGGCAGCAGCGGCGTTGGCGGCAGCGGCGGCCGCTGCCAAATCAGCCGCTGTAGCCACTTGAACTTCGGTCACGCGTCCGTCGATTATAGCGTAAGCCAGCTGAGCTGTCGGCGGTCGCTTCTGCGTGGGCGCCAGCGCCAGTCCACCGGTATTGTTGTCACGAGCACCAGCTTCACTGTCGTCACTGCGCGGACTGCGATCAGCCATGGCTGGCGGCTGGGCGCGCGCACGCTCTCCACCCCACCGGCGTTGCCTCGGGTCTGTAGCCGGACGGACACTGCCGCCAGGCGAGAGCACGGGCGTCTCGCGGCGGCCGCGCCGCCGGCCGCCCACAGCAAAATGGCCGCTGCGCCACCGGGGTGACCTTGAGCGACCGCGCTGGCCCGCGAGCGAGCCGCGCTCTGCCTCACAGGCAGACTGAAGGCCGGCTCGGGGTCGCTCCCAGGATTAGAGCCGAAATTGGAGCCCGTCGGCACATGTAGCTGTGCGCGACAGGGTGGGGTCTGATGCACCGTCAGTCATGCCTGGTGTCAACCGATACTACTCGCAAGTCTGTAATCCTCCAGAGAACCTGACTTATTCCATCACAAGCAATCTCAGTCATTCTGTGACACCAGAAACCCCCGACGCTGCCCATGCTCGCGCACACCCGCGGTCCCCCGGTCGCCTCTGGTGGAGGGAGCACCCTCGCCGCGGCGCCGGTGGGGGAGAGGTGTACCGGCCCGGTCGCCGGTGGCTGGCGGCCGCTCGGTACATTCCTTACGCACACACCCCTGGCACCGTCTGGCGGTGGGTCCGGGTGGCTGGGGCCGCGGCAGGGCGGGGACAGGTCAGCCGCGCCGGCCCTGCAGATGGGCCGATACGCCGGCGCTCTCTCCGGCTATCTGCTCCATTCATCTGCCCCAGGTGATCGGACGTGGGGTACCGACTACTGAGAACGCGGGCGAGGCTTTGAAAGTGCATACCGGTCTGACTGCTTCTCCGACAATGTAGTGAATGTAGATCTGAAAATGACCCATTTCTTCATGGAGTGTTACTAACAAAATTAAAGGGAAACAAGGCAGAATATGTCTACTCAGTTCGTGGCAGTAAAATACGAAAATGCGATAAATAATAGAAAATGGTACCGAAACCAGGCAACTAGTACCCGCCAAATGTATGAAGCAATGCTAGCATGTGCGTGCGATTGTATAATACTTGACTTTACTTTGAAATGATAAGCTTTTCCCAGTGTAGAAGACAAGGAGCAATGTCATTGAAATCAGTAATTATAGTCGCCAAAATCTAGGAATTTCCAAAGGCCTGATCAGTCCAATAGAAACCCCATCATGTGGTCGATTTCTCGGTCAGTAAGTTACGGTGACGTTTCAATGTCGTCATTCTATGCATCTAGTCACTGACAGGTGGTCCACCATCTGGAGCCTATGGTGCAAAAGGTTACCATATAATGGTTCACAATTTCGCAACCCATGAGTCACAGGGATACACTGCGGGCTGGGTTTTTGACGCAGTGATTGCGGGTTGGAATTTTGACACGGTGACTGGAGAGCCATTTGGCATAACTGCTCTCACCATGTTTGAATGAAGCAGAGATCAAGAGACACTTATTTATTGTTTTTGTTTTTGTTTTTGATGCGAATCTCACGGACGTGGTGCCCATTTACAGGTGAAGTCATCTGATAAAAATATATACAATGAAGGATCACGCCGCGAGACGATTGTTAAAGTTGATGGAACAGTGAGCTTGAAATGGTTCAAGGTAAAATGCACTGCTACCCTAAAATATAGATAATACATTTACAATTTTTGATAATAAAATAGCCCAGACAGACGTAAATATAAAATGAATGGTATAAAACATAAACACGTAAAGAGTTTAGACCTCTTAAATATAGATGTAAACCTATCACCAAACCTATCCTCGCGCGGCCCTGTTTTGTTGCTTAGCTGCCAATATTGCTCGCTGTTGGCCTTTGGTTGGGATGGTAACCCTTTTGGTGGCGTGGGCGTGTAAACTATCGGGATTTAAGAATATTTAGGAAAGGACAAATGTTTTTCCTCCCCCTCCCGCTGCATTCTTGTAGCAGACTCCAAGCATATGCCAACCCATGCTGCTTTGCATTGGTGTGATATGTGGAGATGAATGGCCCAGAGCATTAATTGACTTTTGGAAAATAAGCACAGTGCTCAAATCTAGAATTAATGCGGAATACATGCCTTCTCATGTCGACAGTTTGGATGCCTCCACTCAGAGCATTTATTGAAAGAGATTTCACACGTCACGGTTTGGATGAAGTCACTAATCCGTAAACTAAACAAAGGCCGGAGGCACTTCACTGCTGCCAAATAAACACCGGCAGATCAGATGTCAACGGGCAAAAATACTCCCGAAATAACCACGCAATATTTAGATATTGAAAGAGGATATATTTTTTTGCTCTTGCCTGGTTTTGTGCAGAGTGAGGCCTACATTTTACAATTTTATCTCATACAGCTGATTGCAGCAAACCATGAAACTCATTTTCTTTTTAAGGACAGAAAATATCACTTTTGTGTTAATTTTCATGAAACTAAACTATTAAAACTCCAGTCACTTCCCGGACACTTTAAGCTTAAGTCCAATACCTTCATTTCCTATGCTGCAACTCCTGGTTGGACGTTTAGAAATCCCTCTCCTCTCTGATTAAAAGGACTTGGACAACATTTTCTACGTCTTTCGAAGACCCTCGGGATCGGTGACACAGATTGGTACTGCCTCAACTTTTTAGTCAGCTTAGTCATCTGGTGCAAAATGTCAGAAGGGCTGCAATAGAAATACGAGTTCTTCACTCGTAGCCACTAATTTGGCAACGTTATTGAAATCTTCGAGGCACATTGACTGAGAAATTGACTGTTTCAGTCTTTTTTATCTGGCATTGCCACCTCCATGCTTCATCGAGTGGAGGGTGCGGAAACAACACCATCGTGATTCATCAGGAGTTAGTCATGGGCACTTCAGGTGAACACAATGCTCCCAAGGACCTATGCTCAGTGCATGTCATGTCGAAATTAGTCCTGCATCTCGGTGTCACGCTCGCTTCCATGTCATATTTTTTCTGCAACCCAATGACGTGACACGACATCCGGGCCTGATTTCACCCATTTCCCGCGTGCGCCAGTGTTCACTTGCACTGACCCAGCTTCCGAGGAAATGGTCGGGTAAACTCGAGACAGCGCCAGTCGCTGTTGTCGTTCGTATATTTTGTCTAAGTCCACTTGTATCAATGCGAGCTTAGGGATAGCATGACCTGATGCATTTCAATGTTCGATTGGGGATGTATATCAACATCGCCTGACATCCTATTCATAACATTTGAACATGCTAACTACCCTCAATATTTTCACGGACGGTTTTGATGTGCGAAGGCCGAGCCGCGCACGGTGATACATTTTGCAGAGCTGAGCCGATGAGCATGATTACAAGTTGAATATATAGTATTATTTCATTAGCCCAATGCATGATTCGAGCACACCGGCCATTAAAATCTTATCAAAAACACACGATACTGTTCAATTTGTTAATCGATTCTTCCTTAATTCTGAGCCATTTTTCCAAACCTAAAACAAGGTTAAAATCCCAAAAAAACAAAATAAAAAAAAAATAAAAACAAAAAAAAAAACCATTCCTAATCAAAAAATAGGTAAAAAAAAAAAAACTAAAAAACCTTAAATAAATAAAAAATTACCCATTAAACTCCAAATAAAAAAAACAAAACCAAATCAAAAATGAAAAAAAAAAAAAAAAATTTTAAAAATCTAATGTAAAAAAATAAAACAGGGGAAAAAAAAAGAAATTAAATATATGAAAAATTTTGTTAACCCTCGCCCCACCGGGGGGCCATCGATGGCCCCCCTAAGGTTTTTCCGGGATAGCAGAAAAACGACGAGGCGCAGCACCGCGGTTGAGGGCTCTACCTCTCACTGCATCATTTTCCCATCATCCCTGAAATTTTTTACCCCGGGTCACCCAAGGTCAGGTCAGCCAGACGAGGTCAACCAAGGTCACCTCACTTCACCTTTAGAGCTCTGTAAGAGCTACATTTCAAAGTCGATCGATTTGAAACTTCCTACACTTCATGACCCCTCCAGGGTCTACAAGGTGTATATCCGGGATTTTTCGATTTCGTGCCCTGAGGTCAGGTCACGAGGCGACCTCTCCCATTGGAAAAGCATGGGGAAAAGCTATTTCATGATATAAAAGCCACAAAAATGATTGCAAATACTCAGACTGCTCAGAACAGTGTTTTTGGACACCCTTTCACGGATCCCAGGGGTCATATTTACCCTTTGACTTTTCCAAGGTCATCCAAGGTCACCAGAGGTCAAAAACAGTATTTTGACAATAACTTTTGACCTAATTAAGCTAGAGCGGTGAAACAAACACCATCGTGTTTGTCTTATCACTGGCTTTCATTTGATATACGGCAAGGTCACTTTTTGACCTTTCGTCACCTCAGGTCATATTAGGTCACGAGGTGACCTCTGGCGGTCAAACCACTGGCGGGAGGTCATTACGTTCCACATAGCGGAAAAAGTACTGGCAATTTGCTATCAAATGTACTTTACCAGGCCTCAATAGCTCTAATGACATAAGAGTTATGCCCAGTTTGCTTAATCATTGCATATTTGAGTGAAAATAGCCGATCTTGACCTAATTTGACCTCTGGAGGTCAAACCATTGACCTGAGCACTAAAACATGCGAAGTAATTTCTTCCTGAATTCACGCGAGCTTTCTATTGCACTTTGCAGATTTGCGCTAACGCCCATATTTTCGGAGTTAGAGGGGGGCCATCGATGGCCCCCGGTGGGGCGAAGGTGGCGCCGGACCCCCGGTGGGGCGCGGGTTAATTCTGAGCCATTTTCCACATCTGTTAAAGATGTTATCACACAACTTTAACGAATCGTGTTTTAACATCGTTTTAACAATCGTTTTAACATCGCCCAATCGTGTTTTAACACGCGCATTGACGGGGGTCTGAGCCACCTTCGCTTTGACGGGGGCGGGTACCCCTAAGATCTCGAGAACCACGGTAGGTAGCAAAAACGGTAAACGGCGTTGGGCTGCCCATCCACTTTCCATCGGAAGCATTTGAACCATTTTTCTCAGGTCATATTTAAAGTCACGAGAGGTCAAAACATGCCGTAATAGGGATAACATGTAAAATAAGTTTTTCGGCCATTACATCTGAACAAAAAAGATAGAGAAAACGACTGAAACTATATGAATCCTCTCAGCAAGCCAAATCGAATGATATATAATTTGACCTTGCTAGGTCAAATCAATGATTTGACCAATCAAGCATGGAGGTGGCAATGCCAGATAAAAAGACTGAAACAGTCAGGGTCAAATTATATAAAATGCATATCATTAGAACCGCAAAGCCCAGGCGAGTCTAATGCAGCTAAAATAAATGCTCTATCACCATGCGTTACTGAGTCATTCCGTAAAAACAATTGTTCCCATCCATTTCCAATGTAGAGGTCATGCCTCCTAACTGACCTTAGGTCATCGATATCAAAAATACCGGAACATATTTTAGAGAACTCGGTGGGACCATTATGTGATACGAGTTTCAATCGGATAAATTCACCCTGCTCCGACTTATGCTATCTTAAACTTTTTTAAGGTCGGGTCACTTGACCTGTGCTGGTGACCTGACCTGAGATGACCTAACCTTAAAGTTTTAGAAATGATGAGGGAAAAGGTATGTAGTACGGCGGCGCGTAGCGCCGCCGTTTTTCTGCTATCTCCGAGAAACCCGAGGGGGAGCGGGTACCCGCCCCCGTCAATGCACGTGTTAATAAAAGTCAGCAAAATTCAAAGGTCTATTGCCCATGGCTGGAAATCTTTTCTCGATCCAGGGAGGGGAGGGTCCTGGGTGGGTTAACGCTGGTACAGCCATACAAGCTCTATACAAAGCCTATGGGAGACCCAAAATCCAGGGAGGTCCTGGCCCCCCAACCCCCAGGATTTCCACCCATGCTATTGTCAATCGTTGTGGAGATAGCTCTGAAAAAAACATGAGGGTAAGCAGAAGCTGACCCTTATCTCCCCAATCGCCCCCCCCCCAGGGGTAGGGCTAAAACTATAGACACTGTCACTGCACCTAACATAAACTTTTAGAGTTGTTATGAATCAAATTCAGTGCCTCCCGCACGGGGAATGGAAGCGCATGAGAACCGCAGACTTCTATGCTGTATGGTTTCGTGGCACATGTTCAGTATGCTATAACGGGCACACTGGGCACCAAAACGCAACTGATGAAACGTCCGTAAACAGGAAGCGTGGAGGCTCTGACTGCCTGGTGACATCTGATGTGATCACATTTCCTCTTTCCAGTTAAAACACAGGCACAAAACTCAATAGTTTTCTGCATGCAACGAAACCGTGTTTTGCCGCACGTGCCTTAGACGGAAAATCGGTATGTTGGTCTGGAGACGACAAGTGACTGGATCAACAGTTTCAAAGCTCAGAGCATATGAAACTATAAGACATAACATATTTTGGTGGTAGACTTCCACTTTTTGTCACTCAACCTGATATGTGACATGAATTTGGTTAAATAACACCAATAAATTGAGAAGTGTTCAAAATTTCACAATTCCAGAACATGTTTGACATAATTCATTTGTCCTGCCAGCCTAATTTACAAAGAATCTGTAGTCTAAGCACTGCTTTCGGAACATAACAACAGAATATTTTGCAAGTGCCACATATAAAAGTAGTATGATAGCCGAAATATGACTTCAGATTCGAAATCAGCGTTCATTGTTTTTCACGTCCAATGACTTGCCTAGAACGTACCAACAAATGACCTTTGCAGCCCAACATAAGCCTACAAGTTTTAGTATTCCCGAGCACGCGGGCAGCTGTAGTGTTAGCAAACCTGCTCCCAATGCACGTGAAATTTAATTCATATAATGCTGCATTCAAAATTAGGTCGTTTCAGGTCATTAAATTCGGTTGACCTTGAAATATCAGAGGTCAAAGAGCCAGCTGAGTGTCATCTGTGGGTCTGGATAACTAATCCTAGCCGTGTGCGCAAACTGGTGTTTTTGACTACACTGTTGAAGTCCATTACCACGCGCACTGGAGGGGGCCCCGGAGGCCCTCCACCTGTTTTTCCGAGGTGACTGGAGAACCGCCCGTAGCCGAAAAACGATACTTAGCCACATTTAACAGAATTTAATAGCGCGTCGATTGGTGAAAACTTTTTGAAAATCAGTCGAAAAGTTTTTGACTTATAGGCTTTCAAAGTTAGACCTGCATTTTGAGATCGCCGTAAACGTGCGGTCGGACCAGTTAGCTTGCATTGGAGACCGATTGGTGACGTCATAGCGTCATATAAACGGGATTATATGTCAAGGTCCACTTCACATGAAAGTCAAGGTCAAAGGTCACAGGTCATGGTCATATCTGCACTTTCAAGGTCACTTACCACTGTGCGTCCGGCCAAATGACGTTAACCGGTCTGACATATATTATGCTATGACGTCATCGGTAGGGTACCCCAATACAAAGGTCGGGCAAGGTCAAAGGTCATTGGGAAAGGTCAATCCTCATTTCCCGCCAAACAGTGGTTACAGTGTTAGTCAAAGTGTAAATTATAAGTAGTATACCATATGGTGACCTTAAAGGTCAATGACCTTGAATGGCCTTGACTTAAAAGTTGTGGGGAAGCCTCTTTGAGATCTTTTCTCTATGAACCTTGTCCGCCTTTAGCTTATTCCCACCATTTTCCCGCATAATCACAGCATTTACCAATCGATCCCCAGCAAGGCCAATATTTGACCTTTACGACCTCGTTTGACCTTAAAGATATTGACCTAGGTAAATGAAAATTGGTCATCATGTAGGTCACCATAGCCCCCACCCACCTACCAAGTGGTGTTTTTCTAACCCTCTTAGTTTTTGAGATCTTAGAGGGGCCTACCAGGCCCCCTCCAGTGCGCGTTAGTGCCAGACCCCCTCCAGTGCGGGTGTTAAATGTCAGCAGACTATATACACGCAATGTTCTCACGCTTGGGAAAAATTGGCCATCATGCACATCGTCAGGGCTGAATTTTTGGGGAGCAAGCTGGATTATAGGACTACAGCACGAATGGCTGCTGTTTCCTTCTGGACTCAACTTCCATTTTATAGACCAAATCCCTTGTTGCCTTCAAACATGTCTTATCTTAACCCTCGCCCCACCGGGGCCATCGATGGCCCCTAAGGTTTTCGGGATAGCAAAAAAACGAAGAGGCGCAGCACCGCGGTTGAGGGCTCTCCCTCTCACTGCATCATTTTGCCACCATCCCTGAAATTTTTTACCCCGAGTCACCCAAGGTCAGGTCACCAGACGAGGTCAACCAAGGTCACCTCACTTCAATTTAGAGCTCTGTAAGAGCTACGATTCGAAGTCGATCCATTTGAAACTTCCTACACTTTATGGCCCCTCTAGGGTCTACAAGGTTTATATCCGGCATTTTTCGATTTCGTGCCCTGAGGTCAGGTCACGGGGTGACCTCTCCCATTGCAAAAGCATGGGGAAAAGCTGTCTTATGATCTAAACGTCACAAAAGCGATTGAAAATGGTCAGCTTGATCAGAAAAGCGTTCTTGGACACCCTTTCACGGATTCCAGGGGCCATATTTGCCCTTTGACTTCTCCAAGGTCATCCAAGGTCACCAGGGGTCAAAAACAGTATTTTGGCATAACTTGTGACCTGTATAAGCTAGAGCGTTGAAACAAACACCATCGTGTTTTTCTTGTCATTGGCTTTCATTTGATATACCGCAAGGTCACTTTTTGACCTTTCGTGACCTCAGGTCATATTAGGTCACGAGGTGACCTCTGGAGGTCAAACCACTGGCGGGAGGTCTTTACGTTCCACATAGCGGAAAAAGTACTGGCAATTTGCTATCAAATGTATTTTACCAGGCCTCAATAGCTCTAATGATATAAGAGTTATGCCCAGTTCGCTTAATCATTGCATATTTGAGTGAAAATAGCCGATCTTGACCTAATTTGACCTCTGGAGGTCAAACCATTGACCTGAGCACTAAAATATGTGAAGTAATTTCTTACTGAATTCACGCGAACTTTCTATTGCATTTTGCAGATTTGCGCTAACGCCCATATTTTCGGAGTTAGAGGGGGCCATCGATGCCCCCGGTGGGGCGAAGGTGGCGCTGGACCCCGGTGGGGCGCGGGTTAATGCATGATGCGCGTTGGCGCACTTGACAGATAAAGCAAGCGCGCATCCAGCACTGGGATGAGTTGAGTTTGGAGATGACTCCCGATTTAGTGTTCTAAAGTGATTGAGGTGGAATCCGGCGGAAGAGAAACAGCTATTCGTGAAGTAACCCAACCTGATAGCTTGCTAAAAAATTCAAGCCTGCACAGTGTATGCTGGCTTACCCTCAGCTGGCAAATACCGCAGCTCGTGTGGACGTGGCTATAGTGACCTTGTGTGACCTTTAACCCGGCAACGCCTGGGGGATCCAATCGGAGCCTCCCCCGTACGATCTCAAGAACCGGAGATGATACGTACAAAATTTAAGCAGCGCTCTAAACACCTTCCTGTCTTCTAATCTGGAGCCGAGTTTAAATAATATGCGTTGATCCGTGACGTCACAGTGCGCCAGATTGGGTCAAATTTAGACATATTTAGAAAATCCCATATAACTCCTGTGATCTAGAAGAAAACAACAGACATCAATGTAATTGTGTTGGCCCAAGAATTTACATTATAGCGGCATGACCCTTCCAGGTCATGTTGCATATTGCTCGAATTTTTAGGTAATATTAACCCGCGCCCCACCGGGGGTCCGGCGCCACCTTCGCCCCACCGGGGGGCCATCGATGGCCCCCTCTAACTCCGAAAATATGGGCGTTAGCGCAAATCTGCAAAGTGCAAAAGAAAGCTCGCGTGAATTCAGTAAGAAATTACTTCGCATGTTTTAGTGCTCAGGTCAATGGTTTGACCTCCAGAGGTCAAATTAGGTCAAGATCGGCTATTTTCACTCAAATATGCAATGATTAAGCAAACTGGGCATAACTCTTATGTCATTAGAGCTATTGAGGCCTGGTAAATTACATTTGATAGCAAATTGCCTGTACTTTTTCCGCTATGTGGAACGTAAAGACCTCCCGCCAGTGGTTTGACCGCCAGAGGTCACCTCGTGACCTAATATGACCTGAGGTCACGAAAGGTCAAAAAGTGACCTTGCCGTATATCAAATGAAAGCCAGTGACAAGACAAACACGATGGTGTTTGTTTCACCGCTCTAGCTCAATTAGGTCAAAAGTTATTGTCAAAATACTGTTTTTGACCTCCGGTGACCTTGGATGACCTTGGAAAAGTCAAAGGGCAAATATGACCCCTGGGATCCGTGAAAGGGTGTCCAAAAACGTTGTTCTGAGCAGTCTGAGTATTTGCAATCATTTTTGTGGCTTTTATATCATGAAATAGCTTTTCCCCATGCTTTTCCAATGGGAGAGGTCGCCTCGTGACCTGACCTCAGGGCACGAAATCGAAAAATCCCGGATATACGCCTTGTAGACCCTGGAGGGGTCATGAAGTGTAGGAAGTTTCAAATCGATCGACTTTGAAATGTAGCTCTTACAGAGCTCTAAAGTGAAGTGAGGTGACCTTGGTTGACCTCGTCTGGTGACCTGACCTTGGGTGACCCGGGATAAAAAATTTCAGGGATGATGGGAAAATGATGCAGTGAGAGGTAGAGCCCTCAACCGCGGTGCTGCGCCTCGTCGTTTTTCTGCTATCCCGGAAAAACCTTAGGGGGCCATCGATGGCCCCCGGTGGGGCGAGGGTTAATTACTGTAATTTAAGGCTTTACCTTGCTTTATTCAAATTTTATAGGAAAAAGATACAATGTCAGACATTTCGTGACCTTTGTTGACATTTTCACTTTCAAGTTTCAAGAGCTTTCGAATTGTTTTTATAACCCTGACCTAGGTCCTGTAGAAGCCGAGTTGCACCCTCGTTTTGTCAGCCCCATTTAAAAAAAAATCGTCTCACGTGGGTTTATAAATGATGTCATAACTTGTTAACCTGGCTTGAACCGATGCTTTTTTGTCATAAGTTTTCAAATTTATCACCCTAGAAACCAGCAAAACAATGTGCGTCTCATTTGAATCGGCTCCAAATAATTCGCAAAAAACCGAGGTGGTCCGATCGGACCCCCAGGCGGTGATTGGTTTATCTAGTTGTTAGCCTTTGGCCACCTTTTGCAACAAATATTTATAATCGTATATCAGCTCTGTCTCCATAAAGAACAAATATCTTTATGACTGTATGAAATCGGATCACCCTCGGTCGTAGCCGTTTTTAGGTACCTCGAAAGCGTCAGACGTAAGAAAATCACAACAGTAGGCGCCAAACACTTCTAAAAGCAGTTCCGGTCCCAGTCTCAGTCCCAAAAGCACAATATTCAAAATTAATTTGTCCGGGAATACTGACATCAGGTTACCGAGGCAGCCTGATGTCACTTGATGTCCCTTTCCCATTCCATGTCTTTCAGAGATCTGGGAGTCGTCAGGCCAACCACATTGAAACCTGGGACATAAGTTAATCCGCGCCCCACTGGGGGTCCGGCGCCACCTTCGCCCCACCGGGGGCTGGTGGCACCGGTACAGAGATGGCCCCCTCTAACTCCGAAAATATGGGGGTTAACGCAAATCTGCAAAGTGCATTAGAAAGCTCGCATGAATTCAGTAAGAAATTATTTTCATGTTTAAGGGCTCATTTCAATGGTTTGAACTTCAGAGGTCAAGCTAGGTCCTCCTTAGGTCACGATAGGCTATTTTCGCGCAAATATGCAATGCTTAAGACGGCTGGGCATAACTCTTATGCTATTAGAGCTATTGAGATCTGGTAAAGTGCAATTGATAGAACAATTCCAGATCTTTTTCTGTTATGCGAAACGTCATGACCTCCCGCCAGTGGTTTGACCTCCAGAGGTCACCTTATGACCTAGTATGACCTGAGGTCACAAAAGGTCAAAAAGTGACTTTGCCGTACATCAAATGAAAGCCAGTGACAAGACATACACGATGGTGTTTGTGTTGGCGCTCTAGCCTAATTAAATAAAAAATTATTGTCAAAGTACTGTTTTTGACCCCTGGTGACCTTGAATGACCTCGGAGAAGTCAAAGGGCAAATATGACCCCTGGGATCCGTGAAATGGTGTCCAAGAACGCTGTTCTGAGCAGTCTGAGCATTTGCAATCGTTATTGTGACTTTTAGATAATAAGACAGCTTTTCGCCATGCTTTTTCAATGAGAGAGGTCGCCTCGTGACCTGACCTCAGGTCACGGAATCGAAAAAATCACGGATATACACCTTGTCGACCCTGGTGGGATTATGAAGTGTAGGGGTTTCAAATCGATCGACGGAGAAAGTCTTATAGAGCTCAAAAGTTGAAGTGAGGTGACCTTAGTTGACCTCACCTGGTGACCTGACCTTGGGTGACCCGGGGTAAAAAAATTCAGAGATGGTGGGAAAATGATGGGGTGAGAGAAAGAGCCCTCAAACGCGGTTCTGCGTCTCGTCGTTTTTCTGCTATCCCGAAAAAACCTTATGGAGGGCCATCGATGGCCCCGGTGGGGCGAGGGTTAAAACCTAGTCTGTGCCAAAATGGTAGTTATACCTAGTTAGATAACGCACAGCGAAAAAGGACGGCTCAGACATTGTGTCAGTCTTTGACAATGAACTCCCATCTCCAGTAACCTGAATTCAAATCAGGACAAAATGTTTTAACATCAGACTAAAACGTGTAGAATTAACACCGTGTACGGATCCCGAGCAAAATCGCGCAAAGCCGGATCGTTTCTTTGCAATTTTGAAGAAAAATGGAAGGAGGGGGTGGAATCGACACTCCCGATGGGCCGATAGCTAAGTGATCCGTTCATTGGTCTCAGATGCCATTCTAGGTTGGGCCGGCTATGTATTCCAAACAATGATTTTTGTGTACCTACTCTTTACTTACCATGTGAGGTGAACAAATGAAAAATTAGCAATTGGATCTTATTCGAAAAAGCTGAATCTGAATCTTAATCTTCAGATGTATACAACAGCTTGAAAGGCTTTTTGTTGGGAAATCACACAGCCAATGGTAACACCTTTCGTGAGCCAACAACTGGAAATTAAAGCGCCAAAGCAGCTGTATCATTGATCTGAATAGTCGGTTACATTACGCCTGGGTGCACGGGATGTAGGGTGATTGTCTCAGGAAGTTTATTGACACAGCTTTATGGACAGTTTTTGTCTCTCATGTTCTATACCAATCGCTTCTAGGCTGTTGTTTTGATTTCTTCTTATAAGTTTCACATGCTGCCTGACATTTCTAAAGGCCTCATACAGCAGTGAAGCTATGCTACCAGATGACTAAAGGTTTTACGGAGAAGCTAAGGTACGTATTTCGGCACATAGGTGGCAGCACCATGTGGGTCTCTCCGGTGGTACCGGAGCAAGATGCCAGGTGGCAGTGGTGTCGAGGAGCTCGACAAACGCGGTGAGATATCACAGAAGAAGACAGGGAACACTTCTCAGCTCCCCTTAGCTTTCCCGTCGCAGGCCAGAAGCTTTGGGAAAGCCAGAATCAATCTAGATGTTTTGGTACACTGAAAATCAACCATGCCAGTCAGTACAGTAGGTACCTAGACCCAATTAGAACGTTTTAACGTTTGAGTGATTCAGAAAAGGTTACAATAACTGCTCCAGCTTCAGTAAGCCCAGACTTCAGTATGCACTCATCCAATTTTGGCCACTTATTTCCTTCTAAAGTAAGCTTTCACGAAAGCCCACATATTTAAACCTACATAACAGGATACTGTAAAAGTATTGTCTTTAGCAAGAATATTTTCAATTTAAAGCAGCTTTGACTCGAAAATACAATAACTGATGACGTGGAGCACACGATTCAAATAAAAATGATTGATATATTTGCTTCGGGGTAAGTTCACCGAAGATATTGGCACCATAACGTAGTATCACTACGAATTAACTTTCACACATCCAGGCCTGACGTCAGACCTAACGCAGGTAGATTGTCCCAATTGCGCCCACTAACAGAGTTTCTCACTATACAATACGCAATTTTGTCAAATGCAACGGTGTTTTTCTGGCCCAACACAAAATGATCCAATGTAAGAAATGCAAAACACCTAATTTTTTAAATGAATGACATCGATCTTAGCAAACAATTATGGAACCTTTTATATTCGATCATTTTGTGGGTAGGTCCACAAAAACACACCTTTACATAACTATACCTTGCAAAGAAATAGCGTTATAGCAACTCAATTCGGTCAATCTTTTCAAAGGCTCTACCGCCCCCGGTCCGCGCCACCTTCCCGGCCTTGCCCCCTTTCAAATATGGGCGTTGCGCAATCTGGTGCATAAGCTCGCGTGATTCGTAATACTTGCATGTTTTAGTGCTCGGTCAATGTTTGACCTCCAGGTCAATGGTCGATCGGCTTCCCAATATGATATTCAAACTGGCTACTCTATGTATTGAGCTTTGAGGCCTGGTGTACTTTGATAGCAAATTGCCGTACTTTTCCCATGTACGTAAGACCTCCGCCGTGTTTGACCGCCGGTCACCTCGTGACCTATATGACCTGGTCCGTCAGGACCTTGCCGTTATAATAGCAGTGCGACAAACACATGGTTTTTTCACGCTCTGCTCACTGTCAAGTTATTGTCAAATACTGTTGACCTCTGTATTATACCTTAGCGTATCCTGATCTGGGTGTAACGCTGTTCTGCGTTGTATTTGAATCATTTTTGTGGTTTTATATCATGAAATAGCTTTTCCCCATGCTTTTCCAATGAAGGTCGCCCGTACCTCCTGCCAAATCGAAAATCCCGGATATCACCTTGTAGACCCTGGGGTCATGAATGTAAGTTTAATTGATCGACTTTAAATGTAGCTCTTCGAGCTCTAAGTGTACCTTTTACCTCGTCGGACCTGACCTTGGTGACCCGGGGTAAATTTATATGGAAATGATGCGACCTCACGTGCTGGCCTGTCTCTCCACCCTCCCGCTAATAGACGCCTGAATAATGTGTGAAAGGCAGTGTAGGTACTTACCCGCCCCTGCGCCCCGCCCTGGTGGCTAGCCCCACGATAACTGCTAAGGCAAGGCAACAGCTCTTCAAATGATATCAATACTGTTTTTTGTGTTATGGTCGGGTCAATGGTCAATCGTATTTGTACAAACCTCTTATCTCAACTATTTGTGAACATTCTAACACCTTCAGCTCTTAGATGCGCTTCTGTGGCATTTTTTGCCTCTGTTAAATTTGGCATAATGCTGCTGCCGTTTTTTATAGTTAACCAAGATACAGCCATGTTCCTGATCCTTTAAATCAATGTATTAATATTGCTTGCCGTCAAACTACCTACCCGAGTCTCAACTACCTGGTATGTCTATGTATATTTTGACTTCGTGACTATAAACACTTTGACAAAATAAAGTTATCTTGTTTATTAAATTTATAGAGAAAACACCAATTGCTTATTTATTTGACCTATTTTTATATTTACCTTGACCTTTTAAAGCTAAGTATTTTATGTTATGCGTATGTTAGTTATCCATCCTTGAGTCATTTTGTCCCTCTTGTCAGTCATCTTGCCCTGTCCCAAAAATCCGAATGTTTGCCTTATGTTTGTACTGATAACCCTTTTTTGCCGTCTGTTTTTACCCCCTCCTCTCCTGATTACTTGCAAATCGAGATGTAATATAAGTCGTGTTTCACCTGCCCCCCGGTTAAATAATTTGCAACGGCATCACAACAAAAATCAAGAGCCGATCAAGGGCTTTAAAGAGAATGTGGCACCTTGGTCGAAACCTGGAATTTAGTGAAATTAGGCGTACTTTTAGCCAAAAATAATGAAACCACTCATGATTTCTTTGAAAAAATGTTTAATAAGCTCAATATTTTGCTCTTAAAAATACTCCTCTAGGAAAATAAATAAATATCTGCCTGTGGATGATGTCATGATCTGGCAGCCACTACCAGACTTCAAACGCTTCAAGGGCTTCGATTGGCTGATGCTCATCGTGACGTCAGCCCATGTCGTCACACCAGCAGCTCACAACAATAGCCGCCCGGTGAGGGGGCTGATAAGGGGGTTGGTGTCAGGTAGGTTTTAGCTTTTTACTACGGAAATATCGAGTTCCACGACAAATGACATATGGAGTACCGGGTTTTCCGACTTGCTTTACAACTTGGCTATCCCAGTTAAAATTACGTTATGAAGGTGCCACATTCCCTGTAATATTCATCTAAGGACTGTGAGAAAAAAACAGTGTAGGTACTTAAATGAATTGCAATAACAGCGCAAAAAAACATTGCCGTTTACAGATCAGTATTAGTGTTCTCGAGAATTGATGGAAGATAAATCAGACAATAAAAGTTTCCCATAATATTTCCAGATTCAACGCGAGCAAACGTCATCAGTGCTTTCGCTTTTGCTGCCGGTCACGTGGTAAGCACGTCCACACGTTCCCCACCCTTCGCTGTTGTACACAGACAGTCAGATCACCTGCGCGGACGGTGCCGAGTGACCTCTGTAGTGCCTCCTTGACCCCTGTGCAATTTGGAGCTGCGCGCTGTTGTAGATAGATTCCTGGAGTTGACTTTAACGAGTTATTGCTTTAGCAAGTCAAGGGGGAAATCCAACCGTATTTTGGAGTTTGACCAGTTATGATAGCATCAGCCGTTACCAGGAAAACTGTGTTATCATTTTACACATTTGTTCATCTTTCAGGTAAAGTCAGACCAGGTTATGCCACTGAGCTAAACTACATCACCTTCAAAATAAATAGTCTCAACTAGTATTTTCCAGTTGATTTTAGTTGAGAATCTGCAAATTTTGAGTGACCTGCGTGAAACGCAGTCAGGCGCTGCAGTTATGTTGCTCCGGATTTGTTTGTATCAGTGAGCTGAGATTATGTCAGAGCATGCCCCATTCTTACCATTTCCATTTGGTTTGTGGAAGGTTTTAAAATAGCTTTCTCTATTAGTCACGTTTTAGATAAGCCTCGGACAATCATACTGCCTAAAGCAGACATAAGTTTTGTTGGCACAGTACTCGTTTAACTTTCCCGGAATGTTTACATAGTGCCGTAAGCATTATCACCCCTGTTTCTTTAGGCAAGTCGGCACATCAATCGGTTGTGAATTATAATTTGGGCGAATACTATATTTTCAGATTTGTTTGTTTTTGGAAATATGTAGTAGGTACTCTAAATACTAGCGGCTAGTTTAGCTGTTTTATGTGTCCTTATCGAGAGCCTCTTTATACGCAAGCTCCCAAGATAAGCAATGATTTCTGGGTGAAGATCTTTTTCAGAACGTTTTACCTTTGACGACCCCTATTCATCTTAATATTGATCGTGCAAAACGAAGTTAAATCCATTCAATGTCTTTCGAGCTTTGACCAGCCTTTTTCATGCATCCCCATATAATTTACAGTTTTTCTGTTAGAACGAGATAAATTTAGCCTCCACCATAGGGTGAAATTCTATTATTTCCATCCACGATCATGGGATATTCATATTTATGTCCCTGTTCAAGTTTTCCAGAACAATGCATGCAAAGAAGGTGTGTAGCTCACCAAAAAAAAACAATCTGTGTCATGTCATCGAAACTTTAAACACGCAAGTAGGTAGGTAGTGATTTTCTATGCATTCTATTTCCTACAGTAACACTTCATTGTAGAAATCACATTTCAGGTTATCCTGTTCCGCTAATGGTCTACCTCAAATTACTTTAACGGCTATCGGCATACCTGCTGCCTCTGAAACCATATAATACACGATAGTCAACAGCTCCTAGCTCAAGTACCACTTATTTGATATAGGCATAAGCCATCCTCAGCTCCTGTACCGCCACGGCTTAGCTGTTTCTCTTTAAATGAAATGTGGCACCTTGGTCGAATCCAGGAATGTATTGTAATTAGGGGTATTTTTAGCTGAAAATCATGGAAACTTCCATGATTTCTCTGAAAAATGTACAATGAGCTCAATATTTGATTTCTAAAATGCTCCTCTAGGGTGAAGAATAAGCCTATACCTGTGGATGACGTCACGATCCGGCAACTACTACCATATTCAATAGGCTTCAAGGCTTCAATTGGCTGATTGCTATAGCCGTGACGTCAACGCTGTCGTCACAACAACAGCTGACAGCTGTGGCCGCTTGGCTGGGTACATTTCAGGTAGGCTTTTAGCTTTTCTCCACAGATATTTTGAGTTTCAAGACTAATGATATATTGTGCACCGGGTTTTCCGGTACGCTTTACTACTTGGCAATGTCAGTTAAAATCATGTTATAAAGGTGCTATATTCCCTTTGACCAATTTTGGTCAGCACGGGTAAAATACGTATCTGATATATTTATCTGTGATATTCAATTTCAAAGCACCTTGTAACTGTTCTCGAGTAATTCGCTTTTTAATGCATCTTTGTTCATATATCATTAAAGAGTAAAACCGGTTGAGTAAGGATTGTTCGTTTTATTACACAGCTAGAAACTCGTTCGACACCACTCAGCCACCAGGAAGCTTCGGTCAATAATCGAAGCTATTCCTCCATCAGAAACATTAGCGGGCTATTTATGTCTCAATTCCTACGCTGAAATAGCATGGTGATGGGCTACTTTTGTTCTGACACACACACCTTTTCTCACAGAAGTAGGGTTAGGGTAAAGAGAGAGAGAGAGAGAGAGAGAGAGAGAGAGAGAGACAGACAGAAACAGAGACAGAGACAGACACAGAGACAGAGAAAGGGGGACTGATATTCATATTGAACTGTTACTTTATTATACAGTTAGTTTAGCATAATGGTAAGATACAGTTAGAGAGTGGTGCAGATTGTGGTGCATAGTTACAATTAGTTTATTATACATACCAATTATTACAGTCTCATGCCAAACTATTAGTCAAATGCCACCAAATTAGCTGCCGCAGTTTTCAGATCTCGCTGTTTTTAAGAGCCAATATCATCACTTCGATCAGATAGCCCGTCCAGTTCAGCTACCAATCTTCTCTTGTCGGCTTCCGTGACGAGACTACCCTCGCTCGGCTCACAGCGGGGAGCGATCGGCGTTGCGACGGTAATTTAGTGTTTGAGAGCACCGGCCGGCGCATTCCATTGAAGATAGAGCTCGGTGCAGGCCTGGTGCAGCGGCGTCTCCGGGAGGCTGCAGAGTCTGACCAGACCCCTGGCCAATTTCAGTCTTCCCCCTACAGTGTTGCGCACTATTCCCGAAGTTAACATGGAAATGGGGCTGGCGTAATACCGCTAAACACCGGGACGCTGGCGGCCTACGGCTTCACAGTAGAAAACAGCGCCGCCGGCGAACTGCGGTCGGCTCGCCAGCACCGGTGTCTGTGGCGCGTGCGAGAGTGAAGAGGTGGACATATACCAACACTCACCAGGACTGGCGACAGCAGGCACACGGATGGCGGGCCTACTCCTGCAAAAGCAAACTACGACGCCTATGAATATGTAATATTCCGATGAAACCAACCGTATCTAACAGCGAACAGCAGCTTATAGTGGGCATATCCCAGTCCAGGGCACTTTGAGTACATCTGATACTTCTTCTCATCTCATAAGCCCAGCAGGTTTCCACTAAGCCACGCCGGCGTCTCTCAGGTACCGCGGGACCCGGCGATCGCTTTGTTCGCAATCACAACAGCAGCCGCTCGTCAATCGGGAGGGGGGGTAATTAAGGGGAGTGGGGTGCCGTGCGTGAGGGTCGACCGACCGCGGGGGACCGATCACAGGTCACAGAGGTCATGCGGCGCCTAGGCCGACTTCCTGTTGTTAACAGGTGACGCCGGAGGCGCGGCAGCCATAGCCTGAGGCCAAGGCTCAGACGAGATGCTGTCTGGCGCGTTCGTGAGTGTTGAACGTTTATGGAGACACAGGCTTTAATAGTACAGGACATTGTACTGCGTGCTTTGGGGAAAACAGTGCGACTGAACCAGAGTTTTGACAGATGTAGACGAAACACAAAAGCGATGGAAACTTCTGCTTTTTGGTTGTCTTAGAACTTAAGCACTTTAGAACCACCCAGATTATCTGCTCCAAGTCTGAGGCTCTGGGTATGATGCTGGAAGTTTGCCAAGAACCAAGAAGTAGATGAGTCTGTTGCCGGGTAGTTCTGCTCGGGCCCCAATAATTACCAGGCTACACCCTCTTTTCTGGTATTAGCATGGTGCACCCGGACGGCGGTTGAAACGGAAATGCCTGCGGTTGATGCCCGCGGGCACATCTAATGTGTCATACCCTTGAATTATTATTGCTAATGGGCTAAATCGTGAAGTAAAAAAATACTGTTCGTCGAATGTATCTATGTATTTGAAAGGGAAGGTGGCACCTTGGTCAAATCCAGGAATTTAGTGTTATTATGGGTATTTTAGCCGAAAATCATGAAACGTCCATGAATTCTCTTAAAAATTTACAATGAGCTCAACATTTTAAAATGTTCCTTTAGGGTGAAAAATAAACCTCTGCCATTGGATGATGTCATGATCTGGCAACTGCTACCATATTCAATAGGCTTCAAGGGCTTCAATTGGCTGATTACTCACCGTGAATCAGCGCTATCGTCACACCAACAGCTGACAACTGTGGGCGCCTGGCTGGGGTAGATCTGGGTTACATTTCAAGTAGGTTTTTAGCTTTTCTCAACGGTTTTTTTAGTTTCAAGACCATAAGGCGTCGGAGAATGGGGGCCAGGGGGAGCCTAGCCCCACACTTCTTTGCTAAAAATTTCCTGATCTCAGTCAAAATGGGAGAAAACAGGACATTTACATAACCAGCCGCTGCGGAAGGCAACGAGGAGCCCAAATTTGAACATGTTTGATCCTATCGTGGAAAGTGTTTTGTCAGCATCAGGTTGAAGTTCGGCTGGCCCCTCCACTTTTTCTCGGTGGCGATTCTTATGTTCAAGACAAATGATATATAGAGCACCGAGTTTTCCGGCATGCTTTACAACTTGGCTATCTCAGATAAAATCACGTTATAAAGGTGCCACATTGTCTTTAACGGAATGATATAGTAATATATCTCATAACTTGTATAAGAAGGCTTAAACTTTCTTTAAAGACCAAAAACAGGCTTCCCAAATTTAGCATACGCCTGTAAAATGGGAGAGCAAACAGGTACGACACGCCTCAGCATTCATCGCTTGTAAACATCACTTCAGCTCCATGATACCTGGCTGACTTGTTTGCGCGGAAAATGGAGGTGTCCGAACGCAGGGCATCAGATATTCAGGTTTGAAGCGAAGATTGCCGGCTGGCTGGCCCGCCTCTCATCAAGTCCTCGGGCCTGCCCGGGGGCTATACGGCCCTCGCGTGTCCACAGCCCCCCACACTGCACGGACAGCGCAGGCACCGCACTGCGCTATGGAAATGGCAGGGCCCCACCGCACGCGATACGGTGACAGGCCCGATCCCAGGCCAAGATTATTGTCGGGTTTTGATGCTGATGACACATTTGAACAGTGATGAAATTTCATTTTTCTATTACAGTCCGTTGTCTGCCGCTTCATTTTTTTCATATTCCTCCAGACAATTTTCCACGGCACTCGCCTGGGTGAAAATTCGTTGAGGGCCGAGATTAACCGCCACCCTGCAGCCGGCTACCTTTATGTCTGACTGGATGCTGGTGCGAAATCTTCAGCAGGTACCCACGTGGAGGGCTGATGATGCGGGCAGGAGCCTGCGGCCCTGGGCGGCGGAGAAGCAGTAGAAAATGGTTCATGCACGCAGACAGTTTGAACGCGAGAGCACAGAGCCAGAGGGCTCTAGCGCTAACTCTCGTTTGGGCCTGACGGCCACGGCAGTAGAAACTCGACGGCGGTTAACAAGAAACGCAGCGTACAGGATTCCTGGCTGGTGGAGTGTTTTCTCTCTTTTCATAAACCAATACTGGTTTATCAGCGCCTGCCCTATTATCAGCGGAGAATAAAACGATCCCGCGATAACCTCAGAGAGTGCTCCACACATAAAATACCGTTTTCCGACGTCGCTACCATTTTCGGTCATTCTTCTCTCTGAAGACTACCTACAACAGAAAATGGAGAAGCATCTGCCGGAATTTAATGGACTGTCTAACAATCGGTGATACAGGTATTGTAAAACACAGCATTCCAGTTTTACAGTCATATTCATACCGCTAGCACTTAGTGACCAGCTCACTCCACACCGGCTCAGAGTCAGGGCGGACGCCGCGGCCGTGTAGCAGTGAGTCAGTAGCAGTGCAGGTGTTTAGCGGCGGAGCAGCAGCAGTATCGCGGCGCCGGTACAGCCTTCCGCAGCGCGGCGCGGCGCGGCGCGGCCGGGGGAGGCCCACCGAACTCTCCGGTAATATCGGGCGGCCTGGGGCGGTGACGGCCGCGCCTGCCCGCGCGCCGCCGCCTGCAGGCGCCACAATTAACCAGGAATGTGCCGTAATACAGCGCCGACCATCGCCGTAATTGGCGTTGCCGCGTGTCATTGTTCCTTCGGCGCGGCGCCGGAGGCTGTGGTGGTGGTGGTGAGTCGGCCGGTCACTCACCGCGTGACTGACACACACTCACACACAACACAGACCCACAACACAGACGACGCGCACAGCAGGGACAACATAAACACCCAGAAACGGCCGGTCTGTCAACGCATCACACAGACACTAACAGCAGTAGCCTATCACTCACTGCATCACACAACACATCACAGACAACAATAACACCCACCGCCTCACATAAAAAGGCAATAATCACCGGTCACCCACCACCCCATATAAAAAGGCGATACTCACCGGTCACTAGCCGCATCACACAATACAGACAAAAAGGGCCATTCACTCACTGAAGCGCAAAGCATAGACAAAAAAGGCCAGTCACTCACTGCATCACAGGACACAAAACAGACAACAGTAGCCGATGACTCGCCGCATCACACTACAAAGACAAGAATGGTCAGTCACTCACTGCAACGCAAAGCAGCACTGAAAATAATGGCTGTTCAGCCAGTGCATCACACAACGCAACACACCATGGACAACAATGGTTCGTCACCCGCCGCAGCATCCACCGCCTCACAGACAGGACTGGCCGATCTCTCATCGCACCCGCGCGGGGCCGCATGCCAAAATTTACAACACTGGCATAGAAAAAGCAGCATTGGCCTAAGAAAATCACACTGAACGGGTTCTAAGGGAACTTGGAAACCCCCATGATCCATACCTTAAGCCCCGTTACTTCCACGGTGTGTGATAGCTCGAATTTGCATCTTCCATGGCAACTTCCAAGTCGCCCTGGCTTGCGTTAGCGTCCGTTCCAGGTCAGTGGTTTTGCTATGTAGGATCACCATTTCAGAGCACTCAGACGACACTCCGGCTTTGGTAGCATAGAATTTCGGGCACTTCCGATTCACAAATTAGTCTAAGTGTAGCTGGCAAATACGATGGAGTCCACGGCAGTACGTGTTAAGTATACGGCTGTCCTAAATCTGACGATCGGACGCCGGGAACCTCGCGGCAGATTAGTGACAGAGAGCACCAGGATTTGGCTAACGGTCACCTCGGATATATACCGTAGCGCTGACAGGAAGAAATCCATAACAGCTGGATTACAGACCAAACAAGCGAGGCACTACTCTACCTATGAACTTATTTCCATTTCGCTTGAGGGTTTGCAGCATATTCTTTCGGAAGTTTGGTAGAAGAGGCTCAGATGCATAATTCATTTGTTAATACTGCAATACAATTACAATTACCTTTATATATACCTACCTTATATTATCTATTATATATACCGTATACAATTACCTTTTTACATGCACGAAACATAAATTCCGTACTTATCGAGAGAGCGATATTACGAAGGAGGTGTATACAAGAATTGTACCTCGTTACTATAAAACATCCTCCGGTTTTTGTGCTAAGTGGAGAAAATGATTAACCTTCGCACGGGTGGGGCGAAGGTCTTTTTAGACCCCCTCGGGTTTTCAGAAATGACCGAAAAACGGAGGTGCGTAGCGCCTCCAAACTTAGTCTAGCTGTTTCTTCATCATTTTTACATCTTTCCTGAAAATATAGCTCAAGGTTATATCAGGTCAGGTCACCAGAACAGGTGAAGTGACCTCACCTAAAAAATGCTGAGGACTACATAACTAAAAGTAGCGTTAGTTGATCAAGTTGAAACTCATACCACCTATTGGACCTACCAGGAGCTACACCATGTATTCCAGGATTTTTTACATTGGTGATCCAAGGTCATGTACAGAGCATGGCCTCCCCGTTGCAAATGCATGGGGAAAATCACAAAATGAGCTTTTCTCAGTAAGTATGAATGGAATCAACTTCAAATATCGGTTACAACTTGCCCTTAGCCCATTTCTGAATTTGATACCAACAATTTTGATCTGTGACCTTTGAAAGGTCACGTTAGGTCAAATAAGCATTTTTCGATATTTTACTCTATAGATTTTGAATACACAAATATATTACTTTTATTTTGACACCAAAGTGTTTGCATGGTCACAGCAAGTCAAATGATATACATCATGACTATACCAAGTCAAGTTGGGTCCAACCAACCTGGGTCAGGTCAAATTTTACATTGGACCTGGCATAGCAATATCATATATCATTCGATTGGTATTGACGAGATAATTTCAATGGTGCATCATCTATGGCTGTATTTTGCTCAGTTTGTAAGTTATTAGCGAAAAAGGAAACGCCCTTATGCATGGGTGGCTATGGACATTCCCACGAACATTCCCAGTGTTCAGTGACTTGCAGCTCCCTAGGCTTTGACCTGACCCGAAAATCATTGTTACTGTAATGAAAAATCAGCTCAAGACCTTTTGAATGGGGTTCAAACATGTTTTTAGCTATCTTAGTTTCTGAGATACTTAAGGTTTTCTTAGTACACCTCATATTAATGATTTTGACCTATTTTGACCTCTGGTGACCTTGACATTGACCTGACGAGAAAAATGATTTTGAAAAATTATTGTTAATGAAAAATAATTTTCAATACCATTTTGAACAACTTTCGATTGCCGTTTTGCGTTTTTCCCAGCTCTCTTAGTTTTTGAGATCGTGGGGGTCTTTTTGACCCCCACCAGGGCGAAGGTGGCTCGTACCCGCCATTGGGCAAGGGTTAACCCGGCAATGAACAAATGCAATTTGTTTCAGAGGCTATGAACGGCAATAAACTACCATTGGTCATGACAAGCGGACCTTGTAGGTTTCAAAAGTGTTGGTGCTTGCACCCATCTGTTTTCCAATTGCGCTCAAATTTCTAATATTTGGTATGATATTGTCCTTAGTTTTGTTGTTATGCATGATTTTGGGTCTCGAGGAGTTGCAGTGAATATGTAGCAAACTGAGAGTTAAACAATGAATATTGTATTGCATGAAAAAGCACAGTTATTGTTCGTACTAAAAAACACACAACGAGCTATATTAAAAAGCATTTACTTCCCTGCTGGTTTGATTTTAATATTTTGAGTTTTCTTGAGGACTGGTCCTAAGGACGCTTTTCCCAACAACTTTAACGACAACTGGTCTCAAGTTAAAATTTCGTCATCATCTAGAAAAGTTGTTCATAGCACCAGGGCAAGAGGCCGTCGCAATGCATTACGACCAAATCTTTCATAGTATACATGAGTTCTAAATCCGTTCTAAAAACCTTGAATTGTGAGTCCTTATGAGGTTTTTCGCAACATGAGGACTATGTGAAATAATCCTAAGATCAAGGTTTATCGAGAGCTCGGAGGCTTGTAGGAGGTGGAGGAAAATGAGGACATTTTCAACGGGAAATATGTTGAACCTCTTAAAAAAGTAAATTAATTGATTGGAAATACAGTTGTTTAACCTCTGTCGGGAAATGCACTTCCGGAAATAATGAAGTACGTCAGCGCTTCTCAGCGAAATATAACTGTTTGGTGACTACGATCGTCATTATGATGGAATAACAGAGCATGAATCAATAATAAGACGAACATCCAACGAGATAAATACGGATTATAATTAAAATACGAAATCACATGATGCAAGCCATATTCAAGAAATGTTCATTACCAAGGAAGTGGTCTAACATACGCAGACATTTTTCTCACACAATCCAATATACAATATTGTGTGTATTTGGGCATGAATGTGTCACATGAACTAGGGCAAGGGATAACTGACCTCTACTTAAAATTCAGGTTTGCCCCAAACGAGAAGCAGCTGCACCTACGGCTGCACGTATTAACACGCGCCCCGCTGGGAGGCGAAATTCGCCCCCTCCTGGTTTTTCCCAGATAGCTCAAAAACGAAGAGATGCAGAACAACGAAACTTACCGTACCTTATTCCTGACTAATTTTACATATCTGACTATATTTTTGAGTTAGAGTCATGTCAGGTCAAGGAGCTATTCAAGGTCAAGTGACCCGACCTCAAAATCTAAAATCACGAGTTTGAAGTGGCGCCCAGGGAATATCAGCGGACTGATCACTTTGAAACTTCCACAATATGATAAGGTCATTAAGGTCTATAAATCTGTTATCTTGGAATTTTGATATTGATGACCTAAGGTGGGGTCAATTTTTTGATCACACCATTATAAGTTTACGGTGAAAAATAGAATGGGCTCGTTTTCAGTAAATACTGGATAGATACAGCTAAAATCCTCAAGCTGTCTATCCTTATCACGATCTTGAACATAAAGTTGAGTTTTTGAGCATCTGACTTCTCAAAGCTCATGTCAGGTCACGGGAGCATATAGAGTGATTTTTTTGCCAATAACTTCTCACTGAATTGAGATAAAGCTCCCATTTCGCTTTCATTGGGCTTATGTTGTCACGGGGAGTCTATTGATATGCAACATTGCCATTCCAGGTCAATCTGTGACCCTGACCTAGCTCGAGGTCAGGTCATTTTCACTATTTAACCTAGCAAGGTTATATTATACATTATTCAATTTGCCGCGATGAGAGGAATCCAATGATGCATAAATATTTGCTCTAGCTCTCCTAAGGGCAGATCTAGAGAGAGAGAAACGTACACTGCTCTGTTGTAAGCCTATGGAATCTTCTTTGACCTATGCTGACCTCAATATTGACCTGACATAAAAAGTTATTCGTATAAAATCTCTTTGTCTTGTCAAGAGCTTTCGAACGCCGCCCGTAATTTTCCTTTAGCTTTCGTGGCGAATGAGATACTGAGGGGGCGATAAACGCCCCCAGCGGGGCGTGTCATGCAATGGACCCCAGCTGGGCGCGTTTTAAGAAAGCCTGCTTCAAATAGGCACTAGTGGCACTAGCATGCATAATTTGGGATGACAAAGTTCACACTCAATTTTATAATGTCTAATTTGTTGCATGTTCGGGTTTTGACATTGAAGTGTCTCTATAGTAATGGAGATGTGTAATCATATACAGCTTTGAAATCTTACTATCAAATTTACGTTAGGGGCAAATATATTTATTTCATCATCATGATAAATGGTGAAAATATAACTTAAAAGAAGCAAGTTAAATACTTAGGTATACTAATGGATGAAATCCTGAAATGAGACCCTTATTTGTATTATTTCTACACTATGATTAGTGGAACGTTAGGGTGTTGAGCAGAACCAAGTATTCACTGGCCTCAGGAGAGTTTAAGTGCTTTTAGACTGATACTCCCTTGTTTCAATTACTGTGCTGCTGTCTGAAGGAATGATATGTTGCAAAAATTGAAAAGCTCTTCAATTTTCAACAACGGGCAGCAATGATAATAGCTAACAAAACGTTATCATATCCAAAAAAACTGTCAGTTAATCGAGTGTAAATTGGTAAAGATTCATCATTTGGTACTGGAAAAAATTATTACTATGAACATGTGATTTGTCAACTCATGGACCGCTAGCATGGAACCAAATTATTTGTCACTTTTTTTCTTATAGAGGTGATGCTCCAATTGAAAGTTGGCAACTTTTTTTTAAACCAGTATATTTCTGAGGAAGCGATTGTATGAGCGAATGAATTTTCGTTGTGGATATGCTTCGCTTAATTTCTGCTTTAATTTATCTGAAGACCTGATTAAGTACTAATTGCTCTATTTCACCGGCGCACGTTCTCATAATTTCAAACATTTTCCCACTAAAAAATAATTTTCATTTGCTCCACTGAAAGCAACTAGGTAACTACACGTTCAGTGAGCCATGGATAAAAAATACTAAATAGGTTGCAAGATAGATGCATTAAAGAACAAATTACAATAGTGGGGAAAAGTCCAGCTAGCTAGCAAAAGGGAACTTAATGATCTGGCAGTTGGTGGGCACATTTTTTTTACCTTGCCGTATGGGTGAGGAAGGGCACTCCTGTCTACCTATTAGCAAGCACCCCGCTGGGGGCAAAATTCGCCCCCTATCCGAGTTTTTCCCAGATATCTCGGCAACGAAAAAAGACATAACAGAGAAACTTACCGTACCTTATTGATGATTGATTTTACGCATATGACCAATTTTTCAGGTCAGTTCATGTCAGGTCAAGAAGCTATTCAGGAGCAAGCTGGCTCCCGAGAAACCCTTCCAACAGGGAAAGAGTTGGCGACGCCATATGACCCTGGCAGTTGGTGCGTCGATAAGCCCCAATAATTATTAAGAAGCTATTCAGGATCAAGCGAACCGACCTCAAAACCTAAAATCAAGAGTTTGAAGAGTCGCTTAAGGAACATCTGCCAGCCGATCAGCTTCAAGCTTTCATAAAGAACATTATTAGGGCCTAAAATATGTTATCTCGAAATTTCGATATTGTTGACGTGAGGTGGTGGGGTCAATTTGTTCATCCCCAAAATATGAGTCAATGGTGTGAAATAGAAAAGGCTCGTTTTCAGAAGATACTGGATAGGTAAACCTGAAAAAAATCCTCAAATCGTGTATTCTCACCACAATCCTGACCATAAAATTGCGTTTTGACCATCTGAACTGTCAAAGGTCATGTGAGGTCACTGGAACATGCAGTGGTTAATGTGCCAATACTTCTCACTGAATCGAGGTAAAACTTCCATTTTGCTTGCATTGTGCTTATCGTGTCACGTAGTGCTGATTGATATGCAACTTGGCCATACCAGGTCACCCTGTAACTCTGGCCTAGCTCGATGTCAGGCCATTTTCACCATTTGGCCTAGCAAGGTTATATTATATATTATCCGATTCACCACGACAAGAGTAATTCGATGGTGCATGTATATTTTCTCTTGCTCCCTGAGTAAAAATAAAGAAGAAGAAACGTACGTTTCCCAGTTGTTAGCCTATAGAACCTTCCTTGATCTATATGCTGACCTCAATATTGAGCTAACATAAAAATAGTTCGTACAATATCGCTTCGTCTTGTCAAGAGCTTTCGAACACCGTCTGTAATTTGAATTTAGCCTTCTTGGGAAATAAGATAAATAGAGGGCAGAATACCCTCCCCCAGCGGTGCCCGTCATGCCGGAACCCCAGCAGGTGCGTGTTAAATGGTCAGTGGGCATTAAACAAATACGGTCTTTTAACCCGCGCCCCACCGGGGTCTGGCGCCACCTTCACCCACCGGGGGCCATCGATGGCCCCCTCTAATTCCGAAATTATGGGCGTTAGCGCAAATCTGCAAAGTGCAATAGAAAGCTCGCGTGAATTCAGTAAGAAATTACTTACATGTTTTAGTGCTCAGGTCAGTGTTTTGACCTCCAGAGGTCAAATTAGGTCAAGATCGGCTATTTTCACTCAAATATGCAACGATTAAGCAAACTGGGCATAACTCTTATGTCATTAGAGCTATTGAGGCCTGGTAAAGTACATTTGATAGAAATTTGCCAGTATTTTTTCCGCTATGTGGAACGTAAAGACCTCCCTCCAGTGGTTTGACCTCTAGAGGTCACCTCGTGACCTAATATGACCTGAGGTCACGAAAGGTCAAAAAGTGACCTTGCCGTATATCAAATAAAAGCCAGTGACAAGACAAACACAATGGGGTTTGTTTCATTGCTCTAGCTTAATTAGGTCAAAAGTTATTGCCAAAATACTGTTTTTGACCTCTGGTGACCTTGGATGACCTTGGAAAAGTCAAAGGGCAAATATAACCCCTGAGATCCATGAAAGGGTGCCCAAAAACGCTGTTCTGAGCAGTCTGAGTATTTGCAATCATTTTTGTGGCTTTTATATCATGAAACAGCTTTTCCCCATGCTTTTCCAATGGGAGAGGTCGCCTCATGAACTGACCTCAGGGCACGAAATCGAAAAATCCCGGATATACACCTTGTAGACCCTGGAGGGGTCATGAAGTGTAGGAAGTTTCAAATTGATCGACTTTGAAATGTAGCTCTTACAGAGCTCTAAAGTTGAAGTGAGGTGACCTTGGTTGACCTCTTCTGGTGACCTGACCTTGGGTGACCCGGGGTAAAAAATTTCAGGGATAATGGGAAAATGATGCAGTGAGAGGTAGAGCCCTCAACCGCGGTGCTGCGCCTCGTCGTTTTTCTGCTATCCTGGAAAAACCTTAGGGGGCCATCGATGGCCCCGGTGGGGCGAGGGTTAAGAAGTCAAAGTTAAACGTCTCATAGAACGCAGGAACGGCCGCCTTGCTCAGGTCACCCTCTCTCCAGCTAGTGTGCATCCAACTTGAGTTATTCAGCAACAGGGCGGCTCAGGGCATTCGATCCCAAGTCTTCACCGATGCAATGCCATTGCATGGTTTTCTGAGCAGCGGACCAAAGCTTAATTTTCTACGAACTGAATATCAGCCACTTTTGTAGCATCATTAATACATCATCTCCTGGGGGTTCGATCGGACCCCTCTCGGGCTTCCGCGAATGTTTCAAGCCGATTTAAATAATACCCGTGTCACTGTGCAGGCCTCTAGGATAATCAATTTGACAACTTGGACCGAAATTGATATCAGGTCAGGTCAGATCAGTGGGTTATAAAGTCATTGTAAAACTCTGTAAGACAATTTTGTTCTTCTAAAATAAGGGTAACAAAACCAGGATGTAACTCGGCTTCTAAAAGCGTTAGATGAAGCATCGGAACTTAACAAGAAGCTCTTGAAAGGAATAATGTCCGTGCTGTTATCCATTTTGAGGTCAGGTCAAATCGAGGTCACCACAGGTATCCAAATGTCACTGTTTTCTGAAATTGTTTGTGTCTATAACTTTTGACTGAGGCAAGATACAGTCTTAAATTTGATATCATTGTAATGAGCATGATCCCAGGAGCCCGATGATAGGCAGCATTACCTTGAAATGTCATTATTTAACGTTGCCTTAAGGTCATAAGTTGGCCTTAAAAGGTCGTCCTGCATACAATACCAAGACTAGGTTCAAGAAGAGCAAATTTGTGTCTCTTGCTTTGTTCTAGGCTTCATGGTTCCGAAGTTATAAGGGGTTTTCTAAATGGGTATACATTTCAACCATTTTGGCCCACCGTGAAGACACGGGTCACTGGATATAGTTCAAACTTGGGTTTTTGAAAGAAGACGGTAAGGCATTTTCAGCACCGTTTCAATTTCTCCACCTCACTTCCGATTCCCGAGATCGTAGGGTCCAATAGGACCCCCAGGCGGTGGTGTATACAAAAACAGCCAAGGCGGTGCCAGTTTAAAAGCTGATGATATAAGTGTTGTAAGGCTTGGGTGCATCTGCTTTTAACACGCACCCCGCTGGGGAGGGGGCGAAATTCGCCCCCCTCCTCGTTTTCCCCAGATAGCTCAAAGACAAAGAAATGCAAAACAACGAAGCTTACAGTACCTTATTCCTGATAAATTTTACACATCTGACCAAATTTTTTAGTTAAGGTCACGTCAGGTCAAGGAGCTATTCAAGGTCAAGTGACCCGACCTCAAAACCTAAAATTCACGAGTTTGAAGTGGCGCCCAGGGAACATCAGCAGACTGATCACTTTGAAATTTCCACAATATGATAAGGTCATTAAGGTCTATAAATCTGTTATCTCGGAATTTTTATATTTTTGACCTAAGGTGGGGTCAATTTTTTGGTCACCCCATTATAAGTCTATGGTGAAAAATAGAATGATCTCGTTTTCAGTAAATACTGGATAGATAAAGCTGAAAATCCTTGAACCGTCTATTCTTACCACGATTTTGACCATCAAGTTGAGTTTTTGAGCATCTGACATCATAAGGTCATATCAGGTCACGGGAGCATAGAGTGTTTGTTTTGCCAATAACTTCTCACTGAATTGAGATAAAGGTCCCATTTTGCTTGCATTGTGCTTATATTGTCACGGGGGAATCGATTGATATGCAACATGACCATATCAGGTCTCTCTGTGACCCTGACGTAGGTCGAGGTCAGGTCATTTTGACCATTTCACCTAGCAATGTCATATTATACATCATTCGATTCGCCGCGATGATAGGAATCCAATGATGCATACATATTTGCTCTAGCTCCCCTGAGGACAGATCTAGAGAGCGCGACGTACACTGCTCTGTTGTAAGCCTATGGAGCATTCTTTGACCTATGCTGACCTCAATATTGACCTGACATAAAAAACAATTTCCTTCTAAATTCTCTTTGTCTTTTCAAGAGCTTTTAAACACCACTCGTAATTTTTCTTTAGCTTTCGTGGGGAACCAGATACGGAGGGGAGGGGCGAGAAACGCCCCCCCCAGTGGGGCGTGTCATGCAAGGGACCCCAGCGGAGCGTGCGTTAATGTATTCCGAATATGTAGACAGTTGTGCACAATCCAATTTAAACTTACCAACTAAGATATAAATTGTGTAAGTCAATAGCTTGAGTGTATCGTTTGATATCGATCAACACGTTCAAGTAGATTAGGGCGCTGAAACGTACCAAAATATGCGACTAGTTTTGAAACGTGGTGCTTTGCAGCATTTCCGCTTGTGTTAAATTCCCGAAGTTCTTACCGCCGTACACAATTAGTTATTTTGGTGACATTGTGGTGAAACATTGACGTGCCTTGGAAATAATAGACATAGTTTACTCTCTCTTCTAAGATCCCGAAGTGACAGACATTCATCCAAACCATGCCAAAGATCAAACGACTTTTAATCCAGTTGGTGTGGTTAATATGTGGGGTGAGCTTCAAGTTATTTTGCAGAGTATGACCCAGCTTGCTAAGCTATGTATTTTGTCGCAAACAGAGATACAACTTGTGATGCAAGGTTAGTACAACAGAGCCTAAGGCACACATATTAAATCTCGAAAATAAAGCTTTATGATATAATAATTCCATTTCAAAAACCATTTATGAGTATAGCTTGGATAGCTGCAGGACTCTTGTATAATGCATACGCCACATCATGCAATGTTCTAGAAACTGATTTCGGGCTTTCCACTCAGAGGAATAATGTGCTTCGGAAAGCATGCGCAGAGGAAGCGAAATTAGATCACCCGGTGATATCAGCAGACAGGTGTTTTTGGGCCAAAACACCCGGATACTGGATGTAACGACGCTGGAACAACATTCAGGGTAGGTTTCAAGTCCACCTGTCACTCCGCAGAAATTTTGACACTCTGGCAGCTTCCCGAAATGGTGTCGATGAAAAAAGTCGTAGTCTCCAACTTCGAAGGACTATATTCTCTTGGAAACGAATCAACTAAATACATATTTTCCTACCAAAATATTGCAATGGATCTGCTTTGATATACTAGGTACTGGTCGTAACTAGCCTGTTTTGATTTTGATACATATTTTGCTCTGGGTAAAACAAGAGGGCAGATATTTCCCTTTCCATTTTGTGTGGTATACTGTTCTATGTTAGGTGGCATGTATTGTTCTAGTATGCTTCTCGATATAAGTATATTTCTTCTCCTCACAAGATATTGAGTCACCTTACGGTTCTTAATGAGATGCTTCTTTTTTACGAAGGCGCTCGCTGTGTGATCCAGAACACTTGAATACGCATGCGCGGTTTTCAGGTGTCCCACACTGACTCACCATTTTATAGGAGTTGCTTAGATTCAGCATGCAGCCGTAGTCCCCCCGGCTCCGGTAGCGCGATGAGGATCCTGTAGATGACGTCTGGTGGGTGAAATAACAGCTCAGGCCTGCTCTACTGGCGCACACTGTGTTCGGCTTCGCCGAAAACTGTCTCTCTTTTGTCTTGTACTTCTATCCACTTTTACATATTCTAACAAAGAATATGATAGCTGTATAAACAAATGACACTTTGACGCTGAGAACCGATGTAGCCCACCAGTAGAGTGCGTTCTCGCCGTTTCACTAACGCGCTGCTTTACGCGGCTGTCCGTGGAAGGCGCGAACGGCACTGATCTGCTGTGAGCGGGGAGCGGGCACGATCGCGCTCCACTCCTCGCCAGGGGGCGGAGTCAGCGGGCGGCATTCAGCCTATGGATGAGCATGCGGAGTGAGACGGAAGTCGAAACCAGATCGCGCGGACGGTGATTGCCTTGGATGATTTTAGGGCGACCAGTGCTGGACGTTAGGGTCTATAAGCCTCTGTCCAGTGGGTTTTTAACCATCCCCAATTTTTGGGAGGACCGTAAACGTACTCGGTGAAGCATGGGCATTTCTAGATATTTCGGCATTTGCGATGGGCAATTTAACATCTTCATAGCTTTGATATCCGTGAAAACTATTCTATGGATTATTGACAGACCAAAACAGACCAGCGACATTGTTAGATGCTTATATGCAGCATTTCAGAAAACATAATTGCAGTTTCCATGGTAATTTAAAAACACGTTACAGCACGACACAGTTTGATACGTGTGCCTGGCTATGCATTAGCACAAAACGGGCCAGCGATGCCAGGAATGATTTTTTTTAGGCAAAGGTAAGAAAGGGTTACAGCACGAAACTTGGAAACTTTTTCTGACAATACGTTTAGATATTTAAAAACACAAAATCAAGTGTTACCCCCCCCGTTTCAACACCAGTACTATCCGGTCAGAGCTTTACTTTCGCTAGTAAAGCCATCATTTGCATCGCACTGGACCTGCCTGCTGGCCAGAAACTGCTGGGAGCCATGTATCGTACCTCCCTTCTCATAATGCCGAGCAGCCACCGTACACTCACCAGGATCTATCCCGCTTCGTTGGTGTAGTTTTGGGTTGTTGGTTTTAATGACGTTTCGAGTGGCCTTCAACAGCACCCCTGATTTGCGTGAATTCCCTCGCCAAGAGCTGTTCAATGCTCGGCAAGCCAAGCTCGCTAAGTGGATCTTCCCATTGCCGAACCAGGCTACTTGTTCGGTCTTTATTGGCAGATTCGTGCAGGATGATATACCTGGTAAGCTGGTGATCATGAAAGGCTCGCAGCAATATTCCTATAGACTGCAATGTCACTCTCATTATTAATATTTTGCAAGGTGGTACCCAATCATTGCGCAGGCGACAATACTGAATGATCGAGTCGGGAGGCCTTTCATTATTCGGAGAAACCGCAGCATCATCCTCTCCAAGCAGCGCTCCTCGGATGAGCTCAACTTGGTGATAGAAATAGAGTAAATAGGTATAGTCTAGGTATATAACTTATATACTGTATAGAATTACAAGATTCAATCATTCTTCACGTAAAAACAATTCCAGTAAATCCAAACGAAACCACTTAAATGGTAGGAACTTTGAAATCGAGCTATTTTGACAATAACTAATATGAACCAGAGAAGAAAAACACCACGTGTCGACTTAAATACCACTTATAAGACAATCGGAGCAATCTCGATGCCTCTTAGACTCGTAGCTGACGTCATTCAGGTGCCTTCTCAATTTAAGAAATGTGTGTCCGCTTCAATATCATGATTACTTTCGGAACCAATCCCGAGATGATATTTATATATATAATATACTTAATAATATGTACATAATATACCTATATATATATAATAAAATAATATACTATATAATATACAATCGATAATACTATATAATATACCAAGAGGTATACTTTACCAGTGTCAATCCAGTCTGCCGGCGCCGAAGGCAAACTTTTGAAACATTATAACCTGTTATTTTCTTCTTCATTAACCCACACCGGGCACATTGAAGCAGGGGGGTTTCGTCTCTTCACGCTGATGAGTATATCCTCTAGCTTAAAGTAGATAAACAAAGCTGTCCGTACTGTCAAGGAATGACTGCTTCGTACTGAAAGAGCAACCAGACAAAAATCAACCAATTAACCGCGCCCCACCGGGGTCCGGCGCCACCTTCGCCCCACCGGGCCATCGATGCCCCCTCTAACTCCGAAATATGGGCGTTAGCGCAAACCTGAAGTGCAATAGAAAGCTCGCGTGAATTCGTAGAAATTACTCGCATGTTTTGTGTCAGGTCAATGGTTTGACCTCGAGGTCAATTAGGTCAAGATCGGCTATTTTTACCCAAATATGCAATGATTAAGCGACTGGGCATAACTCTTATGTCATTAGAGCTATTGAGGCCTGGTAAGTACATTTGATAGAATTGCCAGTACTTTTCCGTATGTGGAACGTAAAGACCTCCCGCCAGTGGTTTGACCGCCAGAGGTCACCTCGTGACCTAATATGACCTGGGTCACGAAGGTCAAAGTGACCTTGCTGTATATCAAATGAAAGCCAATGACAAGACAAACACGATGGTGTTTGTTTCACGCTCTAGCTTAATTAGGTCAAAGCTATTGCCAAATACTGTTTGACCTCTGTGACCTTGGATGACCTTGAAAAGTCAAGGAAATATGACCCCTGGGATCCGTGAAAGGTGTCCAAAACTTTCTGGCAGTCTGAGTATTTTCAATCATTTTGTGCTTTTATATCATGAAATAGCTTTTCCCCATGCTTTTCCAATGAGAGGTCGCTCGTGACCTGACCTCAGGCACGAAATCGAAAATCCCGGAATTACCTTTAGACCCTGAGGTCGAGTGTAGTTCAATCGATCGACTCTGAAATTAGCTCTTACGCTCTAAGGTGAAATGGTGACCTTGTTGACCTCGTCTTGACCTGACCTTGTGACCCGGGTAAAATTTCGATGATAAAATGACGGGATGAGCCTAACCGCGTGCTGGCCTCGTCGTTTTCTGCTATCCCGAAAACCTTAGGGGGCCATCTCCCGGTTAATATAGAGAGCTACGGGTGAAATAGAATATGGCAACAATGCTGTTTTCTGCACACGCTCTACAAAACCGCTATCTCTGTTCAAAACCCTTCATCAAAGTGAGACATGCCCTTTAACCCTCGCCCCACCTGGGGGCCATCGATGGCCCCCTTAGACGTTTTCGGGGTAGTAGAAAAACGGCAAGACGCCGCACCGTGGTTGAGAGCTCTATTTCTCACCCCATCATTTTCCCACCATGATCCCTGAAATTTTTACCCCGGGTCACTCAAGGTCAGGTCACCAGGCGAGATCATCCAAGGTCACCTCACTTCAATTTTTGACCTCTATAAGAGCTACATTTCTAAGTCAATCGATTTGAAACTTCCTAAACTTTATGACCCCTCCAAGGTCTACAAGGTGTATATCCGGGATTTTTCGATTTCGTGACCTAAGGTCAGGTCACGAAGTGACCTCTCCCATTGAAAAAGCATGGGGAAAATCTGTCTCATTCTCTTAAAGTCACAAAAACGATTGCATATGCTCAGACGGCTCAGGAGAGCGTTCCTGGACATCCTTCCATGGATCCCAGGGGTCATATTTGTCCTTTGACCTATCCGAGGTCATGCTAGGTCACCAGATGGATATGCTTGTTTATGGCATGGATTTGGACAAAAATTGCACTCATGGAGTTGCTTTTGCATTTCAAAAATTCCTCATTGCGACGGCGCACAGCGATACTTAGTAGCGCATGCACGCGGTGAAGCGAGCGGCGCGGCGGCTGGCAGCCGGCGCTGTGGCGGGTGTCCGGCTGGTCGGGATGCGACCTTTCGCGGCGTCCTGGGTCTACTATCATTTTGTTTTCTTACATTTTTTCGATTCCAGAATCGTTATCACTTTGGCACAGATTGGTACCGGGGTTTAAGCCTTGTGCTTTTGTGCCTCTCCGTGATGAATGTCATGCTGATGTCGCTACTGTTAATAAAGTTTTGTTGTTGTTGTTGTTGTTGTTGTTGTTTTGGGTTCAAAAACAATATTTTTAAAATAACATTTGACATAATTAGACTAGAGAGCTGAATCAAACATCATCGTGTATGTCTCGTCACCGACTTTTATTTGATATACGGCGAGGTCACTTTCTGACCTTTTGTGACCTCAGGTCATATTAGGTCACAAGGTGACCTCTGGAGGTCAAACCACTGGCCGGAAGGTCATTACGTTTCACATAACAGAAAAAGATCTGGAATTTACTATCAATTGCACTTTACCAGATCTCAATAACTGTAATAGCATAAGAGTTATGCCCAGTCGTCTTAAGCATTGCATATTTGGGCGACAATAGCCTATTTATTGTGACCTAGCTTGACCTCTGGCAGTCAAACCATTGAACTGAGCCCTTAAAAATAAGAAATAATTTCTTACTGAATTCATGCGAGCTTTCTAATGCACTTCGCAGATTTGCGTTAAACCCCCATATTTTCGGACTTAGAGGGGGCCATCGGTGGCCCCCGGTGGGGCGAAGGTGGCGCCGGACCCCGGTGGGCGCGGGTTAACCCTCACCCCATCGGGGGGGCATCGATGGTCTCCCTAATTTTTTTCAGAATAGCAGAAAAAATTACGAGGCCGTAGTTAAGCACTCTATCTCTCATCCTATCATTTTCTCACCATCCCTATAATGTTCTGCCATGGGTCACACCAGGTCAGGTCACCAGGCGAGGTAAAAAAGTCACCTCACTTCAAATTTTGAGCTCTACCATCGCTATATTTCTGAGCCGATCGATTTGGAACTTTCTACACTTATAAGCCTTCCAGGGTCTACGAAATGTATATCCGTGATTTTTCGATTTCGTGACCTTAGGTCAGGTCACAAGATGACCTCTCCCATTGAAAAATATTAGGGAAATTTCTTACGATCTTTAAGTTACAAAAATGATTTCAAATGCTCGGATTGCCAAAAATTGGCCACACTTTCATGGATTCCAGGCGCGATATTTGCCCTTTGCCCTATCTGAGGTCATCAGAGGTCACCGAGGGTCAAACAATATTTTTACGATACATTTGACCTAATCAAGCTAGAGCGCTGAATTAAACGTCATCGTGTATGTCTCGTCACTGGTTTTCATTTGATATACAGCAAGTTCATTTTCTGACCTTTCGTGACCTCAGGTCGCGTGTAAGGTTACGAGGTGCCCTTTAGAGATCAAACTACGGGCGGGATGCTTCACTTAGCAGAGAAAGACTTGACATTTTCCCATAAAATTTACCTTACAACATCTCAACAGCTCTAATGATACAAGAGCTATGCCCAGGTTTTTTAAACATTGCATATTTTAGTGGAAATAGCCTATCGTGATCTAACTTGACCTCTGGAGGTCAAACCATTAACCTGAGCATTTAAACGTCTCATGTAAAATCTTATTGAATTTACACAAAATTTCTAATGAACTTGGCAGATTTGCGCTAAACCCCATATTTTTGGAGTTAGAGGGGGGCAATGGATGGTCCCCGGTAGGGCGAAGGTGGCGTCGGAACCCCGGTGGGGCGCGGGTTAAGTTAAGTCTCTGTGCGAAAAATAGGAAAGCTTCTTATGAAATCTACAAAAAAAACTTCTGATTATGCATAGCCAGTTACTTTCTTAATCAGACTTCTAATTTGTCTTACCGATTTCGGTATAAAATAGGTTCGAGACAATGGTTGACTATCCTAAACTGGGAGCAGCGTCTCCAGAGCGAGGCCGGGAGTGCCACCAGGTCCCTGCGGGGACACCTCTGTCACCAGACCGTTTTCATCGATTTCACCAAAAAATACCCAACAGGGTTTTCTACACCTTTATTTGTTTTTGATGCCGCCATGCATCTCATCATACACCAAGTCTAACGCAGAACGATCGCAAATTTAATTATTTTGTACATGGATGCACATTGATCGGTTTTTACTCCTGACAACAGCCCGCCAACTGTTCCAGCAGCCTTACAGCAGCCCCCTGCTACAACGAAAAATGTTTCTGCACGTTTGCCGAAACGCACGTCGGAACCTACGATTAAAGACCACGAACGCCAAAGGGCTCAAAATGGCATGCAGTCCACTCCATAGGTTTATGACTGCCCATATCCAGACACGCAGCTCCGCTCTCAGGAGACAGTCCAGGCGTTTCTCCAGTAAGAGAAGAACGGTGTATGGCGCATAGGCAAATATGTACACTAGAAGACTTGTAAAAGCTGATGCAGTGGCTACGACATCAACGGACCTGGGGTTCTTGAACAAAAAGCGTGTACCGCGTCTTCTGATTGGTGGGTTTGCTGGGAGATGGACGTTTTCTGGGCTAGCTGGGTCTACGGGCTGGTCAGCGTTGTCTTGTAAGTCGTTGATTTGGGAGGGAAGCGACTTCCGCCTGAACCGCACGGCAGGTGGCGAAAGCAATTGAACGCTTTTTGGCATGGATTTTGTCGGAAGCTTATTTGTTGGAGGAGGCATGCTTGATGGTTTTCCCTCGAATAATTGTGAAGTGCTAGAAGCAAGACCAGAATCGATAACACGCCCAGGTGGACCGTCCATACTTTTGATTTGTTTCGCCACCTTGATTAATATTTTACCCTTTCTGTGCTTGGTGCAAGCGTCTTTTGTCATCCTTTCTTTTTCAAGCATGACTGGCCTGGCCATTTTTGCAGTACGTTTTCTTGGCTTGCCTCGCTTCGGCAATCCCAGGTGCTTGTGTTTCAGCGTTCTAGGGCGGCTGGGGGTTCTGCTTCCCTCGATAAATGGTTCTGTTCTGCCCTTTATTTTTATCCTTCCCAGTGGTTTTCTTCTTAGGGCTGCGCTTTTCTTGTGCGCGTATGCGGCTATAGAGCTGTTTTCTTTTTTCAGAGACTTTGATGCTTTGCTCTCTGCTTGATGACTTGCGCTCGGGTGAGGAAACACTCTGGGCGCCATACGTTGGCACCCGTCACTCACCCCTCCAGCCTCTGGGTACACGGACACACCCTGTTCGGAGCTGTGGTCCTCGGTTCCCCTCGTGGCAGTGGAGTCCCCGACGTTATCGACACTGTTCGGACAAATTTGCACCGACTTCCCGGTGCTGGTCTCCTGGTTGATATTATTCTGATCCATTCTAACAGCACCACTGGGGAATAGCTGAACACCTTCAGAGGTCATTGCCCGGCTATCACCACTTTCGGGCGTGAGGGTTATATCCGGAAGACTTGACCTGTCTCGTTTCGAGCTTCTTAATGCCCTGAATACAGAAACATGCAACGGCTTCTTCGCCGCCCTGGAAATTTCTCTTGAAATAGTTTGCACTGATAAAGCATCAGCTGCCAACTCTGTTCCAATGGTTTTTAAATGGTCCTCGTGAGCATTTACACGATGTCTGGATGCTAGAGTTTTAATAAGAATACGCGTATAGCAAAATGCCATAAGCAGCAACCCGAGGCCGTTCGGAATGGCAACCGAGACCAGGGTTTCTGTACTAGTTTGAGGAGGCCGCACCACGTAAATCGGAAATCCCTTCGGTGTCCACGCAAAAACTGCCCCACATTTGTTGTATATGCCAGAACCGTGAACAAGTTTAACAATCCCAAAAGTGATGATGGGAAGAAAAACTGTGACAGAAATGTTAAACCGGGTTGGGGGAAGGTGTGGTTCCCCACCACCATCACATACCGGAACACCGTGATCGTCACGATCACGGTGAAGCTAGATACATACACAAACTCAATTAAAAGAGACCTGATATTGCACAATGAATCTAACGCGTGCTTTATAATGTAAACAGATAACACTATTGGGACGCACTGTATCAAACTTATGAAACAGATCAAGACGACTAGAAGGTTCATTATTGTGTGAAGCTTCTTATTCAGGTAAATGGAAAGAATCGTAACTACATTGATAGCTACTAACAAAAAGGCTATAAACGCTGTTAGAACAAGCATAGTGACATATGCTATGGTGGCCGAATTCTTCCCGTTGTTGTGTTCGCATATGAAGCGGGCGTCCGTCTGGTTTAGACCTGATCGTAAAGATACACTCTGCCGGCGGCACACCAAATTAAAATGCTCCAGGGAGCAGTTCCCATGGGCCAAACCCGAGAGGCTTGCTAGCCGGGCAGCTGCCTCGTCACTGACGTTAGCCATGTCGGCAGGAGGGACGCCCAGCACTCTGGATGGTCGTTGTTGTCCGTGTGTAGTACAGAGGGCTGCTGGTGACGATGACCAGTTGTTAGAGTCCGGAAACAGATGACTCTCTGCCGGCGCAGGTATTTAGATAGCACGAACCAGATCAGTCCGCGGAGCCATCTTGCCTGTATTCAGAGACAGAATCCGGTGTAGAAAATACCACGCAAAAATTCAGCGGGACACTTGTTCTCTACGGTGGCGAAGATAGCCCACCAGTTACAAAGTCTCTTCCCTCTGTACTATTTCACCCGCACACCGCAAGGATCAGCCAGCTCACTGAAAATCCGTGGACAAATATCCCAACTCAGTTGTAGCGCAGATCAGACGTGGTCGCTAGGCAACCAATAACCGTGCGCAGTGTTGTGCTTCAGGACTTTTCCAGGAATCCGGTGTGCCAATTCCTGCGATAAACACAATCACGGAATAGATCTGAAGCTGAAATACGCCCTTCAGGAGCTCCATCAGGGGTGATAGTTTTGTAACCGTTTCAGGATGAACTGTGGACCAGGGTCATTTTCAAACGAATATCATGCGATTTTATATTTCGGGAAATTAGCAGCCCCGTTTTTGAATCTTAGCTCCGCCCCTGTCCGTGAACGGTGCTTTGATTGAACGTGGAGGTCGGCAGCTCAGCAATGCTCAGAGTGTTTTCCTTGGGTTGTCTTGGTGATTCCAGATATATCAAACTTGTTCAACGGTCCAGGCAATTACTGCAAACAGCGCATTGAATGTGAATCAAGGCAGTGCTTGTTGGTATATCTTCAGTTATTCAAAAGCAGGAAACAATACCAGACGTTTATTGAATGTAAAACAAAGTTGAAAATACGGTAATTTTCTTTGGACCGCTCTCTTACCTGTTGAATAGAATGCAAAAAATTACATACTCGAAAAAGTACACTCTTGCTAGAAACCTCCTACAAATACAAACTGAATAATAAAAATATATTTATTCTTACACCACACGATTGCGACGGTCTCAAAATATAGGGCTGACTGACAACCTATACGCTACAAAATGATCGACCGATTTTCACAATATCTTCACCAATCGACGTGCATATGAATTGCTCGAATATGGCAAAGTATCGTTTTTCTGGCGGCGAACGGTTCTTCCGCCACCTTGGAAAATAGGTGAATGCTTTAAGGCCCCTTCATCGTGTGCGTTAATACGTTTTAATGTTTTTTGGTACCATATTAAGTCAAACGACATAATAAAACTAATATCGAAGGGCATGTGGCACCGTCATCATGGGACTTGAACTAAGATAGCCATGTGATAGAGCGAGCCGAGAAACAGGTTAATCGATATTTCAATCGCCCCATAACGTACCCATCGCGAGGAAAAAGGTGAAATTTCTCCCTAGAGTTCGGAAAAATGTCCAAGGGTCACCAACGGAATTTCAAACTAAACTTACGTAACCAAGAATACCGAGCTTTGAGACCAGAAGTGGTCTTAGGTCTCTTCCTAGGACCATCCTAGGACTCAGAGGGTCCTGGACCAGACTCTCTAAGTCCTTGAATGTCTTAACACGCGCATTGACGGGGTATGAGCCACCTTCGCTTTGACGGGGGATGGCGGGTACCCGCCCCCCTCCGCTGAGATCTCTAGAACCACGCTAGGGGCAAACAACGGTAACAAGTGTTGGGTAGTCCATCCACTTCTCCATCGAAAACATTTGGACCATTTTTTTGTCAGGTCACATTTAAGGTCACTCGAGGTCAAGACATGTCGTCATAGGGATAACATGTAAATGAAGGTTTTTGGCCAGTCTCTCCTGAACAGGCCTGTTCGCTCATCTGAACAGGTAAAGATAGAGCAAATCAACTGGAACTATATAAATCCTCGCAGCAAGCCGAATCGAATTATATATTATATGACCTTGCTAGGTCAAATCAAGGATTTGACCTGACCTGAGGTCAGATCAAGGTCAAATGAGATAAAATGCTTTTTATTAGTACCGCACAGACAAAGTAAATCTAATGTACCTAAAATAAGCGCTCTGTCACCATATTTTCCCATGTATTGCCAATGGAAAGGCCATGGCTCGTACCTGACCTTAGGGCATCGATATCAAAAATACCGTAACATATTTTAGAGAACTCGGTGAGCACATTATGTGATATGAGTTTCAATCAGATAATTTCACCCTGTTCCGACTTATGCCATCATAAACATTTTTTGAGGTCAGGTCACTTGATTTGTACTGGTGGCCTGAATTGAGATGACCTGACTTTAAAATTTTGACAGAAGTTGTAAAAATTATGAGAGAAAAGGCATACCAAATACGGCGGCGCATAGCGCCGCTGTTTCTATGCTCTCTCCGAAAAACCCGAGGGGGCGAGTACCCGCCCCTCCGTCAATGCGAGTGATAAATAACGTGTTGGCAGACTGACCGTCAACTTCTCGCACCGAGGTGTGCACGCCAATTTTTTTCATCGGCTTGACGTACTTTTTTCACCAGAATTTTTCGCTAATTGGCAGATTTTAAGACCTCTGTTTACTCCCCTACCGACCCCCTTTGACCCCGTGCTTCTCGGGTGTTTTCGTGTCATGAGGTGATCCTAGGAACGTGGCGTCATGCTCAAGCCCCACTGCACGTGCTGCGCGGACAAACTGTTCTCGCTTGGAAACCTTTAAAACCCACAGGCTTGTGTGGGTTTTAAAACATCTTGTTCATGAAATATTGTTATCGAGCCTGTAACAGAGGGTTTCGAGTACCGTATGGTTACTTTTGTTCCTCTCGTCTATCTTGTAAGCAGTTTGTTCGATCCCTAAGAACACAATCCAAGTACATTTGAACCTTTCTTCATTTTGTGTTACTGTAGCCGCTTCAGTCTAAAATCCTAAAAAAATTAAAAAGATCATCATCTGACATATTTTTTTCATAACGCTAAAACCCTCTAACTGCTTTCAATGCCACGGAGGGCTTTCTTATCCAAAGAGCACACCTTACACGATAATACTCGGTTTGTAAATGAATATCCACTAAATATTCAACCATAACTTTATGTCTTATGAGGATTTTATCCCAAATATTGACGAAAATATATCTTTTTTGATGTAAGAAAAGCTCAAAAAGCTTCAGAAGCGTATCACGAGCCGTTTTGGACAGATCCAGGTAAAACATGAGGGGTGGACGCCATCTGTCCCCTGACGGAAATAGGGCCAAGAAGCGTGACCAGGTGCATTTGTAGTGCAAAGTAGCGGTGGACGTTTCCGGCCTCCCGACGCAACCATAAAACACTTGCTGCGGTAATGGCCGGCGGCGGGGGCGCGCTGCACGTGGGGCCACCACTGCGCCCCCGGCGCCGGGTCCTAGTTCCGCTCCCACGGTACCTGTCCCAGGCCCGCTACAGCGGGGCGTCGCGGAAGCCCCGCCGTTCGCACGCGCTCACTCCAGCCCGCCGCCAGGCAATTGCATTCCAGTGCAACCGCTGATGGCAGTTCACTTGAGGTAACGCTTGTGATTCCGCTCACAGGCTCGGCGGCTCGGAAGGATGAAAGTGGGGCATTGGTAAACGAACGCATTCGTAGCTCCAGGAGCTTTCGGAGGGCGTGACGAAACGGTTCACCTCAGGTGAGTGAACACTAAGAATGTTGAGTGTGGGATCAGATAATATATTCACACGTACAGGGTTAGTGACTGTTCTGTTGCGCTACTGTCTTCTGGATGGTCATGTGGTGATAGGGGAAGGGAAACTAACTAGGCTGAGGCCGCTTAGCTCAGTTCTTAGAGCATATGGTCAGGTTTCTGAACCGAATCGAACCCTGATCTGGAGCAGGTAGCCAAATTACGCTACAGACAACTTTTTGGGGTCATCGCGGCAGGGGTCGAAAACCTACCATTTTGACATTCTAAATGGTGACAACCTATGGCGGGCAATGTGACAAAACTACTCGACATATTTCCTCCAGACAACTAACCGAACAAATTACCGAAATTGGAACCTAAAATTTGAGCTCGTAATGTTTTCAACTACTAGAATTGTCCAGGATGTCCACTGGTATCCTAATAAGGCAAAAGGTGCCACAATTTGCAGCCTGGGCTGGTGACAAATTCATGATTTGGCATTTAAAATGGCGACACCCTGAACACTTTTATGGACCCTGCATCGCGGGCTGCAGCCCAGTATCTGAGGTGCAGGCCAGTGGTGCACTTACATGACACATAAGTTATCTGCACTTGAGTGACACATTGTCATTAACCCTCGCCCCACCGGTGGGCCATTGATGGCCCCGTAAGACTTTTCGGGATGGCAGAAAACGACGATGCGCAGCACCACAGTTGAGAGCCCTATCTCTCACCCCATTATTTTTCCCACCATTCCGATTTTTACCCAGGGTCACACAAGGTCAGGTCACCAGGCAAGGTCAAGCAAGGTCACCTCACTTCAACTTTTGAGCTCTACCATAGCTAAATTTCCGAACCGATTAATTCAAAAATTCCTATACCTCATGATCCCTCCAGTGTCTATAAAATTTATATCCAGGATTTTCCGATTTTTTTACCTGAGGTCAGGTCACGAGCTAACCTTTCCTATTGAAAAATCATGGGGAAAAGCTGTCTTATGATCTAAGAGTCACAAAAACAATTGAAAATACTCAGATTGCTACAAAAAGCGTTCTCGGACACCTTTTCACGGATCCCAGAGGCGATATTTGCCCTTTGACCTATCTGAGGTCATCATAGGTCACCAGGGGTCAAAAACAGAATTTTAACAATAACTTTTGACGTAATCAAGCTAGAGCACTGAAATAAATGCCATTGTGTATGGCTTGTCACTGGCTTTTATTTGATATACACCAAGACTGTTTTCTGACCTTTCGTGACCTCCGGTCATATTAGGTCGTGGTCAAACCACAGGCAGGAAGTCATTAGGTTCTGCATAGCGGAAAAGAGTCTGGAATTCTCCAATCAAATGTACTTTACCAGATTTCAATAGCTCTAGTGGCATGAGAGCTATGTCCAGGTTGCTAAGTATTGCATAATATAGTGTAAATAGCCCTAATAGACCCCGGGTGGGGCGCGGGTTAATGCTGTATAACATGGCGAAGTCCTCTAAAAAATGAGACTAGATGGTTTAAATTAGCTAGGACACGTGTCAAAAACAAAAGTTCATTATCCATTTATTTCCAGGTTTTGCATGCATCCATTTAATTTAATACAATCACGATTCATACTGGCATAGGTGGATCCACGAGGAGGGAGGGGGCAGAGGCGGCAGGTTCCCAAATCGAACCTTAGCACCCCCTAAAATTGTCACCACATTCCTCTAAAGGGTCAGTGGTGCCTCCCCATCCTGAAATTTCACTTCCCCCGGATGCGCGAATTGGCGACCCGTGATGGAATTTGACACATACCTGCTGTTTTTTTTAGGAAAATTTGCCGCCCCCTTGGTCCGGATTTCGCCCCCCCAAGCTGCCCTCTCCCGATCGACCACCCTGCATCCACCTATGCATACTGGTACATATGCCATACTTTAACACAGCTGATACAGGGGTAGGCAGAAAAGTCCGGGAACAATTTTTGCCTCAATTTTTTAAGAGGGCGCTGCCCGCATCTTTGCCCGACAGACTTAAACTTACATAATATAAGAAAATGCCTTAATATATAATATTTTATCAATATATATCACCTCTCCTAATACTATATTTCTGTACTACTTGGAAATTATATGTGTACACTTCAGACAGTAATTTCTGCGACCCACCTCTCCCTTCTCTCTACTTACTATCAATTTTCAGGTCAGTTGTCAGACTCAGTTGTCGGCAGTGAAACGTTTGCTTTTTACGATACTGCATAGATTTAACCCGCGCCCCGGTGGGCCTCTGAGGCATCTTCGCCCTGGTGGGGGTGTTTGAACACCCCTCGAACTCGGTTTCTATGTGGGATAGCAAAAAAAACGAGATTGCTGGTGAATAACTAATACAAATTCACGAAGCAGCCATCTAGTCAATTTTTGGCTCAGGTCAATGTTGAGGCCATTATAGGTCAAATAAGGTGGAATTTGGAGTATATTTTTTGGGCTCTAGCATCTGACAGAATAGAGTTAGAATAGCTTTTAGACACCATTCGCTTTCTCTCGTCACAAAAAATCGAATGTCAAGGTCACTTTTTATCCTAGCATAGTCAAGATGCACATCAATCGACTCACAATAGAAACTCAAACACAATGACATCAAAATAAAAGTTGCATCGCAATATTATGCACAGGTATGAAAGCCTGAAACTGCTTAAGTAGCCCCAGATGACCTCTCAGAGGTCACAGGTCAAAAATTGCAACATGAACTTGAAAAGTCGCCCAGGATACTACGATTTGGATAAATTGAAGGTATTCTCAGCTGAATCTACACAAATACAGCCCAATTTCAATTTTTCTCATGCATTTCCAATGGAGAGGGCATAATTCGTTCTTGACCTCAGGTCACCGATATAAAAAATCTCGGAAAAAATTGTAGCACTGGATGGGCCCATTATGTGGTATAATTTTCAATCCAATTGTTTCACCCATTTCTTACTTATGCCACCTTAAATACTTTTTTAGGTGCAGTCACTTGTCCTGCACTGGTGACCTGACCTGAGATGACCTAGTCTCAGGTAAGTGTCCTCTTCACCTCAAGAGTAAGCGAAACTTGCATCATGAAATTCCACCGCGCATCATCAGACGCGCCGCCCTGCGGCACCACCAGCGGTCCCGTCCTCCCGCGGCCTGACCGCGCCATTGCGGTACAGCTGCTTCAGGGGCCGTCTGGCAGCGCCGGCCGAGAGGGCGGGGCTTAGCCGGGTGACCCAGGGTCGCCTGCGGCGGAGCGTGTCACGTCTGGCGCCAGTGACAGCAGGGACGGCGGCTGGGTAGTGCTGGGCGTGTCTCCAGTGAGCCAGCCTTCCGTGCAGTTATGTCGGAGACCAGCGGCACTCCTGCCTATGGGAGTCCTCAGGTAAGTGCAGCGTGCCTTCTTTGCTACCACAGGATAAATGATAGCCGATACAATTTGAGATATACAATGCGCAGAATATAATTCGACGAGCAAGTAACAAAGCTTTTGCGTGTGAAATCCGCTACCAATTGCGCGTAAGAGACTGGCAGAGCGATTAATATTGGTGGCCTATCCAACTAAGCGGAAATAATTTGAATTATCTAATTTGTCAATGACCAAAGAGGTAATACGGTAGATTTGTGCCGTGGCTTGTTATCACTTTTAATCCAATTTATGGCATGAAGCCGTCATATCTTGGTCTACAGCGCAGTTTTGCTGTCAGTGCGCCTGTGTTTATCTCTATATAGTCGGCTTTTGAAAGTCGAAAAGCGGAACAAATCGACAGGATACCAATTTGTATACGATAACCGATCCGCTCAGGTCCCTCAAATGTAGGCATGTGGCAACTCGTAATAAATTTTCCGACAGTGTTTGAACTATAGGTGGCAGGGAGCACTTTAACCCTTTTCTTGTCAGCAGGGCGGGTTCTGCTCACCCTTTGTGGTTTTCAAGTATATCTCTAGAACGGTTCGTGATAGGCTTTTTAAACTTTCTGAATTTTCCTAAAACTATATTTGGCACAAGACAGTTCTGAGATACGTACCATAGATGGAGCTATGTCTATTTATTTAGGATATATTCGTCACCCTGGTATTAGCACGATCCCTGGTATTATATTACACGATCCCTGGATATATATCGTGGTCCCTGGTATTATCACGATAATATTTGAAAACAGGGTGGTATTGTGTATGGTGTGTTCTTGGTATAACAAAGTCATGCGTAACTATGTTTGGATTAGTTCGAATGCACAAATATTTTATAAAAAAATTTTTGGATGATAGTTCATTTACACATTCATATAATCTTAGTGGTTTCATAATTTTAAAATAGTGGCTTCTGATGCAAATGGATAGCACTCTTGCACAGTATATGCTGATAAAATAACGGCCGGGAGGTACGGTAGTGAGACGCCGTACTCCCAGCCCTACGTTTTAAGATAAGCGCCATACCCGTGCGCAGGTATTGAAATTGAGGGGTTTACATGCACATGCATGCGCATTTTAATATTCTAATTATAATGAATTGGGCAAGCACCTTGTGCATGCATTTGGTTCCAAGGTCTTATTGAGAAAAGTTTATTCTTGGGCGGATCGAGAAGAGACCATTTGGTTATACACCCAATAAACGTACACTATAACAAGCACTAGGTATAGCAGCTGTTTTGAGGGAAATGAGGATTGAAATTTACTAACGAGCTCTACTAATGATCTTTCATCTTTACATTTGACCTTGACACTTACATTTAGTTACCTTAAGCATATGTCATAGCATATTATACGTCTGATTCGGTAACGTCATTTAGACAGATGCACTGGGCCAATGACCTTGAAAGTGTTGGTACTTCCTTGACCAGTGACCTCCATGTGAAGTTACCCTGACCATATCATCCCGTTTATATTGGTTTTGACGCCACTACTCGGTCTCTTTTGCAAACGAACTGGTCCGACCGCGATTGTGGCTATCTAAAAATTTAGATAAGACTTTGATAGCCTGTAGGTAAAAAAATTATCAACAGATTTTCAAAATTATTTCACCAGCTGGGGCGCCGTTAAATTCTTACATGTGCCCCAGTATCATTTTTCGGCTACGAGCTGTTCTCCGGTCACCTCTGAAAAATTGGGTGGAGGGGAGTCTCTGAGGTCATCCCCCTCCAGTATACGTGTTAGCACCCGCAGTGAGAAGGGTCTGGCGTCAACATGCAGTGGGGGGGGTCCTGAAGTGCCCCCGTGAGATATTGGAAACCAAGAGGGCTAGAAAACGCCCGTTTGGGTGTGCAGAGGCAATAGTGATATACACTTAGGTTTTATTGACCTAGGTCAAGGTCTTCGGTCAACCAAAGGTCAAATATTGGGCGTGATGGGGAGCTACCGGTAAATGTCGTGATTGCGCGAAAAAAACGAGAAAATTCTAAAAGCGGACTAAGGTCATAAGAGTGAAGGTCCCACATAATTTTTTTAAAATGTTAGGTCAAGTCATTCATGGACACTGAACTATAAAGTAATAATACATAGGAAATTCACAATGTGCAATGTAACTGACACAACAACGGCCTTTGGCTGTGAGATGAAGCGTGACCTTGAAAAAGTATTGACCTTGACCTTGACCTGTGACCTTGATATTGAGTAGCCTTAGCTATGAAGTCATATGCAATACATACATCATGTTGAATCATTGCATCTGACCGGTAAACTGGGGTCAATGACATTAGCTTATCACCTCTGTCTTCGACTTTGACTTTAATGTGGGGTGACTTCGACACATAATCCGATTAAGTGATGCTATTAAGTCACCACTCGGTCCACAGTGTAGGCGAATGGATGCGATCGCGTGATTGAGGCGGTCTCAAAAGTGCCTTACTTTGAAAAATCATTAATCCAAAAATTGGCTGATATCGAAAATTATTTTGCCAATCGGCGCACAAGTAGCGTTTTCTGGCTGCGAACGGTTTTCCGGCCACATTAACACGCGCATTGACGGGGGTCTGAGCCACCTTCGCATTGACGGGGGTACCCGCCCGCCCCATAAGATCTCGAGAACCACGGTAGGTAGCGAAAACGGTAAACGGCGTTGGGCTGCTCATCCACGTCTCCATCTAAACATCTGAACCATTTTTTTCAGGTCACATTTAAGGTCACGAGAGGTCAAAACATGCCGTCATAGGAATAACATGTAAATTCAGTTTTTCGGACATTACATCTGAACAAGTAAAGATAGAGCAAAATGACTTAACCCGCGCCCCACCGGGGTCCGGCGCCACCTTCGCCCCACCGGGGCCATCGATGGCCCCCTCTAACTCCGAAAATATGGGCGTTAGCGCAAATCTGCAAAGTGCAATAGAAAGCTCGCGTGAATTCAGTAAGAAATTACTTCGCATGTTTTAGTGCTCAGGTCAATGGTTTGACCTCCAGAGGTCAAATTAGGTCAAGATCGGCTATTTTCACTCAAATATGCAATGATTAAGCAAACTGGGCATAACTCTTATGTCATTAGAGCTATTTGAGGCCTGGTAAAGTACATTTGATAGCAAATTGCCAGTACTTTTCCGCTATGAGGAACGTAAAGACCTCCCGCCAGTGGTCTTGACCACCAGAGGTCACCTCGTGACCTAATATGACCTGAGGTCACGAAAGGTCAAAAAGTGACCTTGCCGTATATCAAATGAAAGCCAGTGACAAGACAAACACGATGGTGTTTGTTTCACCGTTCTAGCTCAATTAGGTCAAAAGTTATTGTCCAAATACTGTTTTTGACCTCTGGTGACCTTGGATGACCTTGGAAAAGTCAAAGGGCAAATATGACCCCTGGGATCCGTGAAAGGGTGTCCAAAAACGTTGTTCTGAGCAGTCTGAGTATTTGCAATCATTTTTGTGGCTTTTATATCATTAAATAGCTTTTCCCATGCTTTGTCAATGGGAGAGGTCGCCTCGTGACCTGATCTCAGGGTACGAAATCGAAAAATCCCGGATATACACCTTGTAGACCCTGGAGGGGTCATGAAGTGTAGGAAGTTTCAAATCGATCGACTTTGAAATGTAGCTCTTACAGAGCTCTAAAGGTGAAGTGAGGTGACCTTGGTTGACCTCGTCTGGTGACCTGACCTTGGGTGACCCGGGGTAAAAAATTTCAGGGATGATGGGAAAATGATGCAGTGAGAGGTAGAGCCCTCAACCGCGGTGCTGCGCCTCGTCGTTTTTCTGCTATCCCGGAAAAACCTTAGGGGGGCCATCGATGGCCCCGGTGGGGCGAGGGTTAAACGATATGAATCCTCTCAGCAAGCCGAATCGAATTATATATAATTTGACCTTGCTAGGTCAAATCAAGGATTTGACCTGACCTGAGGTTAGGTCAGGTCAAATTATATAAAATGCATATCATTAGAACTGCAAAGCTCAGGCGAGTCTAATGCAGCTAAAATAAATGCTCTGTCACCATCCGTTACCGAGTTATTCCGTAAAAACCATTTTTCCCATGTATTTCAATGCAGAGGTCATGCCTCGTACCTGACCTTAGGGCATCGATATCAAAAATGCCGGAACATATCTTAAAGAACTCGGTGGGGCCATTATGTGATGAGTTTCAATCGGATAATTTCACCCTGCTCTGACTTATGCTATCTTAAACTTTTTTGAGGTCGGGTCGCTTGACCTGTACTGGTGACCTGACCTTGGATGACCTAACCTTAAGATTTTCACAGAAGTTGTAAAATTGATGAGGGAAAAGCTATGCCAAGTACGGGGCGCTACGCGCCGCCGTTTTTCTGCTATCTCCGAATAACCCGGGGGCGGGAACCCACCCCCGTCAATGCGCGTGTTAACGATTTCGGTAGCACCACCCCCACCGTATAAGTAAAGCTGTGATCTCGTGCACGATTTCAGGACACCACCCCCGCCGACTGGGAGCAGCTGGACACGCCCTCGGCAGCAGGTGAGGGTCAGGTGCTGGAGGACTCCAACCAGCCGACGCCGGCGGCTTCCGGCGACAACCCAGTAGTCGTGACCGACGGTGCGCCTCTGGTTCCGACGGACCGACCACCCCTGCCCGAGCTCGGCACCCTGGTGGACGAGGAGGGCGGCAGAGAGAGGGTGTCGTCCCGCGTGCGACCACGCGCTGAGTCCTCCACATCGCCGGAGTCGGAGAAGTCGGGCGACTCGGGAAGGCTGCCGGCGGACAGGCGCGTCGTAGTCGCCAAGAGGCGCACGCCGCGGAAGGCTATGGAAGCTAGTTCGACCACCGGTGAGGATGAGCCTTCTGGAGCTGAGGGTGGTGCCCAGGGTCAGGGGCCTGCTGTTGGTGAGCTGTACCCTACACTGGGCCCGGACCACGGTGAATACGAGGACGAACACCGCATTGAGGTGGAGCGACCACGTGAAAATCCTCGAGGCATCGATGAAGAGGTAAGGGTGAAAACGGTGCCATCTTATCGTAGCTTGGATATATTTCGTACTGGGTACATTTTTTTCAAATAATGTATTGAAATCCTACTTCAGTGTATTTTTATCTGGAATATTAAAGTTTAAATTATATTGGTAGGTACCCGTATGTGAGCTTATTTCCCCGGATGGGCCTGATCTAATTTGTAGAATTAGCTGCCACCAGGCAGCAGGCAAGCATTCATATTTATGGTATATATATGGTGCAACCATCTTGCCTGACTTCGGTTTTACAAAGTCATTACTGGCAAAAACATGGACGCGAAAAACTACGCATGCAGAAACCTGCAACAACCAGCTCTACTAGCACATATTTGCTATGCAATTGCCAAAATGTTTGACAATCTGAAAACCTCCTCTGAACTAGAATTCCGGAGATCCGTGTCACTGACGTCGGGTGCTGCGGCAGCTGGAGCGACTGCGGGGACCGGCGGAGCGGCTCCGCTGGCTGGTACACAGCTGGCGCAAGAGTCTGGGACTGGCTGCCCTGGCGCCGCTGCCCAGGATGGCGGCTGCGGGGACGCCACTGGCGGCTCTGCGGGTGCCGAAGCCCAGCGTGCTGCGGCGCGCCGCTCCCGCCGTCTGGCTGGTGCTCTACACTGTGCTGGGTCTGGTCGGGCTGGGACTGCTCTGGGTTCGTTGTCAGCGGTGAGTGGGTACCTTAGTACCAACTAAGTACCAACTAAGTACCAACTAAGTACCAACTAAGTACCAACTAAGTACCAACTAAGTACCAACTAAGTACCAACTAAGTACCAACTAAGTACCAACTAAGTAACAACTAGTAACAGCTAAGTAACAACTAAGTAACAACTAAGTAACAACTAAGTACCAACTAAGTACCAACTAAGTACCAACTAAGTACCAACTAAGTACCAACTAAGTACCAACTAAGTACCAACTAAGTACCAACTAAGTACCAACTAAGTACCAACTAAGTACCAACTAAGTAACAACTAAGTAGCAACTAAGTAACAACTAAGTAGCAACTAAGTACCAACTAAGTAGCAACTAAGTAGCAACTAAGTAACAACTAAGTAGCAACTAAGTACCGAACAGTTCCAAGATAATCGCCGTCTGTCTTGATTTATTCCGAAAATCATTCGGTAAAAATACGTATGCCAAATACTTGCTGTAGTTTGATCTCTCAAGATCGTGGTAGTTTATCCACACATGGCTGCGTCTCATTTTTCCGTTAGGGCCACTCCCAGCCAGTAGGCGCACTTGTCGAAACTCCAACGGAGTATTGTCCCTGTATTTAAGGATCCTCTTTACCGAGCCAGATGAAGACCTAAGACGGTTTTCAACCCCTAGGGTTGAAAGTTAAGCCCCCTTGTCTCAATCTTGAGGTCTGCTGTGAGGCCACAAGACCTCCCAGCCCCAAAACTAAGGTGAATAAAACCAAATTGTGTGCTGTGAACGAATCCCATATAATTCAATGATATCAACTATTTTAAAAGCCACCTTCGTCTTCCGCAGGGTCTATCTGGACCGCTTGAATCCCCAAGACTACCGTCACCACAACGTCACGATGGAGTACATGTGCGAGCACTCGTTCGTGTGGACTTACCTGCTGCCGCGCCTGATCTACCTGCTGGGCTACCTGGCCGTGTTCGTCTGCTGGCACTGCCTCAATCACCCTGACCTTGGGCGCGTGGTCGCTGAGGTCGGTCGGACGTTTATTTCAGGAGCGACCCCAGGGAAGCACAGCGCATGTTTTTCCATCATATACTGGGCAGACGGAGAGCTTGGGTCTGGTATTTGGATTTGCACACTGGGTTGGTTTCGTGCGTCCCCTCTTCGGTCAGAGATAGGCATTGGAAGTAAATTAATTCAAGAGAGGACATTTTGTTGTTGGAAACTGGCAGGCTTCAATGTTTGCCGGTAGTGACGCTTACAGCATGTGAGTCTCTTTCTGAGGCTGCCACAATCTGATTTTGCAGGTGTACGACACGGTAACAGATCAGCAGGAGTACGAAGCCGTGTCGAACAAGTTTCTCTCCTGCTGCAAGTGGGACGTCCGGCGCTTCATCGGGCTCAACCTGCTGGTCATCGCCAGTGGTGCCGTCGAGAATCTGATCGACAACGGCATAGTATTTCCCGAACCAGTCAGCTTCCACAGGTAGGCATGCGAGGGACAAGTCGGCAAGGCTGCCACCCTTTGTACCCAGCACTATCGGTCAGAGCCCCCGGATCTGGGCACATTCCGTGTCGACAGTGACTGAAGCTGTAGCCTAGTAGTAGTTGTCATGACGGGTCAAAGGAGGCATGCCACAGAAAAGTTGTGGGCTTCTGGCGTCTGAAGACTTGAGTTAGAATCATTTTTAGGCACCATCTGCTTCCTCTCGTTACGGCAAATCGAATGATCAAATACAAATGACCTGACCAGAGGTCAAGCAAAGGCCACTATTAGATCTAGCATTGCCAATGTGCGCAGCAATCTACCCGTAATAGCAAACCAAACGTAATGCTATCCAAATAAAAGCTGTACTGTCATTCCCTGCGAAGTTATTGAACTAAGTCCCAACCCTCACCCCACCGGGGGGCCATCGATGGCCCCATTTAGGTTTTTCGGGATAACAGAAAAAACGAGACGCAGCACCGCAGTTGAAGGTTCAATCTCTCACCCCACCATTTTCCCACCATCCCTGAAATTTTTTACCCCAGGTCACCCAAGGTCAGATCACCAGACGAGGTCAACCAAGGTCACCTCACTACAACTTTTGAGCTCTTATAAGAGCTACATTTCTTAGGCGATTAATTTGAAACTTCCTACACTTCATGACCCCTCCAGGGTCTACAAGGTGTATATCCGGGACTTTTCGATTTCGTGACCTGAGGTCAGGTCACGAGGTGACCTCGCATTGAAAAAGTATGGGAAAACCTGTGTTATGATCTAAAAGTCACAAACTATTGCAAATGCTCAGATTGCTCAGGAAAGCGTTCTTGGGCACCCTTTCACGGATCCCAGGGGTCATATTTTCCCTTTGACCTCTTTGGGGTCATCCAAGGTCACCAGGGATCAAAAACAGTATTTTGACAATAACTTTTGACCTAATTAAGCTAAAGCGCTGACTCAAACATCATCGTATGTCTCGCCACTGGCTTTCGTGTGATATACGGCAATGCCACTGAGCTTTCGTAACCTCGGGCCGTATTAGGTCACGAGGTGACCTCTGGAGGTCAAACCAATGGCGGAAGGTCATTACGTTCCACATAGCGGAAAAATGACTAACTTTTTTCAATCAAATGTACTTTACCAGATCTCAATAGCTCTAATGGCATAAGAGTTATACCCAGTTTGTTTAAGCATTGCATATTTGAGTGAAAATTGCCTATCGTGACCTAACCTGACCTCTGGAGGTCAAGCCATTGACCTGAGCGCTTAAACAACAAATTAATTTCTTATTGAATTTACACGAGCTTTCTAATGCACTTTGCAAATTTGGCTAACCATTATATGTTCGGAGTTAGAGGGGGGCTATCGATGGCCCCCAGTGGGGCGAAGGTGGCGCCGGACCCCCGGTGGGGCGTGGGTTAATGGGGTCAGGATAAGATTAAATTCGGGAAAAATTAAGTCATTTCATTTCAGCCATTTTACCCATGCATTTCCAAAGAGGTCTCGGAACTTGCCTGTCTATAGGTCATCGATATAAAAACATCAAGCAATGTTTTGTAATACCTGGAGGGTCAAGTATGTGTATAATTGTATAATTGCAGGCTAATCCTGTTATTTGTCCTACCCTAAGCTTTTTTTAGAAGTGAGGTAGCTTGGCCTGCATTAGGGACCTAACATGATACGACCTGAACCAAAATTTTGGAAGCTACAGGGATTATCTGAAAAAACGCGATAAGTAAGACAGCTCTGCGTGGTGCCGTCTTTAGGCAATCTTAACAAAAATGAGGGGCCGGTTACCCACCATCTCGCCAATACGCGTGTTTAGGGCCAATAGCCATAATTTCTATTAAATAAGCCAATCTCAAATAAAACCTTGTGGTTGGTAAGTTTTCATGGATGTGCCGAATCTAGCTTCTGATCTCTTCCTCTCCGCTTTTTTCAGCCCCCTCCCAGATCGATCATCGTGGCCTCCAAGGTAACCGACCTAGTATTCCGTCAAGTGCTGGACATCATGATTGTGATGGTGCTGGCGTCGTACACGCTCTCGCTCAAGTACCTGTCGCTGCTGCTGCTGAAGGTGCAGACCCACCTCGGCAACCTCAGCGAACAGGCCCACATCAGCTCCGATTGCTACATTCGCCAGCAGTACACCCGCGGCCATAAACTCATGCATGCCTCACAGGTAAGGGTAACAACACACAGGCGTTCTATATCCAGCAAAGTGATCTCGCTTTTGCCGATAATCGAATTTTGATATAATTTTGTTTGTACGGTGATATATTTTTGGTCATTGAATGGTCTGCTTATGCAATACTGCTGCGTAGGCTTTTTGCTGTTTCAGGGCTGCTTTTGGTGAGGTGCTGTAGGCTCTCGCGCCTTGACTGCTGTACTGTCTGTTGAGCTGCTGTTTCAGTTGGGCGTCTCTGCTGTGCTGTGCATGTTGGGCTGTGCTGTTGCTTTGTTGTTGAGCTGTTGTGTTTCAGGCGGGCGTCTCTGCTGCACTGCTGTGTTTCAGGCGGGCGTCTCTGCTGCACTGCTGTGTTTCAGGTGGGCGTCTCTGCTGTGCTGCTGTGTTTCAGGCGGGCGTCTCTGCTGTGCTGCTGCTGGTCCTGCTGCGTGTGAGTCAGGGTGTGGCCCGTATCGTGCTGGACTTTACCAACGGCAGCTGGAGGCTGCGCTCCCTGAGCTGTCTGCCTGCTATTCTCGTCCAAGCTTCTGTCGCCATATACTTTATCTACAGGGTGAGTATTTCACCTAACTATACGCCAGTTCTACAGGCTGGTGATTAAACGTAGTTTTTCTCTGCGACAAAAATGTTTATTTGTTCATGGTGTTCGCTTATATTTGAAGTGTGTGCTTATAGGAGTACAATTACAAGTTACATCAAACAGCTCTTGCGATTATTTTGGCTTTTGTAACACGCTAGAAAACTTCCATAAATCTACCTTGTTTAGATATTTACTAAGATTAATATCAGTAATTCGACATATCCGATGACCTGGCTCGGTGATAAGCCTAAGCTAGTGGGTCCAGGGAAAGAATGACTGGTTTTGTCAGTCATGGTGCGAAATCAAACACGACAGTGAACGGTTCCATATTTGACAGTGTTGCCGCCTATCGGAAGAGGGACACACCCACCACATGCGTCACGTATCCACCGGTCCAGATTTCGCCACCGGTGGCACTCCCGAAACCGAAGAAGTCACCGACGACGACACTGCACCTCTGGCGGCGCAGCCAGGAACTAGTGCTGAGCCTGCCGGCCACCCGGAGCGCACGCGGCAGCAGTGGGACGCGGAGCTGCAGAGCTGCCCGATGGTGGACGGCCGTATGTTTGGACTGGCTGCCACCAGGTGGATGTTGGCGCTGTCTGTTCTGGTGCTTGCGGCCTACTGTGCTGTGATTTACGTGCTGGAGCGATTCTGGCCACTGTTCTAGGGCGAATCCGACGCCGTCCGCCATATACTGCGCTAACTTGTTATTTAAGACCTTGGCTTGTTGGGACTTAAGTGATCGTAATCTCGATTCTTCGAGCGGGTTAAGATAAATATTTCCTCTTTACAGAGCCTGTAAGTCCTTTTATAGTTTATTTCCGACTGGAACACTGTCAAGAAATAATGCTTGCCTGATACCTGTCACGATGCTTTTGCTCACAATGTGTTTTTCAGCGTCTTTTGCTGGACCACTCGTTTCTTCACTCACCTCGCCTTTGCTTCCTAACGCTGTTCCCCGGCTGAATGGTTAATATACCTAGCATTGTTGAACGTACTTTGTGTTAGTGACGGAAATAATTGGAGGTATTCCCAAAACGCAGGGGTAGATTGGATACCGGATTCACACAACCTAGCAGATTGCATGCTCTCCTGTATATTGAAAGTCGAGCGCAATCCAACCACAGCACTTCTGACGATGATAAAACTAGACAATATATACCTATTTTGCCCAATTTAGTTACAGGCTTTATTGCAATCACTGCCATTAACACCCGCCTCGATGGGCCTCCGAGCCATTCTCGTACAGGTGGCGGGGGGAGGGGGGTGTTTAAACGCCCCATAGCGAAAAAGGCCAAAGTTGAATAAGACAACATAGCATGAATAAACATCAGTCACATTTTGTCTCTGGTTAATATTAAAGTCATTATGCGTCAAAGAAGATGACTAGTTACAGCAGAAGTTTTGGGCTCTGACGTCTGACAGAGTTGAGTTAAAATCATTTTTAGGCACCATTCGCTTTTTCCTGTTAGGGAAAATAGGATTTATGGTAAGTTCAAAACATAAAATGATCTAACATAGGGGCAGGGCAATATCGCCATGTAACCTAGAATGGTCAATATGCATATCAATCTACGTAATAATTCAAACGTAAATCATTTTCAAACAATTTTTTGACCCAAGTCTGAAAACTTGCTTAAGTAGCCCCAGGTAAACTCTAAGGTACGAGGTGCAAACTAGCACCGTGAACCTATAAAGGGGCCTAGGATACTATGATTTGGGGAATACGAAGGTATTCCAAGCGTTATATACAGAAATATACATTTTCAGCCACTTTCCGTTTTCCCCATACATTCCAACAGAAAGGTCATGATTCGTACCTGACCCTAGGAATCGGTCAAGGATAAGCTGTGCCGGGGTACGGCGGCGCTTCGGGCGGCAGTTTTTTCGTACCGCCGGAAAAGCCCGAGGAGTGTTCAAACGCCCTGCGCCGGGGCGAGGGTGAACACGCCCGCTGGAGATGGTCTCTGAGGGCCCCTACCCATTTTTTCGAGGTGGCGGAAACGCTGCTGGTAGCCGAAAGACAAAACCCAGCCAAATTTGAGAAAATGTAGCGTTGTGTTGATTGGTAAGAGTTTTGAAAATAAGTTCAAAAGTTTTTGGCCAATAGGCTCCCAAATTCAGACCTATATTTTGAGATCGCCACAATCGCACGGCCGGACCAGTTCGCTTGGATTTGAGACCGAGTGGTGACGTCATGACACCATATAACCGGGATAATCTATCAAGGTCACCTACATGAAGGTAAAGGTCAAAGGTCCCAGTCATAGTCATATTATCACTTTCAAGGTCATTGACATCAGAGCTACCGGTCAAATGGCGTTACCCGGTCTGATGTATATGATGCTGTGACGTCATAGTTAAGGTAACTCAATGTAAATGTCAAGGGCAGATGTCAAGGTCAAAGGCCTTGGCAAAAGGCCTATCCTCATTCTCCCCAAACAGTTGCTATAGTGCTAGTCATGAAGAACATTATTGGTAGTATACCATATTGCGACCTCATTGGTCAATGACCTTGGATGACCTTGACCCCAAAATTTTAGAGAATATTATTTGCGACCCGTCTATGACCTTGGTCAGCCTTTAGCTGATGCCCGTTTTTTCCGCATAATCACGGAATTTCCAAATAGACACTAACATTTCCAAGATTGAGCCTTTATGATCTGTTTTGACCTTGAAGACATTTACCTAGGTCAAAGAAAATTGGTTATGATTTGGATCATCAGAGATCCCATCCACCCCTCAACAGTCTCTTTTTTACAGGTCTTTGAATTTCCGAGATCTTAGGGGCCTACCACCCCTCCCCCTCCAGTGCACGTTAGCGCTAGGCCCCTCTCAAGTGCGGGTGTTAAACAACATCACCACTTGAACATGATCCGTATGGGTCATAAGAGGAGAAAAAGTTCCGGCGTGACAGGAGTTGAAGGCAAATTCAGTTCTGCGTACCTTAGAATATTATGACTGAGCCATATTTCAGAGACCATTCAAATCCTCGCATCAGGGAAAATTGAATGCTTCAAAATGTAATATTTACCTGCAAGTCGTCGTTTGAGTTTTTCGAGTAATATGCAGCAGCTCAAAACGACAAGCCTTCCATTTATTTACACAGCTGAAACAACTCGTACAAAAACATGTAAAACTGTTTTATCACTCGAATTTATCTTTTTTTGCGAAGGTACACCTACATAACCATCACAGACAGTCTGAAACCACAAATCCAGTTGTTGTTTTGTGGCACGAAGCTACACGGCGCTACCCTACAATCGTTCACTGCAAACATGTAATATTTTCCTCAATTCAGCCTATCACAAGTGTTTAATACCATAGTCATCAGTGTCGGGATGTAAACAATGAGCTTTTCACTTGCTGAGACCCTCTTGTAGTTTCATCATCTAAAACAAGCATCGCAAAAATGCTTGTATCACACCCAAGTTATTTTCCAACTGTCCAGCAAGTGTTCACCACAGGGAGCCTAATCAGAAATCGAGTGCAACGATCCTCCCACGACGTCTCTGTAAAACTGCCTTTTCAGTTTTCCGGCGGCGGAACATGCTGCCCAGTCTCTGCAGTTGCGTGACGCCCTAGTCGCCCCTCTGCTGCCGCTTCTTGAGACCAGTGATCAGATTCTGCAGGAACAGCTTCCTCGGGTCTTCGGTCGGCGCCGGCCTAGTCGTCATCAGCTGACTCCGCAGCTGCTGTCCCTGCTGCTGCACGTTCTCATCTACCTGCCCCAGCCGTTCTTCCACCTGCTGCACAGCCTGACCTACCAGCTCCACCTGCTCCTGCAGCCGCGACTCGGCGCCATGCACCACCGCCATCTGCTGCTTGCCATCCGCCAGCAGCTCGTCTAATCTCGGCGTCAAGGAGCTGACGCTGCCGGCGCACGCGCTTCTCGTCACCTCGTGCTGGCTGCTCACGTTAGAGACGAGCTCAGACACAGCGGAAACCCGCTGGTCGTTCTCAGTGGTCATCTTTGTCGAGATGTCGGCGAGTTGCTGACTGAAGCTGTTCTGTTGATCCTGACACTGCTGGAGCGATTGCTTCACCTCAGCTAGTTCTGCCATCAACGTCGACTCCAGTGTCTGCAGACGGTTCTCAACCTCTTCAACTCCGAACTGCCAGTTGTCCAGCTTAGACGTGTGCTGCTCCAGGGAGTGCAATATCTCTGACATGGCGAACAGCTTGGTGTTGAGACGGTCGGCAATCTTGCGATCGCGATCTAGAACACCATTCACCAGATGCGGTGCAAAGAGCACGGACACAAAAAGGAAAGCAAAATGCATCTCTGTAAAATATAGTGGTTTAAATATTGTTCACCAGAGCCGACTGTTGTGACAGTGGAGTGTTCCCGTCTCGGAGATGAAACTAACAGGGCTGCAGTTGTGTTTTCGCTCCTTTAAACCACCACGGGCCTCCGGTCTGCTCCGTGGCCAGCACTGCACTGCGCAGTGTCAGCCCCGTCCGTTTATGGTCGCTGTGAACGTGGGTATACAAACCAGCGCCGGAAAAACATCTGTGACTGGAGGGTATTCCCGTGCTGGGCAAACTTCTTTCATCATACGCCGCATGAAAAAAGCACCTCTGATTTATGAGGTCCTTCAAAAGTTTCGAGCTCAGCTCCAGATGAAGTGATATGATAACTTAAGCGCCTACTATCTGACAGAAATAATTGTTCTCTGAAATAGGTAGAAGGAATTATAACACTGAGCTGTTTGGTCCCTCACTCAACGGTAATTTTGTTTTTCTCGACGTTAGAATTATTAAATTATAATTATCAAGCTTACACATATTTTTTCTCGCAAATGGTATATATGAAAACGGAGTCGAGCGCAGCTCTTTACCGATTAGAACTTGCCTACATCTAGTGAGAAGGCCGAATAAAACTAGGTTCCATGCTGGCGAGTAGCGGCAATGAAAGCAGAAATATCCAACAGCCTCTAAGTGATATGCGCGAAAGTTTTAAGTCCGACAAATAGATGCAATTGTCTCTCTTGAGACCATCCTGCCATCCCACGCTGACATTTTTTGTAATTTGTGCTGATTTTATTGGCATAGATACAAGATGAGATGAAAAATCAAAATGACAATGTTTCACATTATTTCAGACACAATGTTATTCCTAAGATTTCGAACAGAACATAGGCAGGCAGGAAGCTAACCATTGAATATCAGCTTCTCGGGGTTAAGTGTACTAGTAAAGGTTCTGCAGGTCTCACTACATGTCACTAACTTGGTGCACCCACTGGCATAATATATCGCACGGCCACTGGAATTGAAAATGGTTCGTGGGACTTGTGAACATGTTTTTCTCCTCTGGGTCCGGCACTAGCATTGAGATGAGCGTCACGGCTGTGATCTGGATGACAGTGTTTATAATGTCCAGGGTAGCACTCGTCTCGCTGATGTCAGCACCATGTTTATCTGCAGCAGTAGCTTGGGGTTAGCCGAGCCTACTATTGGAAATGGCCTGGTGAATCGATGCTGTAGAAGCTGACCTTGGTAGATTTGAGCGCGGATGGTCTAACCACGCTTTCGTTTCGATGACACTTCGATTACAACACTTCCTTAAGTCAGCTTTAGTGCGTGTCCTGTTGGATGAGGGATGGGTTCATATCTACGCCTCATGTATCCAAGAAAATGGTCTGATAATCATCATTGATTTGATTTTTTATGACTATAACGTAAGACAATTATCTTACAAGAGCTTTCCGAAGGCTCCAAACAAGGCAGTGAGGGAAAAGACCACTCATACATCATAAAGTAAATATGTGTGTCCATTTTGACAGCATGGTTCCGTTTTAGGCATCATGTAGTTTGATCTATGGCTAGCCGATGGCTCATCGCTAATGCTTCCTACCCTCTGGCAAAATTTGGACCCGCTCTACTCTGGAATTAATCCGGCACCGCCTGGACTCTTGTCCTAGATACCACCACCCGGCTACAATTTCGGTAACCGAAAGTGAAACGGAGAAATTGAAACGACGCTGGAAGCACCTTGTCATCTTTTACTCTGGAGCTGGGTTTGAACCATGTCCGATGACCTGTGACGTCACAGTGGGCCAAAATGGGTCAAATTTAGACCCATTTAGACCAATTTTGATCTGACCTCAGGTCAGGTTAAATCCTTGATTTGACCTAGCAAGGTCATGTTATATATCATTTGATTCGGCTTGCTGCGAGGATTCTAATGGTGTAATGGTGTAAATTGGTTTCCTCTATCTTTACTTGTTCAGATGTAATGACCAACAACCTTCATTTACATTCTATCCCTATGAAGGCATGTGTTTACCTCTAGTGACCTGAAATATGTCCTGACAAAAAAGACCTTATATTTTCGATGGAGAAGTGGATGGGCTACTCAACGCCGTTTACCGTTTTTGGCTACCTAGCGTGGTTCTCGAGACCTTAGAGGGGGCGGGTACCCGCCCTTCCCCGTCAAAACGAAGGTGGCTCAAACCCTTGTCAATGCGTGTGTTAACACGCGCATTGACGGGGGGCGGGTACCCGCCCCCTCGGGTTTTTCGGATAGAGCAGAAAAACGGCGGCGCGTAGCGCCGCCGTACTTGGTATAGCTTTTTCCTCATCATTTTTACAACTTCTGTGAAAATTTTAAAGTTAGGTCATCTCAGGTCAGGTCACCAGTACAGGTCAAGTGACCCGACCTAAAAAAAGTTTAAGATAGCATAAGTCGGAGCAGGATGAACTTATCCCATTGAAACTCATATCACATAACGGCCCCACCGAGTTCTCTAAAATATGTTCCTGTATTTTTGATATCGATGACCTAAGGTCAGGTACGAGGCATGACCTCTCCATTGGAAATACATGGTAAAAATGTTTTTTTTACGGAATAACACAGTAACGGATGGTGATAGAGCATTTATTTTAGCTGCATTAGACTCGCCTGGGCTTTGCGGTTCTAATGATATGCATTTTATATAATTTGACCCTGACCTGACCTCAGGTCAGGTCAAATCCTTGATTTGACTTAGCAAGGTCAAATTAAATATCATTCGATTTGGCTTGCTGAGAGGATTCATATAGTTTAAGTCGTTTTGCTCTATTTTTACTTGTTCACATGTAATGGCCGAAAAACTGAATTTACATTCTTATCCCTATGACGGCATGTTTTTACCTCCCGTGACCTTAAATGTTACCTGAAAAAAATGGTTCAAATGTTTTCGATGGAGAAGTGGATGGGCAGCCCAACGCCGTTTACCGTTTTTCGCTACCTACCGTGGTTCTCGAGATCTTAGGGGGGCGGGTACCCGCCCCCCGTCAATGCGAAGGTGGCTCAGACCCCCGTCAATGCGCGTGTTAACATACATTTTCTTCATAATTGAGTGGAGACGCTATACACCATCATCCGCAGCTAAAGATCTGACGCTTAAACTGGAGGCGTTCGAAGAACCGCCAACCTCTCCCTACTACAAGATCACTCATCGGTATCTGTCTGAATAGTTTTAATAGTTCGCACCTCATAGTAGTTTTAGCTCATATGAAATACCTACCTACAATACAAATCACTGTGGGAAAGTGTCATCCACTGCAGCAGCAAAAAAATAAACCCAAAAATCTTTGTTGAAAAAGGTATGACGCATAGTATTAGTTTGACCCAGACTAACACATACATGCATTCCTTTCAGACGTCTGCGTATTTATGCCATGATGTACGGTATCAATAACGTGTTAACTGGAGAACAAGTGCATCATAAAGCAAACTTTATGAGTGTGGTCGTTCGAGCACCACTTGCAGAAGAGTCCGTTTCAGGGTTCAGCTCCTGCACGTATTCACCCCAGGCACGCTTACGATGGTATGTCTGACCACGGGTCGCACGGTTAGCTCCCACCAAGACTGGTGTTTTCACACGCGTGCTTGTGTCAGTGTCACAGACCGAGCGTCAGTGTCACAGACCGAGCGTCAGTGTCACAGACCGAGCGTCAGTGTCACAGACCGAGCGTCAGTGTCACAGACCGAGCGTCAGTGTCACAGACCGAGCGTCAGTGTCACAGACCGAGCGCCAGAGTCACAGACCGAGCGTCAGTGTCACAGACCGAGTATGTCACAGACGATGGTATGTCTGCCACGAGTCGCACGGTTGGCTCCCACCAAGACTGGTGTTTTCACGCGTGCCAGTGGCGGATCGGGGGGCAAAAAGGCATTGCCCCCAAACGGAAAAGCTCGGGGTAAACTATGTTTTTGCCCCCCAAAGCGCTCGACTCCTTTTTCCCGACTCCTTTTTAGTTGTAAGCAAATTTTGGGGCTTCAACTCTCAACTTCAAACAGAATTAGAAGTTCAGTGTAAATATTGGGGCTTGGATAGGAAAAATGTATCTTGGCCCATATTTTTCACCCCGTGACGTTTTTTTACTTTTCGTCTCCAGTTCCTAAATCCTACCGAAAGGCACATTGTGCGCAATTTTCACTGCGCGACGTTTTTTGTTTTCGACTTTGGTTTGCCCTCCCAAACCAACCGGCTGATCCGCCGACGCGGCTGGTGTCAGAGTGTCACAGACCGAGCGTCAGTGTCACAGACCGAGCGTCAGTGTCACAGACCGAGCGTCAGTGTCACAGACCGAGCGTCAGTGTCACAGACCGAGCGTCAGTGTCACAGACCGAGCGTCAGTGTACAGACCGAGCGTCAGTGTCACAGACCGAGCGTCAGTGTGTCACAGACCGAGCGTCAGGGTGTCACAGACCGAGCTTCAGTGTCACAGACCGAGCGTCAGTGTCACAGACCGAGCGTCAGTGTCACAGACCGAGCGTCAGTGTCACAGACCGAGCTTCAGTGTCACAGACCGAGCGTCAGTGTCACAGACCGAGCGTCAGTGTCACAGACCGAGCGTCAGTGTCACAGACCGAGCGTCAGTGTCACAGACCGAGCGTCAGTGTCACAGACCGAGCGTCAGTGTCACAGACCGAGCGTCAGTGTCACAGACCGAGCGTAACAGTGTCACAGACCGAGCGTCAGTGTCACAGACCGAACGTCAGAGTGTCACAGACCGAGCGTCAGAGTGTCACATACCGAACTTCACAGACCGAGCACTAGTGAGTCAGAGTGTCACAAACCGAGCACTAGTGAGTCAGAGTGTCACAGACCGAGCACTAGTGAGTCAGAGTGTCACAGACCGAGCACCAATGAGTCAGTGTCACAGACCAAGCACTAGTGACTCAGAGTGTCACAGACCGAGCACTAGTGAGTCAGAGTGTCACATACCAAGCACTAGTGAGTCAGAGTGAGTAAGACCGGACACTAGCACTCCATAGTGAGTCGGACCTGGCATTAAGAATACAGAATGTCACACCCCTCCCCCGAACCGCTGTGGATTAGAGTGAAATGACCGGAAAACATAGACTTCTAAACAGGTATAGGAGAGTGGATCATCATTTTGGTCCAATGTCGCTCTCCCCTCAGCCCTTGCTCGCTTAGTCGCGTTTACGTAGCAAGGCACACGCATAAATATGTCAATGGAGACACAAACAGATGCATCATCTTTACCTCAAGGTGGAGCCCTCGACTTCACCCAGCCGCCCACATGTGAAACTCGACTTCAGGTCAGTGTGTTTGACCTTATGGGTGCTCAGAATGAATACACGTGCAGAAGTATAGTTCTTTCAGTGTTGTGGGAAAGATAAAATTAATTATATTGTGTCGTATTTCAAGCCCCGTGGAGCATGTGCGCAAAAGGTATGCAGGAGATACCTGCGTTAAGTCCGTGCCCAAACCCATCGTAGAGCAATGCACTTTGGGGGCGGCTTTTCCACACTGGAACGTCCCTCCTTCCGAGCTCAGCCCGGTTAGGTATACGGCAGATCAGCACAGGGCTAGCACGCGCCTTGACGGGGGGTCTGAGTCACCTCAACTTTGACGGCAGGGCGGGTACCCACCCCTCCTAAGATCTCGAGAACCACGCTAGATAATGAAAACGGGAAACACCGTTAGGTAGCTCATCCAAATCTCTATAGAAAGCATTAAGCAATTATTTTGTCAGATCACATTTAACCCTCGCTCCCCCACATTAGGTGTGTCAAAAGCAAGAGACTCAGTTTTTATATCTACGTATTGGTTTTTGTATCACTTCATCCTGCAGGTACATTTAGTCAGATTGAGTAGTGCATCTCACAGAGCCAGACTGTGCTGGAATTTGAGCTGAGTAAGCAAGGTAGTAACGCCGACTCTGATTAAACTCTGACGCATTTCTCATTAGTTCTGCACCAAAAATACTGAAAATGGCTAAACAAGGCAGAATTAAGAGCACAAACAATATCACTGGGAGTAAAGCCGAAGAACGCACTTTTGACTCACCCAGTTGAGCCAGGTGTTGACCGGGGCCAGCGCGCTCAGACCGGGTCACCATTGAGCTACCAGCATGTCTGCCTACGCACTCATTTCCGAAAATGCAGTATTTTCATGACCCTGATCGCGCATTTCCTAAACAGCCTCGTTTTGAAAAAAAGTCCCGAAAATGATTCTACATATAAATAAATTACAAAATTGTAATAATGTCTGTTTTCAGGTAAGAAAAATCGTACGAGCGAATAAAAAATGTCAAACACCGCAGATATATCTAGGTTCAACCAATCAGGGTGAACCAATTAGCAAAATAAAAGGCCAATGGTACATTGTGGCTCGCACGTGCAACTCTATGTATTCAACGCTGAAGAACACATGACAACCGCTTCACGTGACAGTCGTCCTCATACAGTTCATCACAACAATACTATTTAGATGTCGTCAAAGCTCTTCTAGCAATGACCCACATCCATAGCACGCACACCAGTACGCTCAACAGTTTGAGTAAAAACGCAAGGAAGGCGAAGAGTTTCCACAGCTAAGCATTGAAACGAAAAAGAAAGATAAACTAGGATGAAATATTACTAAAGAAAACTGATTTGATATTTAAATGTATTCGTGAGATCACGGTTGACCCAATCACGCAAGCATCAGCATCACTGAACATAGTATTCGCACATTTTTACTGTTTGTTTGAATTGAGCACTGAGGCATCATATCAGCTCACAGCATTCAAATATATTCAAGATGTTTTCATTGTTTATTGTACAAACACAAAGCGACAAACCGTGCAGAAATTCCCCGGTAAAGGTCTCTGTATGTTTGAAGATGAGTAACACACTAGATCCTCACATTTCTAAGCTACCTTAATATAAAAATATGACCCTGCATATTATCTAATAGACATAAGTAAATCATGGCATAATATTTAAACATAGGTGTACAAAATGAAAAACAGAACAGATATCCAACTCCTCATAAAGGAGGGATGTATTTTCCTACGACATATACAGCGTAAAACTAATAACTATAAACGCTGATTCCAACACGTGTGTAGATATGATCGAAACTGAGCTTAAGTCACAAGGCAGGGAGGCAATCATCGCAAACACATAGCGTACACTCGTAAGCATTATACATCAAGATTCCAGACCAGGGATCTAGAAATCAGGGAGCAGCTATGGAAAAGCTCGAACACTGATATCTACAGGAAAGTGCTCACCAATTCGAGACAAACATGTCGGTAGAGGCCCAGAGTGTGACGGCCAAGCAAAGCATGCACCCCCGCCAGTTCGAGTAACTTGTAGGGATCAGTAGGTGTCAACTGCGACACGCAGCACTGCCAAACGCAACGGACACCAGATTCCATGCAAATCACTAAATTCCAAAATTAAATCTGGCTAGCTGCCTCCAAAACCGTGAGATAAACTCCGGACTTCTCATTGATTTATGTTTTATCTGTTTTTATTTTTCAAATGAAAACTTTATAGCTGCCTGCAGCGGTGTTCTAGCTGGTATTAAGGCCTAAAAATACAGATGCTATGCTCCATCAAAAGTATCTTCTCTGATATGCCTTAAACAGCTTGCTGCTCTGCACAATCGCTTAAGCGCAGACGTGCTCCTTGCGCAATGACGCCCCTGTTTTGCAAGCTTCAGTTGGGACGGCGATGAGATACTTGGCGAAGCTTGGCCTCCATCTTGCACCCCAATTGTTAGTCCATTACTTGCCGTTGAATAGTTGGCACTGGAAAAATGAGCGGAATATTAGCAAATCAGATTTATCCTGCCTGGACCAGCTCGTGGCTTCACAGGAGGAGACATTGTGAATATATCAATATGTGAGCTTCGAAGCTCGGAATAATTCAGCTTTGATTCATCCCGGTACGGGTTCGCTGACTTGATCGAGAAAAAATCCGAAATGTCGGACATGTGACTAAAATTGTTACAAACGCATGCTTATATGTTATCAGAATAGTCAGAATTCTTACTTCATCCTGGAAAGACAAGGCAAGTAATACCCCTAGCTGTTGCTCCTCTTGATCGGTATTTTTGGCTGGTGCCGCTGAAATTTTTCAAAGCTGTGTTCTTTTAATCAACGCTTCCCAGCAAGATATGAAGGACCGGCAGCTACAATTATTTTTTTCATATTACCGTTGATAATATTTTTTGAATATTAACATTTGTATATGCAATTACCAAATTTTCATGAACACCAGAATCACCCCACATAAAGCGCAAGTCATTCCATAAGAACCATTAATTAATGGACATTAATTATTGGACTGGCACCGCCTGGGTCCTTTCCGTACCCCCTCAACCTGGGATGGAAGAGGGTTCAACTGCAGCTTCTCCCCACGATCCTGGGAACCAGTTATGGCCCAGAGAAAACCAAAACATCCGTCTCTACTGTTACGCCAGGCTTGAACCATATCCGTTGACCTGTGACGCCAAAGGGGCCAAAATGGATCAAATTAGGCCGATGTAGGAAACCCCGTATATTTCGGAAATCAACAGACCTAGGGAAAGATCAGATGCATCAAAATATTTATTCTGACTAAAATATTTGAATGATATGCAGCATGACCTTGCTAAGTCTCAAAGCCTTGATCTTAGAAAACGCCCAAATAAATAAATTTCAATGTCGTATTGAATAACACTCGAATCCTAATTTAGGTCACGCTTGCCACCACGATATATAATATCTTGTTGTATCTACCTTGTTCCGTTCAAAATTTATCGACACAAATGAGTCCGAAAAGCGTGACCTTTGGCGCCCTCATTATTGACCTGACCTCATAATTGTTGCAAAAACAGCAGGTGGTTCTATCAAGAGCTTTCCAATGCTGTTTAGCAGCTTCATCTAGCCCTTCTAGGAGCCTAGGTACGCCCTGGTGTTGTCACCCTCATTTTAGCCCAGCACCGCTCGGGCTCCTTTTGTATCCGCCGTCGCCTGGGGGTCTGATTGTACCCCTATGATCTCGGGAATCGGAAACTCGACGCAAAAGTCGAAACTACTCTGGAAGCGCCTCGCCGTTTTCCACTTTAGACCCGAGTTTGAACCATATCTGTTGACTTGTGACGTCACAGTGGGCCAAAAATTGGTTAAATTTATGCCCATTTAGGAAATATCTTATAACCGGAAACCATCAGACATAGAACAAAACCAAATGCATCAATGTCTTTGTCTTGACCCAAGGATTGAAATACGGTGAAATGACTTTGTAAGGTCACGCTGTGTGACCTTTATCTGACCAATGTCGCATACCATTCCAATCCTGGGATCTTTCACGTTATTATGATACCAACTATATTGTTGTATCTTGTCCCGCTGAGAAATTATAGGAAGATACATTTTCTTAAATCGTGATCTTTGGCGGCCTCTGGTGACCCTGTTATTGAAAGTATGTAAAACCTGATGACAGCGTACATATATTTCTGTTCAAGAGCTTTTGAATGATGTTTAGGAATTTGATCTAGCTCTTCTAGGCGCCACGTTACGGCCCGGCTTTGTGAGCCTCGTTCTGGAAGAGAATGAAGAGAATGGTTTTAGCAGCGATGCCACTCCGTGACCTGACCTGATGATTTTTTTGTCATAAGTTGTCGAATTAATCACCCCAGAGGCCTGCACAGCGACGTGCGTCTAATTGAAATCGGGTTGGCATTATTCGTAAAAAACCGAGGGAGGGGTCCGATTGGACCCGCAGCAGGTGAAGGGTTAGAAAAAGAAATTGCCTTACATGCGTTTAGAAATTACACCATAACTCATTAACATGACCTGATATCAATTTTCGGCCATAACTTGCTAACTTCATCACCAGACATATACCTTAAGCGACTCATCTCTCATTCAAATGGACTTATAATCATTCGCGAAAAACTGGGGAATGAGGTGTTTTCCCCAGTCAGTGAAGGGTTAAGAGCCTAAAGTACCAGTTTGTGATTTGCTTGTTCGTCCTATTCAAACATATTAGGGCGCGACAGATAGAAGCGGCCGAAACCTGACCAGTCATCCGCCAGGTTTCTGCCGTTTATACACCTTCGTAACAGTTTTAAGCCTGTCAGAGTGAAGTTTTTGAAAAATACGCGAATTAGTATCATCTTTTGAAGAGCACACTCAAAGTTTTCCTGACATCTCACCCATATGAAAGTCTCTGGGTGCAATGCAAACCAAGGCAACAGAAAAAGCACAAACTGAACAACATCTGATGAGTCCAATGCGCTTACAAAGTATCCTGTTTTGCTCCATCTACACAATACCAATTCGAAACAGTGGGAATATACGCGATATGTAAATCAGGTATGCTGTACTCTCTAGTGACATGATCTCGTGGAAACAATAATTAATCAGTCAATGTCTGCGCAAATTGTCAGCAGCGCTTTATGACGGATGCAGCGACACCAGTACCAGCTGAACTGAACCAGCAGAACTTGTAACTGAACTGAACCAGTGAAAAGATGCAGAAGAAAAGGTCAAGGCAAGGGGAAGTATGCATAAATTCCCCATGTAAACAGTGCAAATTAAAATTCAACAACAAGGAAAGCAGACTGCAACAATTCCCTCTCAAAAGCCTAGATTGTAAAGTATAAGCACCATAGACACCGATAATTCCTGGTTCTAAATCATAGCACCAGGCTGTGAAAAGCGTGCTCATCACAACAGAGCTTAGCGCAGACGCACCGCTTCCGGGAGCCGAGAAGCATCATTCAAAGCTTGGCTGCAGCAATACCAGCCACAGCTCCACTGCGGCAATACCAGCCACAGCTCCGCTGCAGCAGTACCAGCCACAGCTCCACTGCAGCAGTACCACCCACAGCTCCACTGCAGCAGTACCAGCCACAGCTCCACTGCAGCAGTACCAGCCACAGCTCCACTGCAGCAGTACCACCCACAGCTCCACTGCAGCAGTACCAGCCACAGCTTCGCTGCAGCAGTACCACCCACAGCTCCACTGCAGCAGTACCCCACAGCTCCATGCAGCAGTACCAGCACAGCTCCACCGCAGCAGTACACCACAGCTCACTGCAGCAGTACCACCACAGCTCCACTGCAGCAGTACCACCACAGCTCCACTGCAGCAGTACCAGCCACAGCTCCGCTGCAGCGGTACCAGCCACAGCTCCACTGCAGCAGTACCAGCCACAGCTCCACTGCAGCAGTACCAGCCACAGCTCCGCTGCAGCAGTACCAGCCACAGCTCCGCTGCAGCGGTACCAGCCACAGCTCCACTGCAGCAGCAGCAGCCACAGCTCCGCTGCAGCGGTACCAGGCAAATATCGGCTGCAGTAGTGACTACACTCGCAGCAGCTGAAGTAGCTCCAGTCATAGCCCAGCTTCAGCAGCGGCTTAATTAGCAGCAACTGCAGCAGCAGTAGCAGCCACGGCGTAGCTACAGCAGTAGCAGCCACAGAGGCAGGCGGGCATGCGGCGGGCTACCTCAGCGCCACCTACCTCGCGGGACCGGTCGGCGCGGAGACTGTGGCGACGGTGGCGACGGACTCACCATGCCCGCGCCGAGCGAGTGTAGCAGACTGGCGGAGGCTGCGCCGCCCCCGCCCCCGCCGCCGCCGCCGCCCCCGCCGACGGATGCTGCGGCGCCAGGAGGGACGTAGGAGCCGCGGCGCTGCTTCAGGGAGCCGGGACCGCCCGGGCCGGCTCCGGAGGCGGCGGCGGCAGCGGCGGCGGCGGCGGCGGCAACACTACCCCTCCGCTGCAGTCCTCCGCCAGAGCACGGCATCAGGAGGCTGGTGTTGGGCACCGAACCGCACTGAAACCAACGGTACCCACTTCAGAGACTGCAACCACTGCAGATGAACACATAAGGAGAGTGCAGCCGGACAGTAGTTTGAGTGGAGACTGAAATCCAAAGGAAACACACACGGTTAAGTCCTCGCCCCAGTGAGAGGGCATATCTAAACAGCCACACATATATTTCCAACAATGTGAAAAAGGTGGCGCGAATCACCGCAATCTTCTCACACACTGTACATGGCCAAGTGCGCAAGTTTTTTTCACATGTAAAATTTGGTCGCCTCAGGTTAGGTCGCCATGGCGGGTCAAGTGAATTCAGCTAAAAAGGCTTGTAGATGGGCACCAGTGAAAACATGCAAAATATATTGACGTGATATTCATATTACATAACAAGCCCACCTCGTGCCAAAAGTTGTGGTAATGTAATTTTTTATATCGATGACCTAGTGACAGTTACGGGTTTTGACTTCTCCATTGAAAATGCATCCATTGGAAATCTTCCAGAAATGGTCATATTGCAGTAGATACGGCTTAGAATAGGTTCTTGTTATCAAAACCGCAGTATCTCAACTCCGACAGTGAAGAGAGGCCTGACACTATAGTGCAATGGAGGGGCGGGGGAGTGGTAGGCTTTAGCCCCTATAAAATATAAAAACCGAGGGGTAAAAAACGCATGATTGGGGTGTGTGGGGCCCATGGTAATCTGATTATATCCAACTTTTATTGACCTAGGGCAATATCTTCAGGTCAAACGAGATCATGCATGTTAAAACTTGACCGCACTGGACACCTATCGGGAATTCTGCATTGTACAGGAAAAACTAGATATTAAACGGGGACCAAGGTAGGTCATAGAGGGAAGGTTAAATATTTCACAAATGCTAGGTCAAAATCGTAAAATATCGTTGACCTATAACCTTACAATATAGTATATTTCCCATAAAGTATGTAGACTACAGCTGGCACTATATCTACCATTGTGAGGGAAATGTGAATTGACCTCAACCTCTTTGAGCTTGAATTTTAGATTGATTTACCTCAACTATGACGCCATAGCATAATATACGTCATGCTGGGTAACGATATTTGGCGGGGGGGCGGTGGTGTTGAGGCTAGCACGCTCGCTCTCTACGCAACCCACCTGGGCTTAAGGCCCGGCTGATTCTTGAACCAGGAGAAATCTGTATCCCGAGAAACCTTCCATTAGGAAAATCGTTGGTGACGCCACATAACCCTGGCAGTTGGGGCGTCGAAAAGCCCCTAAAGAAGAAAAACATAACTTCACCAGTAGCACAAGGGCCTTGACAATTTTGTGGACCTTGAACTGTAACCTTTGATCTTTACCTTCATGTGAGGTGAAAACGAGATATCATTTCGCTATGAAGTCACCACTCGGTCTCTAACGTAGGCGAACTGGTGCGACTGCGTGATAGTGGCGATCTCTAAATATAGGTCTGACTTTGAAGGCCTATAGAATCCGATTTTCAATTTCTCACCAATCTAAGCGCCGTTGAATCCTTTCTATTGTTGGATAACATTTTTTCTTTGAAATGGCAAGGGGGTACCCTAGCCCCCCTGTCAAGGCGAATGTGGCTCAATGCGCGTGTTAAAACCGTTTTCACATGTATTTCCAATGGGGAGGTCATGGCTCGTACCTGCCCTTAGGTCATCGATATCAAAAATACCGGAACTTATTTTAGAGAACTCAGTAGGCCCATTATGTGATGAGTTTCAATCGGATAAGTTCACCCTGTTCCGATTTATGCTATCTTAAATTTTTTTTAGGTCAGATCACTTGAACTATACTGGTGACTTAACCTTAAAATTTTGACAAAAGTTGTAAAATGATGAGAGAATAGGTATAGCAAGTACGGCGGCGCTACGCGCCGCCTTTTTTACGATATCTCCGAAAAACCCCAGGGAGGGGGCGGGTACCCGTGCCCCGTCAATGCACGTGTTAAGCATTGCATATTTGAGTGAAAATATCCGATCCTGACCTAACTTGACCTCTGGAGTTCAAAACATTGACCCGAGCGCTTAAACATGCAAAGTAATTTCTTACTGAATTCACGCGAGCTTTCTAATCCACTTTGCAGATGTGCGCTAACCCCCATGTTTGTTAGTTAGAGGGGCCATCGATGTCCCCCCGTGGGGCGAAGGTGGTGCCGGACCCCCGGTGGGGCGCTGGTTAAACAGGTTTATGGCTGAGAAGATTCGAAAACAAGAAACAAACTACTTAAAAATATACAGATAGGCAAATATCATTCAAAGTGATATTTGCACTATCTGAGTGCACAAGTGAACACTTCATTATCAAATCAGTTGTTATCAGATGAAAAATGGCACAGCAGCTCTGAATGATGGACAACCGCCTATCCACCAGCCTAAACCGGATTTCCTCTTAATATTCGAGCCGTCATCTCAACCACCCACGGTCCTGATGCTGATGCAATCCAGGCGAAGGCGCTGATGGTGATGGGAAACCTGATGGATAGTTTGTGACAGGTCAAAAGAGGGGTTACATGTTTGGTACAGACGTTAGCACGCCCGCTTTCCACACGACCGACCTGGGTTCAAGGTCCGTCGGATGCCCTGAACAAGGAACAATCGGACTACCGAGAAACCCGGACAACAGGGAAAGAGTTGGCGACGCCAGACAACCCTGGCAGTTGGTGCGTCGACAAGCTCCCAAACATATTGATGCAACCCGTAATTATGGCAAAGATCTTCCAATATTTCTCCGTCGAGCTACCTGTCACGAAATGGCCAAGAGTTTAACTGGCCAATCGCCAACAATTGTCAAATTATGATGAAGCAAATTTATAGTTCCATAGTGGCCTTACTATATTGCCAGTTGTTAAATATTCGATTGTTAGATGTGCGTTTGGAGCCACTTTAAACTGCTGCCTTTGCATTTTGAAACTGGGATACGTGAGCTCGAACAACTACCTGACATGACATTACCTGGGACCAAGGAAACATGCATCGAATTGCACAAAAACAAGGATGAATTACCAATTTCAGATCAATAAATATGGAAGGATTAACAATATTGTTCAGTGTTTTGTCCTCTACACGCCCTCGACCACACCGATGGGGTGTGGCCACGCTTGTCATTGAAAGATCAGGGGCAGTATCTAAGCATGGTACTGTCGAGGGCAATGCAATACCAAAGTTAACACTCGCATTGCCGGGGGCGGGTACCCGCCCCCTCGGGTTTTTCGCAGAAAGCATAAAAACGGCGGCGCGTAGCGCCGCCGTACTTAACATGCCTTTTCACTCATCATTTTTACAACTGTTGTCCAAATCTTAAGGTTAGGTCATTTAAGGTCATGTCACCAGTACAGGTCAAGTGACCTGACCTCAAAAAAAGTTTAAGATAGCATAAGTCGGAACAGGGTAAACTTTTCCGATTGAAACGCATATAACATAATGGCCCCACCGAGTTGTCTAAAATATATTCCGGTATTTTTGATATCGATGACCTAAGGTCAGGTACAAGCCATGACCTCTCCATTGGAAATACATGTGAAAAATGGTTTTAACTGAATAAGTTAGTAACGGCTTTGACCTCAGGTCATAGCCGAAGGATTCATATAGTTCCAGTTATTTTGCTCTATTTATTTATTTATTTATTTATTCAATTAAATCACCAACAGAACATATTCCAATAACAGGCGAAGTCGATCTAAGTGAAAGGAAAACTATTTACACAGATGAGCGACACACATGAAAAAGCGGTAAAAACATAAAAATGTGATTGATGGGTAAGATGCAGCTGATGATAAAACCGATGGTAAAAGTGACGTTAATAAAAGCTAAACAGTGCGAATATATGCAAGAACATGTTTCCTAAAAGCGATAAAAGAGTCGTTGAAAAAATATGTATTTCCCCGGCGCAGATATCTTTACTATCTATCTATCTATCTATCTTTACTTGTTCAGATGTAATGACCAAAAACCTTAATTTACATGTTATCCCTATGACGGTATGTTTTGACCTCTAGTGACCTTAAATGTGACCTAAAAATGGTTTAAATATTTTCGATGGAGAAGTGGATGGGCTACCCAACGCCGTTTACCGTTTTTCGCTACCTAGCACGGTTCTCGAGATCTTAGGGGGGGGGGGTACCCGCCCCCCGTCAAGGCGAAGGTGGTTCAGACCCCCGTCAATGCGTGTGTTAACGGTACCATCACGAGAGGCAGTACTGTCCTAGCGATGCATCATACCGCATGAGCCAATACATTGTCAACTTGTGTTCTTGGCGCCTTGTCTTTGACTTGGTTTTAATGAGTCACTACAGCACGAAAAACCGATAAATAAACTGAAACATTAGGATAGTCATTCAAAAACTGTCATCTCTCAAATAATCTCCCAGACGAGATGACAGTTTGAGCATTTCGGGACTTCACTTATCTGAGAAAACAAGTTAACGTCTATACTATCACCTCTCTTTAACCATCCCTCTTTCTTTGTCTCTCTCCCCTCTCTCTCTTTCTCCCTTTCTCCTCTCTCTCTCCCTCTCTCTCTATCTCTCCTCCCCTCTCTCTCTCCCTCTCTCTCTCTTTCTCTCTCTCTACCTCTCTCTCTCCCTCTCTCTCCCCTCTCTCTCTATCTCTCCCTCTCTTTCTCCCTCTCTACCTCTCTCTCTCCCTCTCTCCCCCTCTCTCTCTCCCTCTCCCTCTCTCTCTCTCTCTTTCTCTCTATCTCTCTCTTTCTCTCTCTCTGCCTTCCGCCTCCTCCATCGCACCCTCATCAAGATCTAAGATGATCATAAGGAGGTCGTTTCTGGCACGCGTGAGGGCGTGCGTTGAGTGCGCGCTGTCGGTGCCGGAGCTGTCGCAGCCCGCAGCTCGCCGCCCGCCGTCGGCCCCGACGCCCAGTATCGACCGCCGCGATAGAGCGGGCCGTGTCGACCGCGACCCAGCCTTCCGGCACTGCACACGTGGTCTCGCCCGGGCAACAGGTGGGAAGCAGCTCCCCCTCCCCCTAGATCCCCACAGCGCCGAGATTCTGCTTCTGCTGCAAGCGCCATGGTGAACGGCTGACATTTCGTTGGTATTTAATCATGGAAGAGGAAGTGTTGGCAAACTGCTGCAGCAGGCGATATTCAGGTTCTTCTCCTGGCGCAATTTATTTTCTGTTTTGAAGATAACTACAGGAAGAAAATGACACTCATTAACGATATTTTTATATTTTTCAGTTCTTATAATTTAATTTTCATTTTTTATTTTTTTCTATTTTTCATATTCTATTATTCTTATTTTATATTGAAAGGGGCCATTTGACCACCGGAAATGGCACATGTGCTTTTGCAGGCACTATTTTTCCTGCTTCAAATAATAAACCTAGTCAGGGGTCCAACGCGACCTTTTAGCAAAGGTTATAGCAGCACCTGCCAATAAAACACAGGTATGCAGCTATTCAGGACTAAAAATGGTACTGTTCCCAGTGAAAGAAACCTGGGGCGTTTTTGGTCAATGGGTGGGGCTTAGGACCAATGCGAGAATCCGTGGTATGCCAAACATTTTTGGAAGTCAGAGTTTTAAGGACAAGCTGTTTTCATACAGGCCCCAATAACTATCCCGCCCACATATGTTACCCTTTCATATGAGTAAAAATGACGGTAAAATATGTACCCACACACGGTAAAAATCTCACACGGTAAAATATTTACCCTCACAAAAAGTAGTGCACTGAGACTGGGTGTATGATCCATACTACACTCATTGTAATTGACTCAATGTATTTAACTCAATGTATTATTTTATTTCACTTAATGTAATTAACTACATAATTGTACAGAATCACTGCATGGCACGGCTCAAGCGCGTTGGTAAGGGGAGGGGGGAGCTAGGCGGGGCTTGGTCGTCACTGCGCTGAAAAATTGTCTGATTTCAGTATAAATAAAAACAACGGGAAACTTTCCAGTCGGTAAGTTGTGATGGTCACAAAGATACCAAATCCGACCAGTAAAATGGCCCAGAGTTTCATGTCAGTAGGAGGTTGAAAACTCTGAAGCAGGAGGTTGAAAACAGGAGGCCCCTCACTTTTTCTCGGTGGCGACGCTTATGGTGCAGCTAATCGTTGAAACTTGCGCGCAGTATCCCAGCGTTTTGACTCGGCTGCCTCACATTCCGAGGAAAAAATTAAGAGGATACCAAACAAACCATTCCAATAAATATCCACGCCCACATGAAAACACGGACCACACTCGGCGAACCTAGTCTCATTTTTCAGGATCCAAACGTAACCGAAATCACACTCCAAATATGATCAGCTACAACTGCAGTTGCAGACAAAGTGAGTATGGGAGTAGGTGAAGCTGGCAGCTGCATTCTGAGCCCGGTTAGAGCGACCGTCGAACGCACCGGTCGCCGCTCGTTGGAATACATGGAGCTAAACCACGGATGAGATCGGAATGCCGGAAACGCAGTACCCGCTACTGAGCTGAACTAAAAGCAGCCTCGCCAATTTTCAGATTACGAAACTTTTTCTGCGGTTGAAGAATAATGGTGAACACTTTTTTGCGAACAAAAAGTGGGCATTTAAGTGGAAGCTTACCTTTTCAAATATATTTCGGTCTCACCGGCCGACCATTTTGGCCTCAGTTGAAAACTGAGCCGAGAAGTAAACATGTCTTTGTTACGCATGACTAGACATGCTAAAGATGACTAGACAGGTTGATTAGCATGCTTGATTAGTATGACTAGACAGGTCCCGGAGGAACTGTCGTACATGCAACTTGTTGAAACTTTGCCTGAAAAATGTATGACAATGAATTTTGAGCAGTTAATAATAGAGGTTGGTTTTTGCCTCTCTTTTAGGCCCCACCCTTCACTTTGATAAAAAAAACAATTTTAGAGCCACACAGCCGGTTACAAACCAATAAGGTCACATATAAAATAAAAACGGCACTGAAGATGAGCTAACATCTTCTAAACTTTATTTTAAACTATATCCGTTGGTCCGTGACGTCACATGGGGCCCAGATAGGTCAACTATAGGCCGATTTGGAAAATACCCTATGAATTAGGCACCAGTTGACTTAGAGCAAAGCCAAAAATATCAAAGTGCTTGTCTCAGAGTCAAATGTTTGTCCCAAAGCGCTTGAGTCAAGTGGTATGCGACATAAGCCTTTTACCTCACAGAGTGGCTTTGACCTCACGTTCGGGTAAAAATACATTTCAGGCCCACCATTGAATTCCTTCGGTTAAGGCGGTAAATATGATGCAAAAATTTTGTATTGAATCTCAATTCGTACAACAAGTTTTAGACACAAAAACATCCGGGAGGCCTGACCTTCTGAATTTTGGTGATCTGATCTCCAAATGGCTGACGACACCACGATTAATTCTTCCGAAAGCGTTCCAATGATTCTCAGAAACTTGATCTGGTTCTTCTAGACGCCGAGTTACACCCGGGCGTCCATGTACAATCGTGTGCTTTTGGGGTTGCCCGGGAACTCATAAACAACAAGAGCAGTTGTAAACATTGGAATGTACCGCCCATAGCCATAACGAAATCCGGGTCACAAGTATGATTGAAATCGAATGGTGAAGTACATACTGCATAAATCAAACCCCAGTGGTTCCCTACCCATACTTGCCGCTTGATAGAAATATTTGGGCCATTCCACCCCCTCACCCTCCCTTGCTGGGTAGTAAAAAAAAGCACCTCTACACCTTTTCACAATTCTAAACCCCTGCTGCACTCTAGTTTAGTCGTTCAAAATTTAGATGAGCAAAAACGCCTAGATGGGCTTAAAGATGACGTTATAACTCAATGGTCTGACTAAACTGACACCAATTTTCAGCGAAAAGTTGTCAAGTGAATCGCGCCACATGTATTCGAAGGCGCGCGTCCCTCATTAAAATTTGTTCGGAGTCCTTCTCGTAAACCTATAGGGTGTTCAATCGAAACCCAGAGGCGATGTCGGGTTAAGCACCAGAGTATAGCATGCATTACTGATCTGAGCTGTACAGAGGCCAAGTACCGTTGACCTACTCCCGAAGCACACTAATCCCTCGGGGCCAGCCAAAGTGAATGCCATATCTCTTGGTACAGAGTCGAGTGTCAAACACGACCCGCACTGCCAAGCTTCTGAATCTGTTGGACGCGAGTTACACTCAGATAACGCTGGCAGGGAATTGCACTTGGAGACAAGTTACTCGAGTTCCGAGGCGGCCATTTACCGCACGTTTCTCAAGTTACTTATCTGAGATGTGCAGGTTCAACAGAAGCCCAGCTACCGAAGTCTGCTTCCCGGGCGGAAAGCAGCCGTGGTGGCCACTTGTATAACTCTCATCGATGAAAATTATCGAAATCGTTATTGACAATGACGTTTTCCCTACTTGTGACAATCGTTTATCGATTATCAAAATCACGTTTCGCGTGTTAAAATTTGGAAGTGCTGAGGGTGCAGGGCTCCGGATCTTCTGGGCCCGTCAGTCAGTGAGGCTTCTGGATTCTACGTAAGACGCAGGACGTTATCAATTACGTCATTTTTTCTCGTCCATCTGCAGTTCAGCGGTAGAGGAGAGAGTGTGCTCGATATGCTGATATATCTGGGAGCCAAGAGGATCTCTCTCAGCGGCTTATATCCATCAATCATCAACACAGATATCCATGAACTTCGGAATTTTAGACAGCTGAAGGCCAAATTATATATTCTATAGCTCGATATCACAGGGAAGGAAGGATGGGTCCTTGTCTAGGAGCCGAGTAAGGAGAACCAAGAAAAGTTATTCGGCGTGCTGGTCAGCTTTTTCCAGCTGACCAAATCTCAACACACCATACCGTCCGCACCAGCGTGGCCAGCGAGACCATAGCAAGGTCAATTGTAATATCAATATAATATAAAAAAATGATGTGGGACGTAAGGTGTGGGAATATGATGATGGGAGGAGCATCAGCCACTCCCCGAAATCTAGAAGCAGGCGAGGCTATCAACCCTGTCTTTGGGACCCAGCCCGCTATGTTCTTTAACCCTCGCCCCACCGGGGGGGCCATCGATGGCCCCCCTAAGGTTTTTCCGGGATAGCAGAAAAACGACGAGGCGCAGCACCGCGGTTGAAGGCTCTACCTCTCACTGCATCATTTTCCCATCATCCCTGAAATTTTTTACCCCGGGTCACCCAAGGTCAGGTCACCAGACGAGGTCAACCAAGGTCACCTCACTTCACCTTTAGAGCTCTGTAAGAGTTACATTTCAAAGTCGATCAATTTGAAACTTCCTACACTTCATGACCCCTCCAGGGTCTACAAGGTGTATATCCGGGATTTTTCGATTTCGTGCCCTGAGGTCAGGTCACGAGGCGACCTCTCCCATTGGAAAAGCATTGGGAAAAGCTATTTCATGATATAAAAGCCACAAAAATGATTGCAAATACTCAGACTGCTCAGAACAACGTTTTTGGACATCCTTTCACGGATCTCAGGGGTCATATTTGCCCTTTGACTTTTCCAAGGTCATCCAAGGTCACCAGAGGTCAAAAACAGTATTTTGACAATAACTTTTGACCTAATTGAGTTAGAGCGGTGAAACAAACACCATCAAGTTTGTCTTGTCACTGGCTTTCATTTGATATACGGCAAGGTCACTTTTTGACCTTTCGTGACCTCAGGTCATATTAGGTCACGAGGTGACCTCTGGCGGTCAAACCACTGGCGGGAGGTCTTTACGTTCCACATAGCGGGAAAAGTACTGGCAATTTGCTATCAAATGTACTTTACCAGGCCTCAATAGCTCTAATGACATAAGAGTTATGCCCAGTTTGCTTAATCATTGCATATTTGAGTGAAAATAGCCGATCTTGACCTAATTTGACCTCTGGAGGTCAAGCCATTGACCTGAGCACTAAAACATGCGAAGTAATTTCTTACTGAATTCACGCGAGCTTTCTATTGCACTTTGCAGATTTGCGCTAACGCCCATATTTTCGGAGTTAGAGGGGGGCCATCGATGGCCCCTCGGTGGGGCGAAGGTGGCGCCGGACCCCCGGTGGGGCGCGGGTTAACTCGCATCCCGCTGGGTGGGGTGGTGAAATTCGCCCCAATATTTTCCCCAGATAATGCATAAACGAAGAAACGCATAACAACACAGCTAACAGTACCTTATCCCTGATCAATTTCGCGCATCTGGCCACATTCTTTAGGTCAGATCATGTCAGGTCAAGGAGCTATTCAAGGCCAAGTGACTCGACCTCAAAACCCCAAATCACGAATTTGAAGCGGCACGCAAGGAGCATCTGTCAACCGATCAGTTTCAAACTTCATAATATGATAAGGTCATTAGGGCGTACAAATACGCTGTTTCAGAATGTTTATACTGTGGACCTAAGATCAATACCAATTCTTAAATATAATTCAATTGTTTTGCCAGTTCATTATAAGTCCAGGGTGAAAATACAAATATATCGTTTTCAGTAATTACTGGATAGACCAACTGGAAAATCATCAAACCATGTATTATTACCATTATCTTACCATAAATGTAACCATACAATTAAGTTTTGACCATCTGAAATCTCAAAGGTCATGTGAGGTCATATGAACATACAGTGGTTGTTTTGCCAATGACTTCGCACTGAATCGAGACAAAGCCTCCATTTGGATGTAGTGTGCTAATCTTCGATTGATATGCAACGACATATAAGAAGATTCGATTGATATGCAACATGACCATACCAGGTCACCATGTGACCCTGACCTAGCTCAATGTCAGGTCCTTCTCACCATTTGACCTAGCAAGGTCAATACACCATACACCATTATACACCATTCGATTTTTTTCACAAAGAGAGGAATCAAATGATGCCCAAGGATTTTTTCTAGCTCCGCTGAGTAGAAATTTAGAGGGGAAAATGTACACTGCCCTGTTGTAAGCTTTTCGAACCTTCCTTGACCTCTGCTGGTCTCAATATTGACCTGTCATAAAAGTTCCTCACACAATTCTTCTTCGTCTCGTCAAGAGCTTTTGAACGCCGTCAATACTTCTTATTTAGCTTTCCTGGGAAATGAGATACTTGATGGGAAGAGACTAAATTCAGCCCCCCCCACAGCAGTACGTTTCATACTAGGGACCCCAGCAGGGTGGGTGTTATAAAACAATTCACGATTGTTTTTAGCCTTACCTCCTCATTCGGTCTCACCACAACGTGCCACTTTCACTTTCCCCGCTTCTAATGCATTAGTGAGTTCGCGTAAAACTTGTTTACCCGGCTGGAAGTAGAAGCCATCCTGGAAGTAGAATTGGTCGCCCAACGTGAACACATTTCTAACGCCCCTGATGTAAGCCACTAGCATTACCAGATGTGCTGCTTAACAGTACACGCGCAGTGGAGGGGTCCTAAAGTTCCCCCACTTATTTTTCCAAGATGGTCGAAAAATAGTTCGCCGCCGGAAAATGCTAATTGGTTACATCGGAGAAAATTTATGAGGGCATCGACTGGTCAAATAATAAAAAAATCCCAATATTTTGTATTATTATAGGCTTTTAAAGTCGACCTATATTTTGAGACCATCGTAATCGCGCGGTCGCACCAGTTCACTTGCACTGTACACCGCGTGGTGACGTAATAACGTCATATAACCGGGTTATATGTCAAGGTTACCCCACATGAAGGTCAAGGTCATTGAACCCGGTATTCAGATTAGATGTCATTATTTAGTCTGGGGTATGTTATGCTCTGACTTCATAGTTAAGGCTCCTCAGTGGCAAGGTCAAAGTCAAAGTTTAATGTCATTTTTCCATTTCAATCATTTGTTTCCCACTGAAAGCTGCCAAAGTGCCAGTTATATCCCACATTATTGGGAATGGGTCATTATCTTACGCCATATGTCAATGACCTTCAAAGACCTTGACCTCACACTTTCAGAGAAAATTTTTTGGGACCTTCCTTCTATGACCTTAGTCTGCTTTTAGTGCATTCCCGTTTTTTCGCATAGTCACGGCATTTTTAAATAGGTCTCCAACACGGCCAATATTTAGCCTTTGTGATCTTGTTTGACCTTGAAGATATTGATCTATGCCTATAATTTTTGGGCTTATCGACGCACCAACTGCCAGGGTCATATGGCAGCGCCAATTATATCCCTGTTGTACGGCCATCTCGGGTAAATATAAAACAACCAGAAGGCTACTGGTTGCTTAGGTATTTATGTTTTTCAGCCAAAAGACATCCTCATGGTCCCGACGGCACTCTGGCTTGTGCGCCCCCTTTCCTACGCGATCGGAAATCCTGGATCCCCTGTGTCGCGATAGACGATTCAAAAGAGAAGGCTTCTTGGCAAATAAAGTAAGCGACTTACAATTGTCTAGTTAGCAGCCACGTCCCTTTGCTGCTTTTCTTAGGCAGGCGACAGACAGCAAAAAATAAGAGTTTCCGGATACACAGGGCCCGACGGCAATTCCTTATTATTGGAGGACAGTCCCTGTTCATTGTCAAATGCCTTCATAAAATTACTAGCACACACGTAAAAATTCATCTAATTCGTGGGTCATTCAATTGCAGGGGCCGAACAAGTTTTCAGTGTGTCACCATTGAAAATGTCAAGCCATAAATGTGTCATCAGCCCAGGCTGCAAGATGTGGCACGTTTTGCGTCAGTAGGATAATAATGGATCCTCCTGGACCATCCTAGTTGCGGAAAAACACTGCGAGTTCAAATTACAGGTGCCAATTTCAGCGATTTGTTCCTGTATTTGCCTGGGGGTATTATGCCGGCTGATTTTTGTCACCTTGCCCACCTTGGGCTGTCACCGTTTAGAATGTCAAAATGGTAGGTTTTTCGATCCCTGTTTAATTGATAGTCAGATTTGACCACAGGTTGAAGAGTATTTGGGAGGTACTTGTTCGCTAGCAGTTAGGCCGGCAAACACTAACTTGCCACTTTCCGGGTACACGGTATGTTGCCAACTGTCCCCGAGTTGCCGTAGGTCGCTGGTAGCTCAGTTGGCAGAGTGGTAGGTTGCAAAGTTGAAGGTGGCGTGTTTCATTCTCGGACGGCCTATTTTTTCGTTTACGCCAGCGTCGCTGTGGAGTGTTTGTGGCAGCCTTTACACAGGTGGTAGAATAATGCATATTTGTGATGTTCAGTAAGCCTCATGGCGAATTCAGGAATATCCTGGTTGTTTTGTAATAATTTTGGTACCATTTGTCGCATTATGTGTGCTTTAAAAATTGCCTATATTGAAAAGTTAAAGCGACAATTGTCAGTGTTAGACATTAGGTTGGCGACAGGTCTGAGGTTTTTCCTCCAGAGTTGTGCGTTTCAGAATTTTATTGAGTCGACTCAACTCAACTCAAGTGCTGAGAGCGGTTGACTCAACTCGGACTCAACTCATGATCAACAGTTCAGTGAGTCGACTCAACTCCGACTCAAGGCTAAATTAATCCGACTCAACTCTGACTCAATTCACGACTCAACTCAGCTCAAACTTTGACTCGTTTTCAAAATAAAATAAATGATAAATATATAAATAATGTTCAAAATTAAGAGATAAATCAATAAACCAGCAAAAAACAAGCTATTCAGAAAGTCTGACGCGAAACAGAACATTAACCCGCGCCCCACCGGGGGTCCGGCGCCACCTTCGCCCCACCGGGGGGCCATCGATGGCCCCCCCTCTAACTCCGAAAATATGGGCGTTAGCGCAAATCTGCAAAGTGCAATAGAAAGCTCGCGTGAATTCAGTAAGAAATTACTTCGCATGTTTTAGTGCTCAGGTCAATGGTTTGACCTCCAGAGGTCAAATTAGGTCAAGATCGGCTATTTTCACTCAAATATGCAATGATTAAGCAAACTGGGCATAACTCTTATGTCATTAGAGCTATTGAGGCCTGGTAAAGTACATTTGATAGCAAATTGCCAGTACTTTTTCCTCTATGTGGAACGTAAAGACCTCCCGCCAGTGGTTTGACCGCCAGAGGTCACCTCGTGACCTAATATGACCTGAGGTCACGAAAGGTCAAAAAGTGACCTTGCCGTATATCAAATGAAAGCCAATGACAAGACAAACACGATGGTGTTTGTTTCATTGCTCTAGCTCAATTAGGTCAAAAGTTATTGTCAAAATACTGTTTTTGACCTCTGGTGACCTTGGATGACCTTGGAAAAGTCAAAGGGCAAATATGACCCCTGGGATCCGTGAAAGGGTGTCCAAAAACGTTGTTCTGAGCAGTCTGAGTATTTGCAATCATTTTTGTGGCTTTTATATCATGAAATAGCTTTTCCCCATGCTTTTCCAATGGGAGAGGTCGCCTCGTGACCTGACCTCAGGGCACGAAATCGAAAAAATCCCGGATATACACCTTGTAGACCCTGGAGGGGTCATGAAGTGTAGGAAGTTTCAAATTGATCGACTTCGAAATGTAGCTCTTACAGAGCTCTAAAGGTGAAGTGAGGTGACCTTGGTTGACCTCGTCTGGTGACCTGACCTTGGGTGACCCGGGGTAAAAAATTTCAGGGATGATGGGAAAATGATGCAGTGAGAGGTAGAGCCCTCAACCGCGGTGCTGCGCCTCGTCGTTTTTCTGCTATCCCGGAAAAACCTTAGGGGGCCATCGATGGCCCCCCGGTGGGGCGAGGGTTAATAGAAGCAGAATTAATCAATTGCCATTCAAACGTTGGTTAACAATTAGCCAGCAGCCATGAATAACTCAATTCACCCCTTCCTCGCCATTGCCGCTTCGAACATGATGGCCACATTGCACCCTGACATGGGTGACCTTTTCATGTTTTTACCCTCACGTTTTCATCACTCCCAAGTTTTGGCTGTATCGCCATGCCTCATATCATTTCTGTGTTTTTGGTTTTATCCCATGTGTACAAATATATTTATGGATGTACTATCACTGCCCAAAAAAGCTACCACAGCATGTTGCAATTATTTCTAAAACGAGCATTCCATATTAAACTAGGTAAATGGAATGAAAAGGAGCCTAAAAGGGCTAAGGTTACACCAACACAGGCAAAAATTGCGCCTCCATACCGCCAAAAAGGTCCAAGCTAAAAAGCATGATATAAACTGTATTTGTAAGGATTTTATAGGATAGGTATTGCTTTTCTCTGTTAAAGAACGATGCTAGGTAATTTTTCTAAATGAAACATTACTATGTCATGAGTTTAATAAAAATTTAAGCAATAATTACTAGAGTACCTAGTTGCATTTGAATATTCTAAGCACTACAGCAAACCCTAAGAAAAAGTATACCATATCTGACAAAGGACCAAAGAAATGGAAATTATATCAAGGTGCTGGATTTTGATATATTCATATTTTAAACCCAATCCAATTTTCAGCTTGAGAACCTCCAATACAGTACATATCTATCGCTCTTCGAAATTGGACTTGGAGCACGATTTAATGGAAAATGTTTAATGTATAGCTTTCCAAATAAAACACGGACGCCAAGCAGGGGTCTCTGATCCGACAAAACCAGTAACATGAAATAATTCCTCTGATTCTTGCAAAAATGTGTGTCAAAATTTCTTTCGAATCAAAGGTCCAACTTTTCTACGCTAATAGCAGTATCTGCTTTTAATAAACAAAATGAAAAAACAGCGGCAGACGGCGCCTTTAGAACAAAAGAAACAATTTAACATGTAGATATACAAATATTTTAATGGCTTTATGAATTATCACGTGGTATTTACACTTTTTGCCTTGAGGCTAATTAAGCTTGAACCTATACTCGGTTGAATTTTTTCTTCAAAGACAGCAATGGCGCACACTACTCTCAGACGACGACAACTGACGACAACAATCAGCAACAACGACGCGTGTTGTTGAATTGGTTGAAGTTTTTGAGGGATTTGAAATGTATTTTGAAGTGCATTCCACCGCTTCAAATTTTTAAGACAAGACCAGTGATAGGAACTTGTTTAATTTTTCGAGTATAGGTATTATTTGTGCCTAGGGATTTCTTCAGACCCGATCGGCCTTCAACATAAACAATTGAACCATATAATTATTGATATATTGAAACAAATTGAAACTTTGATTAAAACAACTGAAACGCTGGAGGGAAAAGGTATATAAAGGAAATTAAAGAAGGTTTGCAAAAGGTAGGCAAATTCAAACACTTTTACTTGACATCATGTCTACCTGTTAAGCCAACTTTTTCGTCAACTCATTTGACTTGCTGTCTTCACAACTCAACCAAACTCAACTCATTGATGTGTTGTGATTTGACTCAACTCCACTCAACTCACTTGTCTAATTTTTTCGACTCAACTCAACTTAACTCAGAGTCGAACAGGGGGCGGGTACCCGCCCCCCACCCCATAAGATCTCCAGAACCACGCTAGTTAGCGAAAAACGTTAAATGGCCTTGGGTAGCCCATCCACTTCTCCATCGAAAACATTTGGACCATTTTTTGTCAGGTCACATTCAAGGTCACTAGAGGTCAAAACATGCCATCATAGGGATAACATGTAAATTAAGGTTTTTGGTCATTACATTTAAACAATTAAAGAAAGAGAAAAACGTTTTCAACTATATGAATCTTCGTAGAAAGCCGAATCAAAGGATATATAATATGACCTCGGTAGGTCAAATCAAGGATTTGACCTGACCTGAGATCAGGTCAAGGTAAAATTAGATAAAATGCTTATCATTAGAACTGCAAAGACAAGGCAAATCTGATGCAATAAAAATAAACGCTCGATCACCAACCGTTACTCAGTTATTCAATTAAAACTATTTTCCCATGTATTTCCAATGGAGAGGTCATGGCTCGTACCTGACCTTAGGTCATCAATATAAAAAATACCGGAACATATTTTAGAGAACCCGGTGGGCCCATGATGTGACATGAGTTTCAATCGGATAAGTTCACCCTGTTCCGACTTATGCTATCTTAAACTTTTTTTAGGTCAGGTCACTTGACCTGTACTGGTGACCTGGCCTGAGATAATCTAAGCTTAAAATTTTGCCATAAGTTGTAAAAATGATGAGAGAAAAGTAATCATACACATTCATAATATCATATGATATCATATCAATATCATATTGGGTCAGCGCTCAATCATACCACAGTATCATAAAATTCGTTGATACAGAATCGTCAAATAGATTCGAAATATCCCATTAATAACTTTCTTATATACCTACCAGAAACTAAATCCCGAAAAAAACCTTGAAGTTGATGCAATATTAGTTCTGAGAATAAATGACGTTAAAGTCCTACATGAGAAAACTAATGTCAAGTACGGCGGCGCTACGCGCCGCCGTTTTTATGCTCTCTCTGAAAAACCCGAGGGGGTACCCGCCCCCCGTCAATGCGCGGGTTAACCTCCGACTCTGACTCGCGAGTCGCAAAACTCTGTTTTCCTCCCCTGTATGTGGTACACACGACTTCACTTACTAAAGGCAAGGTCAGCCTGAGGACTGGCATACACGACCTTGTTCACCATTGGAGACGCCAGATTGAAGGCTGGCACACACCACTCCACTCACCATTGGGGAAGCCAGGCTGACGACGGAGCTGCGGCGCTCGTGAGGTCCGGTGCTTGAGTGGCGTCGAATGGGCAGAGCGCTGACCCGCAGGTCGCTGGCACTGTTGCCGCAGCTGTAGGATCCCACGCGGATCTTGGGCGGCAGCAATTCGTTGTCAGAGAGACGCCGGCCGATCAGCGCCGACTGCACTCGCAGAAGGTTGCTGTCCGGCGACGACGGGCCTGCTGAGGTCACTGTGGGTCAGCAGACGGCCTGCTGAGGTCACTGCGGGTCAGCAGACGGCCTGCTGAGGCCATAAGGTTAGCAGACGGCCTGCTGAGGTCACTGCGGGTCACCTGTTGACCGCAGTTGACCTGCTGAGGTCTGTCAAGATCAGCAGGCGGCCTGACACAAATGTACAGGATTGTACCCGTATTTTTACTTTTTTTACAAAAATTGCTTACGACTACTTCGACTCAAAACTCCAATTTTACAGTTGAAAACCACATTGCCAAAACAAAACGTTTTCCACCCAATACTACCCACCCCACTATTTAGGGCAGGTCAACAGACGCCCAGCTGACGCGAACACGGACTCAACAGACAACCACGTCGGAAAATCACAGGCTAAAGCCGGTGCGGGTCCCCAGAGAACTAGCTGAGCTCAGCGCTGAGCTGCAGAAGCATTTCTGCGGTCAGCAGGCACCCTGCTGAAGCCAGCATGGGTAAAAACAGCAGGTTGAGGTCATTGCGAGTCCGCAAAGGGACATATAAGGCCAGGAAACAGTTCGCAAAGGTAAGCAGATGATCTGCTGAGCTAAGCACAGGTCAGCAGACCACTAAATGTGGTTAAGAAGACGATGTTGAGAGGAAATAGTACATGCTTACTCAGAGTTCAATGTAAACGGGAAAAGTTGTGGAATGATATTATAAGACGATTTATAGTAATCGAGAGTTCCGTTATGGGATAGGAAAAGTGTGGAAAGGTGATCACGTCAATTTCAGCCAATAAATGGGACTGGAATGTCTGCCCAGAGACAAGTTTTTTGTTCTCCGGAAGAAAATATTTGACCATATTTCTGATGTAATGCATGAGCTGGGATGGCTATCCATGGCGCAACTTATTGATTATTTCGATGTGTGCATTAGGTGTTTCAGCCCACTATAGTAAAATTTTGTTTGTTTGCAACGAAGTCATATCGACTTTCCCCAGCTCTATACGTAAAACTGAATCGATTGATACCCTAAAAACAAAATAAAAGGACATTTAGGGTCGACACTTTTATCACCAAAACCATTACACTTGAAAAGACCATTACACTTGAAACCATTCTTTCTTGGTGGCTTGGATGAGAGCCCTCCGATGGAGTTCCACCACCCGAGAGGTACTGCTTCTGCTTCTCGTCCTGACGAATCCGTTGAACCTCTTGATGAGGGCGATCTTCCTTCCCGTTGTTTTTGTTTTGGTCAAGCTAAAGTCGTTGTGGCGTCCCTTTGTATAATGATCCTTCCCCATGTAGAATGAGTATCGCAACAGATTCGTGCATATGTTCTAAATTAACGTAAGAACGTTTTAAGCCACATCAAACGATCAAACAATTACTAGTCAAACCAAAGGACAGGATAGACAACCGGAAAACCAGGCCCAGTATACACGATGGAATTTAATGACTGTCCAAAGCATACATTGGGAAAGCAAAGGATGATGGAAGTCCGACAAGACGAACACCGAAAATTCGACAAAACTAATCCGGGGTCAATTGACGAGAAAGCAGCGGAGGCCACAGCGAAACATTAATTCAGAAGGATCATTATATCAAATGGGACGCCACAACGACTTTAACACGCGCATTGACGGGGCGGGTCCCGCCCCCTCGGGTTTTCGGAGACAGAGAAACGGGGCGCGTAGCGCCGCCGTATTTGGTATACCTTTTCCTCATCATTTTTACAACTTCTGTGAAAATTTTAAGGTTAGGTCATCTCAGGTCAGGTCCCAGTACAGGTCAAGTGACCCGACCTCAAAAAAGTTTAAGATAGCATAAGTCGGAGCGGGTGAACTTATCCGATTGAACTCACATCACATAATGGCCCCACCGAGTTCTCTAAAATATGTTCCGTGTTTTTGATATCAATGACCTGAGGTCAGTACGAGGCATGACCTCTCCATTGGAAATACATGGGAAAATGGTTTTTACGGAATAACTCAGTAACGGATGGTGATAGAGCATTTATTTTAGCTGCATTAGACTCGCCTGGGCTTTGCGGTTCTAATGATATGCATTTTATATAATTTGACCCTGACCTGACCTCAGGTCAGGTCAAATCCTTGATTTGACCTAGCAAGGTCAATTATATATCATTCGATTCGGCTTGCTAAGAGGATTCTATAGTTCAGTCGTTTTGTCTATCTTTACTTGTTCAGATGTAATGGCCGAAAACTGAATTTCATGTTATCCCTATGACGGGCATGTTTGACCTCGTGACCTTAAATGTGACCTGACAAAAATGGTTCAAATTTTTCGATGGAAAGTGGATGGGCAGCCCAACGCCGTTTACCGTTTTCGTACTTACCGTGGTTCTCGAGATCTTAGGGGCGGGTACCCGCCCCCGTCATGCGAAGGTGGCTCAGACCCCGTCAATGCGCGTGTTAACTTTCGACTCAAGACAAAACAGCGGGAAATAAAAGAGGCAATTTACACCCAAACCAGAACGGAACCAAAATGAATAGAAATATCGGCAAGTTACATATTTCTGGATTTTTGGACCTCTTAAAATGCCAGCCAAACAAGAGATTGAATAGAAAATAGCACGTGTTTAGAGCTAACAATTCTAAAATGATTCGTCAGTTCATAGCTAGATTGTTATTTAAGTGTACCCAGTCTTCGTGTTTTTGTTAGTAAGGTTTTGTCATAGTGTTATCTTCTCTCCCTTGAAAACGGGGGCGGGATGCTCCCGAAACCGGTCGGGTTTTATACTCAGGCTAGTCATTGTGCAGTAATAAACGCTTTACTTAATTTGAAGAATATTTCAGATGTGAAATAGAAAACCAAGAAAAGAAACCAGCGCCAGTATCAGTGTGGAAATGTGTACATTCATAGGCGTAGGAACAGGGGGGCGGGGACCATGCCCCCAATATTCTTGGTTCTTAACCCTTAACCCTATGGCGTTGACTGGAAAGAAATGACTTCCAAATGCCTTGGCCTCCCCAATATTCTGGACGTTCCTACGCTTATGTGTACATTTGAATACATTTGATAAAAAGCTGCAAAGTGCGCGACCTCTAAATATCATCTAAATTCATGGAAATTTCGCCGCTTGTGCATGAGGTTTGGGGGAACATCGATATACGTCGAAATATTGATTTTGGAACAATGAAACACCCTAGTGTGCATGACCCACAAAATACTAGCTACAGATGTACCACCATCCTTGCGTTGCAATTTTGTATACAACCACCAAAACGTGTGCCGCGCAACTCGTCAATCATTTAATATATCGTTACCATGCCCAAGAAACAACCACGGAAAGCGACGCTTCATTTACCGTGCGTCTCATCTGTATAACCAAATCGTCATTTCCAACAATGTTTGTTGCATAAGTCTGCCATCTTTTAAGAAGACTGTTCGTGATTTTATTACGCGTAAATGTTTTGTGTTGTTGACTATGACTTCTGTACGGCTTGTATGACGATGGTTCGTGAATAGCCCTATTTGGAGTGGAGGAACCAGATAACGTTTAATAAATAAATAAATAAATAAGTTAAATTATTTTGCAGTGACCAAATCTTCTTTTCCTTGGATGATTTCTTATTTAGATAGTAGATAATATGCGTATCAGGTTTCAGAATGCAAGCTAAGTGATGTTGTCACACGTTCTTCAGGAACTTATCTTAATATCTTATAACCTTATCCATGAAGGACATCAAAAAGAAAAACGGAACGTTTGCCATACAAGAGTGCGACGACACACTCTCCGCCCAACGCTTAATTTTACTTACCGATTTCGCAACAGCCAAAAGGTCAAACACAGCACTGGTGTGATTTACTTGTCTGAACTTGGCTACCATGTGAATTATGGGGCGGCTGAACAATGCCATCGGACTCGGGGTAACTGCGCACTGCGCTGGACCAAATCCAAGCCCAGCGAGCTCGTCCGGGGAGTGATGCTGACCACGCCAGCCAGCTTGTTATCGGATATACCCAGTTGATCAGCCTTGAAATAGATCCATTGGTCTGATGGCAGCCCCCCGGGACGCAGCCTCGTCTTGTCTCAGTGGAGCCGTCCTTTGTTTGGGTCGGCCCTCGGTACCAGAATAGCCTTGTCAAGTACCTACTACGACGGAGACCGCTACTGCACGCGATGGCAGCCGCCCACCACAGCCGCAAAACACACCCAGACCGGCCATTTGCGGCAACATCTGGTAAAGTTGTTGCTCATTTGGCAGAATTATGCACGGAGAGCACGCATTGCACTATTTACCACAGAGACGCTCATTTACAGGACGCAGAATGCCGACACCATCAAAGCGCCCTGAAGCTACAAACAGCACCAGTTTATTTACAGGCAGGTGCCAATTCCCGTTAGTTTTTTTGCAGCAGCATTCTTGTAACCACCATTTGTTCATATCAGTCATCCACAGGCAGCTGAACGGGTGGGGGGTCTGCCTCTTTGGAGAGACCACGGGGACATGGGAACACGGTAGATAGTGACTACTCCTCAAATCAGCCTAGATCACACGGAAGCAGCGCGTTATACCCCTGCCTTCTAGGAGGGTGCTGCGACTTTGGACCGTTTTTAACTATCTCGGAACTTTATTTCCGGCCAATTATGCTGATTTTCCTTAGAAATGAAACGCTTTATATGAATCTGCAATTTCAGGTTGGTCTTTTAGGGTGCTTCGGTGACTAAGGCTGTATCAGCAGTTATATTTCGGTACTTCTCCCATCTGAAAGATTGCTGAGACCTGAATACAGGGTAGGAAAAAAACCTCAAACCTGTCGCCAACCCAATGTTAAACACTGAAAGCTGTCGCTCTAATTGTTTTTAAACATAGGCAATTTCTAACGAACATATAGTACGAAAAATAGTCCCTGTATTGATAAAAACAACCTCGCAATAACATTCTGAATTCGCGAAGAGGTTAACTGAAGGTCACACACCTATGCATAATTCTGCCACCTGCGTAAGCGCCGCCACAGACACTGCAAAACAGCACTGACGAAAAAGGAAGATTTAAAGCGTCCGCGCTCGGGAATCGAACCCGTTCTCCTCTACTAACAAGTCGACCGCCCTTCCAACTGCGCTACCTGCCATCTGCAGAACCTACGTGCAGAGTTACATTTGATAATGATAAATAATTATCAATGAATGAGCTAACGCATCCGACAGAGAAGTGAAGTAACCAGTTGCCATGGCTTGGTGTCGTCTCATTATAAAAGCTGTCATTGCCCATGCAAGCGGCAAGTTTTGACTGTCGCGCGCTGTCGCTCCCGTTTACCGCTGCATTGTGGTAAGTTAACAGGCAGGGGAGGGACGGAACTACTAATATGCAATTGGTGTTTATTCACATGCGTTCTAGCCACAAAACATTATCTGTGATATTTCCAGGCTAGTCGTAGAAGCTGAACTTATATAAGCACGAAGGGGGAAGGTAATGACGGACCATTGTACCATAATTAGCGTTGGGAGAAATTTATCAAGACGTATTTTTATCAAATGGTTTCTACCACACCCCTGAATTCAATCGAAGCAGCAAATTTGCGTTATCTATTCTAGTTCATCGCGGTGATTACCCTGTCAGGGTGAGTTCTTTTCTTTGAAACTTACCTGGAAACTATTCTTTTATTTATACAGTCAGAACTGTTCTGGTATTCTATATATTTCCTGTCGCACTTGATGGTTTCAATGTTCAGGGTCTGTCGCTATTCCTGGTTGGTGAGTTGGTGGGTTTTTCCACCCCTGCCTGAATACTAAATTATCGGAATTGAGGAATTCCTTGCGGGCTTCGTAAAACACACAGTTTTTCTTATTGAATTTCCTCCAGTGCGAAAATATTTCGGTGATATTTAAGCCTAAGTCCGCACAAAAGAACGGCAAACGAAAGGGCAGCAATCAAGTGTTAAGCTTGAAGTAAACAGATAGTTTGTCTAGATTACCTTAGCTGGTTGTTGCCTTTTGTTGTTGCTGTTGTTGTTCTTGTTATTGTTGTGGTCTTTCCTTGTTCAACTCGCATAGGCAGATCCATGGGTGAGGGAGGACAGAAGTGGGGGGCACTTTTCCCTCCGATCGACCCTTGGCGCCCCCTGAAATGGTCATGGCGCCCTCCTGAAAGGCCGATATCACCCCTTTGGTGGGAAGCGACTGAATCTCAACGACAACACTTTACGCTAATATATTACCACTTTGCAGTTATACAATGATCAATGTGGGTAATTCCATCAACAAATGATGGGAGAAACCTGAAGATGTCACACAAACCTGGAAGTTGGTGCAAAGGGACCCCAACCCTTCCTCCTCTCGAAAAAGTTCAAATGTATTAGCATAAGACATACGGACTGAATATCGCTTCCAACTCTCTACTTGAACTTTCCTTAAATATTTCTTCCATCGTCAACTGTTCAACGCGCAGGCAGATCCATGGGTGAGGGAGGATGGATGTGGGGGCACTTTTGCCTCCGATCGACCCTTGGCGCCCCCTGAAATGTTAATAGCGCCCTCCTGAAAGGTCGAGAGCACATCTCTGAAATGTCAATTCCCCAGCCCCCCACCCCGAGATGCGCGTATCCGCGCCTCCGAGATGGAATTTTGCGCTCACATGATAGCTTTTTTCCGGCCGAAAGTGGTGCTCCTGGTCAGGATGGTGCCTCCCCATTTACCGCCCCCTCCCTCCATTGGAGATCCTGGATCTGCCTACGTCAAAGACAGTAAATCTGAAATTTACATCTCGAAATCAAGTTTTGAATATCATTTGCTAATAAATAATTTTTAGAGAAAAAAATTATCCGAGTTTACCCCAGAACAAATTTACTTTGAGCAAAGCAGTTGGTCTAATAGTTTCTGAAATGTCCAATAAAAACGGCCAACAGCGCCTAAAAAAGGTAATCTCCACATTTCCATGCAAATTTCCCATCAAGTTGTGTGCTACCCAACACGAGAGATTGAAATGCTGTTGGATACCATTTTTCATGATTATCGAGCGGGCGCGTGACGTCTGCGAGTACTCTCCTCACATATTAATGACATTTTACACATGAGCGACACGGTCTAGCCTAACCCGACCGTCAAAGTAATGAAAAGCTCATGTCTCCCAAGTTCTGCACGATGCCTTCACGTGGTCTTTGCCGGCCTATGACCTGATCAATTCAATTACTGAACAAGCATATTTAGACCGGGCAGGGCGTTGGTGAGCTCGTAGCACATGCAAAAGCGGTGTCGCTTCAAGTTAATTAGGTTTGCGTCACTCCTGCCGCCGTAACTCGGGCCAGGCTGGCAAAAATGGACCTAATTTCTGTGTGAAGGGAGCACCAGTGATCAAGCAATGAGTGAAGTTGTGCCGGCTGGATCAATTCCGGATCAAACTGGTCATGAGCTGGCGCAGGGGAAAGAAACAAACTGAGTTGTTCTAGCGCTGTAATTATGGAACCGAAAATCTGATCAATTGTAAAGTAACGGCGTGTTTCAGGCCAACCAAGCGAAAGATAGCAATGGTTGGTTTAAAAGACTTTACTTACACAAGTATGCAGCCATATAATCGCAGGAGCTAGCGGCTTGGCTGCATTGCAGATTTGCAATTGTTTTACCTTAACGAAATGCAGGTTCTGAAGTATCAGTACTAGACTTAACCCTCGCCCCACCGGGGGCCATCGATGGCCCCTAAGGTTTTTCGGGATAGCAGAAAACGACGAGGCGCAGCACCGCGGTTGAGGGCTCTACCTCTCACTGCATCATTTTCCCATCATCCTGAAATTTTTACCCCGGGTACCCAAGGTCAGGTCACAGACAAGGTCAACCAGGTCACCTCACTTCACTTTAGAGCTCTGTAAGAGCTACATTTCAAAGTCGATCGATTTGAAACTTCCTACACTTCATGACCCCTCCGAGTCTAAGGTGTATATCCGGGATTTTCGATTTCGTGCCCTGAGGTCGGTCACGAGGCGACCTCTCCCATTGGAAAGCATGGGGAAAGCTATTTCATGATATAAAAGCCACAAAATGATTGCAAATACTCAGACTGCTCAGAACAACGTTTTGGACACCCTTTCACGGATCCCAGGGTCATATTTGCCCTTTGACTTTTCCAAGGTCATCAGGTCACCGGGTCAAAACAGTATTTTGCAATAACTTTTGACCTAATTGGGCTGAGCAATGAAACAAACACCATCGTGTTTGTCTTGTCACTGGCCTTCATTTGATATACGGCAGGTCACTTTTGACCTTTCTGACCTCAGGTCATATTAGGTCACGTGACCTCTGGCGGTCAAACCACTGGCGGAGGTCTTTACGTTCCACATAGCGGAAAAGTGCTGGCATTTGCTATCAAATGTACTTTACCGGCCTCAATAGCTCTAATGGCATAGAGTTATGCCCAGTTTGCTTAATCATTGCATATTCGAGTGAAATAGCCGATCTTGACCTAATTTGACTTCTGGAGGTCAAACCATTGACCTGAGCACTAAAACATGCGAGTATTTCTTACTGAATTCACGCAGCTTTCTATTGCACTTTGGATTTGCGCTAACGCCCATATTTTCGAGTTGAGGGGGCCATCGATGGCCCCCGGTGGGCAAGGTGGCCCCCCGGTGGTTAAGTCTCACGCACGCACGTTTAGATGCCTGTCATTATAAAGTATAATTTCCTCAAAACTCAGGAGGACACCATGACGCTCCAAGCAGATGCTGTGATGCACTAGGTTGCGAAAAATATAAAAAAGTGAGGAAAATGCGACCATAAAACTGGAATGTGTGCTTCAACACTATTTGCCATTCTGACACGATGTTTCATTTTATGGCAGATTCCAAAAAAAGTTAAATAAAGTTTTGGCTGCACCGAAATATTTAGAAGCTAAAGTAAGATACGATTATAGTAAGAATATGTCAGGTCTTTTGTGCCATAGACAATACAAAAAAGAGTGCAGAATCAGTCAGATCTGCAATACACTAAGATTTACAAGCAGTCTTCGACGCCATGACTGTCGCAAATAAATATTCAAGTGACCATTTCCTAGCATTTGGGTCAGCACCCATTTCCATCTAAAACAAAGAACATGAGGTTGGAAGTCACTGTGATCTTCTCCGTGAACTGATTCGTCACCGCTTTTTCCACTACCACGACCGATTCAACTGAAGGCACCCTCCCCCGCTGAGGACGTTCCGCTGCCCATTCATACCCCCATGATCTTTTCGGAAAACTGCTTAAATACATATCCTTTCTGTTTCAAGCGAAACCCAACGCGACCACAGACTACTGCTCTAGCAATTCACGCCAATGCGCTATCGTTTGAGCTTTGCGCCGGTATTGGCGATCGCCGCTGCAATCTGCTGGGGGGGGCGGCCGCGAGAGCCGGCCAGGTGGCGTCCCTGGAACTAGCTGGAACTCCGACTGATTGCACGGTGGCTGGCCCGTCCAGTGCAGCGTGATATTGCCCCTGCCTCGTGCCGCATACCGACGCGGTCAGCTGGCCCAGCTCAGCGCTGATATCCGCCGCCGCTGAGCCGGCTCAGCACCGATAATCACTAAGGCTCAGCCGGCTCAGCGGTGATAACCACCTCAGCTCAGCCGGCTCAGCGCCGACTACCACCTCAGCTAGCGCGCTGAGCAGCTGAGCGACAGCGGCTTAGCGGAAATTCAAATTGGTCTTGGGGGCGGTGAAGAGATACCGTCACATAGTTCTGGGCAGATAAAAATAAAATGTTGCGTCTTGCGGGAATGGTTCCATGCATTTTATCAGATCCAATGGCCTCAATCTGGTTGCAAGAGAAGTGAGGGCCGAGATTGAATGGTAGCAAGAGACTTGTCCAGCCACGACTCTGAGCCGGAGTCGAATCCGACTCACAAACGCTTTTGCCTGAGACAGAGTTGCGTCGGCTTACTTCCGGAATTTGGCACAGTCAGAGTTGACTCACTGACTCAACCAGCTAAACTGAGTTAGAGCCTGAGTCGGCGGCTGAGCAATAAGTCAGAATTGAGTCGACTCACATTTCTGCATCTTTCAAAGCACTCATCTGCAGAGCTGCGTGCGCGTATATTTCTCTCCATCCCGAGCATTTGCTCGCTAATGTCACGTCTCCGCGGTGCAAGGCCATTTTTGCCGCTGATCCTCCTATTTTTGTGATGTAATATGCTTGATGCCAATGCCAGCAGCAGTCTCGCCGCATCTGGAAGACTTGTGATCGCTAGTGCGGTGATATTGCTCGGCTGGGGGGAAGGCACCGTTGTTACCCGCAGATGCAATGACTGAAGTTGGTGCCTAACGACAGAATGAAGTTTGCAGTTGGAGTGCCGTTCGATTCAGGCTCGAGGCATTCGACAGTCAGTCGGAAGTTTGCAAGTGCATGCGCCAATTGAGAAAATAGCGCAGATGGTCCACGGCGCCCCGAACCACTACAAACTCGCTGAAAGGAAGCGGACAAGGCTTACCAAAATAATATCGCACACGGGATTTCGGGTCTGAAATGTTAGATGCCACTAAAGATTGCAACATTTCATGGAGTGCATACATGTTGAATGTTTTTCCGCAGTTGTGCAGAGTCGGTGGTAGACTGCATGATGGACTCTTGGTGATATGTCTGGCAGATCTACCCGGTGCTAGTTTCTAGCCAAACAGGAGTAAATTTTCAGAAGATTTTCAGTTCAAGATTAACCCGCTACCACCTGGGGTCCGTTCGGATCCCCTCGCCTTTTCGGGAATAGTTCCGAGCCGATTTTAATTACAGACAGGTTGAACTGCACAGCTCTAAGGTATAAGGCTTGACAGCTTGTTGCCGAAGATTGGCATCAGGTCCGGTCAGGTCAACTAGTTCTGATTTCATTTCTAAATCCATGTAAGGCGATTTTGTTCTAAAATGAGGCTGACCATTCCAGGGTGTAACTCGACTTCTAGAAAAGTCAAATCAAGTTTCTAAATATCATACGAAGGATCTTAAAAATACAAATTTATGCATTGCCTTCCATTTTGAGGTCAAGTCAATAACGAAGTCAGCAATGGTCACCAAAGGTTACGTTTTTTCCGAAATTGTTTGCGTATATAATTATCTAACGAAAGAAGACAAATCAATGAATTTAGTATAAAAGCAGAAAGCATGAGTTCAGGATTCGAATAATATGCGCAATAACTTTTTACTGTCAATATCTGAACCCCACCTAAAGTCAATATCAAAATGTGAGCTTACAGAGTAATTCCGCAATCGTTTGAACTATTGGCCCCTGACGAAAACATTCGTGCTCTTGGCTCATGGCTTGGGCCTAAATTTAATAATTCTTAAGATGTATGGAATTTCCTAAGTCTGGTTTTCCATATCCACCACCGGTTCCCAAGATGGTAGGGGGTCCGATTAGAACCCCTAGGCAATGGTGGGTACGAGAAGAGCGTAGGTGGTGTTGCGTTAAGTGCTTATACATGTTCTGGGATATAAATGACCAAAGCAAATTTATTCGGGCCGGTTTCGACAAAGAATTGAAGTTGTCATCCACTCTGGGAAAAATTTTTGAGAGAGGACTCCCCGAGTTTAAGCTGTTCACGGATTTTTTGACCATGCAGGATAGCTTATTTATTTAGCTCTATCGCCACTAGATGAAAATCAACTGACAGATGAATTCAAAGCATTACAACACTTATTTACACAAGAAAAATAGGTGTGTTCATCCTAAATCGTAATATACCTTAATCGTGACAATACACACAACCTAAAACGATACTAACCCACACCCCGCCGGGGGTCCAGCGCCACATTCTTCGCCCCAACGAAGGCCCATCGATGTCCCATCTAACTCCGAAAATATGGGGCTTATCGCCAATCTGCGAAATGTATTGGAAAGCTCGTGTTTACTCAGTATGGGATCCCTTCGCATGTGTTAGCGCTCAGGTCAATAGTTTAACTTCCAGAGGTCAGGTTGTGTCACAATAGGCTATTGCCACTAAAATATGCAATGCTAAGAATCCTGGTTCACTCAGAAGGCACCTCTTGACCTAACATGACCTGCGGTCACGGAAGGCCATAAACTTGGTCTTGTCGTATACCAAATGGAAGTCGGTGACGTAACATATGACGTATAATCCATCGCTCTAGCTCGATTAGGCTCAAAGTTATCGTCAAAATGCTGTTTCTTACCCCCGGCAACCAGTGATGACCTCAGATAATTTGAAGAGAAAATACCGCCGATGGAATCCGGTAAAGGGTGGCCAAAAACGTTTTTTTAAGAAATCTGGACATCTGAAATCATTTTTGTGACTTTCAGATCATAAGGAATATTTTCCTCATGCTAATGCTATCGGTGTGGTCACCTCACAAACCGACCTCAGGTCACTACATCGAAAAATACCGGATATGCACCTTGTACACCCTAGTAGCGGCATTATGTTGTAGAAAGTTTCAAATCGATCGGCTCAGAAATGTAGCTATGGAAGCTCTAGCTCAAAAGATGAAATGGTGACCTTGTGTAACCTCGCCCGGTGACCTGACCTAGTGTGGCCAGGGGAAAATGTCAGGGTTGTTGAGAAAATGACAGGGTGAGAGGTAGACTCCTCAACCACGGCACTGCGCCTCGGTGTTTTTTTCTGCTATTCTCAAAAACCTTATGGGGCCATCGACGGCCCCGGCGCAGTGGGGTGAGGGTTACAACTAAAAGACACAAATATAAATAAACATTCTCGCATCTGTTAACTTGTGTTCCAAACGTGCCGAAATCATAATAAAAAGCCGACTCAGTAAGCTGCTAAAAACCCATTCATTCTCCTTGGTACCCTACAAGGAAGCCCCCGCCCCCTCCTGTCAGCACTGACGCGGCCACGGCGCTCCGTGAAAAGTCGCAACGAAACGTGCTGCACCGAACGTAAATGGAGACACAGCTGAAGAGTTTGATAGAGCTAAGTTTTCCCGTGTAAATATGTTTTTAGAAAAGTAAGTCAAACCGTAGTCTTCCAGCAGCAAATGAGGTGCTGAGGGCTGCAGTGCAAGTACAGTACAGTTCAGTACATGAGGACCAATATTCATTGTATTAAGGCGAGAGCCGTACGATAAGGGGTCGAAAATATTTTATGGACAGTGATTATTCAACCAGATGAGAAACCTGTGCTGCTCTCTGTGCGGTCCCCTCAGCGTAGGTTTCCGCCACTACCGCCCAGATAACAACGCCACGCTCCAGTACAGACCTCAAACTGGCAAAGTAGGCTACCAGAAAGGATATTTTGTCACATTTAACTCCCCGAGGGGTAACACTTGCTGCTTGAGTGGAACATCGCAAATGTGTTATGTTGTCCAAGTGTATAAGCCTATAGGGTCATTGCTGAGGGCTCACATTTAAAGGGATTTAGTGTGAGGCCCCATCAGGTGGACCAACCGCCGAGGATCAATATTATCTTGCAGCGGCTGTCTATGAGAGAGGGACTCGATTTTGCGGAAAACGTGTACGTCGTCAGCCTACAACAAACACATGGATTGGTTTTCTCAGGAAGGTCGTTAATGAAGATAGAAAATAAAGAGTGGAGCTAACAATGACCCTTCAGGAACCTCAGAGAGAACTCGATTCCAATATGACTTTGTGTCGTTCACTATGACCCTCTGGCGTCTGTCGAAGACATATGAGACGAACCATTTTGACGCAGAACCCTTCAAATGATAAGACTTTTGGACTTTGTGAATGATGAGGCTATGAAAGAGATTTTGAAAGGCAACCGAATAATGGTTTATATTGTTTCCGAGATATTATTGGTATCATAGTTATTTCAGTGCTAAATTGTACTTAAAAGTTATCATTTTCAACATAATTTTTGCCTGGAATTGATTTGATACTCTAACGACTCCTCAGTCCTAGTTTTCCGAGAATAGTGACAGTTCTAGTTAACCCATATAAACAAGGGAACATAATACGACAGAACGATTCTACAAAAGTATCATAGTGCACTGTAAGGACAGAAACTCTGGTAGTAGATCATAAATTCATTCCTCCCGAACACAAAATAACACATTTAGCATTGCCAACATTTATGCTGGCGATATTTACATCATTATCTCAAGACAGTGATTCAGTGACACTTAGACAGTGACAGTAAGACAGTGACAAGACAGTGATTAAACCGGAAAACCAGCACACGTTCAATGCAGTCACTTACAAGATCCTGCCGAGCCGGAGCTCTTGCGGCTGCAGTCTTCTGCACTGCTGGTCTTGCGACGGTGCTCCACCCTCAGGTTGGGAATGTGGAAGCCGTGGCCGCCCCCGCTGCTGGTCATGTTGTCGGAGCTGATGTGATGACGTAACGCCGGAGGGCGCCGGGGGTCCGGCGAGCTCAGCGCCAGATCATCTAGCTTCAGCTTGTTCCGCTGGTTCCTGTCAGTCGCAGGGAAAATGGAGTCAGGGATAGAGCTCAGAATGGCGGGATAAATCACCTATAAATCATCCCATCAAGGAAAGCATCCACGGAGATTTGACCCACGACACTTCTCGCTTGCAGGCCATTCATTTGTCTCAATAGGACTGGGCCAAGGCGGTCAGCGCGCCGGAAGGGGAAAATGAGCTCCATCCATTACAGCTATTGACATTTCAGGTACTCAGGTGGGTTCCCAAGGAGAGGTTCCTTGAGTCAGGCACGGCCCAACCAAATGCCGAATCACCATCGAGGAAAACGGCCGGTTCCAGATAAGGTTTTCCACCGGATGAAGAATTTGCGATATTTTTCTGGAATTTCCATACAGCTGCATCTGTAATTTCCCAAGTCTTGGTAACGCATGTTAATGGGGCATGGTTCGAATTTTGGATTGGATAAAGGTGATCAAGGTGATAAAGATGATTGATGCTTAGGCTGTGTTCAGTGAGCAATTAGCGGATTTAATCCGCTTAAGTTCAGTACTTCGCTTCTTGCAGACTATCCAAATAGAAGCAAAGTAGTGGGAGCGGTTTCTAAAACAAAATAAAAAATTGCGCGGTACCGGAAAAGTGCTGAAAAATAAAAACAACTACCACTTTCGATAGCCTATTAAGGGACTGTCGCCCCTAACACAATGGGACATGATATTGAGACAATTTCGTATCGATCAGAAAATAAAACGATATTGAATTAATATTTTTGAATTGTGACTTTGTTTGCAGACCCTGCGCTCACCTCGCTAACTTGTTGAAACGCAAAAAAATTTGTCGAGCAGCGATTGATACCACCAAAGTGCTCAACTAAAAATACAAAAATGGCGCATGACTTAAAATAATCCATCGGGTCGTTCTAGAAAAATTTCCCACTCACATTAAGTGAAAATTTTGAGAAGGGAAACCTGTCTTACATTCCGTCCTGTAATGAATGACATGTTTTTTGGCCATTTTTATGCTTCATATGCAGTAAATAGGGGAAGTCCGTGCAAGAGCACGCACTTAACTTTCTTAAGGCTCTCACTTGTTTTTTCTATAAATCTAACAGCTAACATTTTTATATGATTGTTTAGCCTGAAGAATTGTCTATGTATGGTCGATGTTTCAACTCGATGTCTTAGAAAGGAACTCGCCACGAGCCCATCAAAAATAAAAAGTCACGTGTGTACTCTTACCGGAGTGGGTCGGCAAGAGTACTCAAAAGAGGAGGCTGGAGTACACGTTGATGCTCCCCTGTGCTTTAGGTGCATAGGCCATGTCGTGATGCTTTTTGTCGCCAAACTAAGTGATTGTACGGTTTAGTACCGTTCTAACAAAACAAGAACTATATTCCAATGTTTACTTTTCAAAATATGAATTTTGGACCCTGTCCCGAGCGAAAAAAATTCCTATCTCTTAAGCATGCGTACTCTTGCACAGTGGTCTACTGCGTACTCTTGCTGGACATGTTCCCTTGTGAAGAAAGTCTTCATAAACATGTTGGCAGGCATTTTAGCGTGAAATGCAGTCCTGCAGCTCAGTCCTAGCTCAGCTTTTCTACTGATGACATACCGTAATACAATACTATTGATAATATAAGCATGACCTACAAGTTTACCCAGTTAAAAATATTACATCAGAGGTGTCCAGAAACGTATTTTGCTCTGTACTCCCGCAGAAGGAACAGGAGCACGTTGAATTTTGTTTAGCAGCCAAGGCACTGACTTTGATTTTTTTATGCCGCGATATCCACCATCTCAGTGGTTGCTAAGTAACCAAAACAGCTCCTGCGTACTCTTACCCGCCCTTACTTTTTTTAGATCCATAACATGTATTCATACATTCATACACAAAGATATGCACGCTACAATATAGTGTATAATGCACCAATGAAAAACTAAAATCCTTTAAACGATTTTAGTAGTTCAAAAAGTTAAAGTTAAGCCAGTTCGGACCATTTTAAGGACGGAAGATACTACATCCATAAATATTTGCTCAGACTATGAATGGTGGAAAAAGTTACTTAAAACCACATGCCTCGTCAACGACGGCCAAATCTTAACACGCGCATTGACGGGGGCGGGTACCCGCCCCTCGGGTTTTTCGGAGACAGCAGAAAAACGGCGGCGCGCAGCGCCGCCGTACTTGGTATACCTTTTCCTCATCGTTTTTGCAACTTCTGTGAAAATTTTAAGGATATGTCATCTCAGGTCAGGTCACCAGTACAGGTCAAGTGACCCGACCTCAAAAAAGTTTAAGATAGCATAAGTCAGAGCAGGGTGAACTTATCCAATTGAAACTTATATCACATAATGAGCTCACCGAGTTCTCTAAAATATGTTCCGGTATTTTTGATATCGATGACCTAAGGTCAGGTACGAAGCATGACCTCTCCGTTGGTAATACATGGAAAATATGGTTTTTACTGAATAACTCAGTAACAGATGGTGATAGGGCGTTTATGTTAGCTTCATTAGGCTTGCCTTGGCTTTGCAGTTCTAATGATATGCATTTTATATAATTTGACTCTGACCTGACCTCAAGTCAGGTCAAATATTTGATTTGACCTAGCAAGGTCAAATCATATATCATTCGATTCGGCTTGCTGCGAGGATTCATAGCGTTTAAGTCGTTTTGCTCTATCTTTACTTGTTTAGATGTAACGGCCGATAAACTTGATTTACATGTTATCCCTATGACGGCATGTGACGGCATGTTTTTGACCTCTGGTGACCTTAAATGTGACCTGACAAAAATGGTTCAAATATTTTCGATGGCGAAGCGGATGGGCTACCCAACGCCCTTTGCCGTTTTTGCTACCTACCATGGTTCTCGAGATCTTAGGGGGCGGGTACCCGCCCTCGTCAATCCGAAGGTGGCTCAGACCCCCGTCAATGCGCGTGTTAACTTCTTTCATTCTCAGTGATCACGTCCTGGTCTACCTCGACTCACGGGAGAAGTTACATAATGAGATTGAGGATTCTATGTGCAACATACATAATATCTGAGGAAAACCAACACAGTGGATTTGCTGTTAGAGTCTGTGGCCCTGTGAAAATCTTACAAACTTAAAGTTTCTTTCCAAAAGCCCGGACCAGGTGCCGCTTCATTGCTATCTGCGGCTATTTATGGGGGGCACCTCAATGGTGGTGCCCCTGGTCCATCCAAAGGAGGGGGCACGGTGCCCCGGTGCCCCCTTCCCCGTTCCGCCGCCTATGCATGATCACATAACTTACCTAAACATAGTATGCTTGGTTAAAACTGTACCCATTGATATTTCCAAAAGCGGATGAAAGGCCATGATAACCTTGTTCTGTATTATTTAAGTAAATCAGATTGCGTCTATATCCAGTCTGCACAATACCGACCCGAAGGTAAATACCCAGATTCGCAATGTTCTGTGGCCACCATATAACCTTGGCAGTTGATGCGTCGGTAAACCCCAAAATTTTCCAAGGCCCATTATGCCTTATAAAAGCCCGCCACCTATAATATCCTTTGACCTGACTCGAAATTTAACCCTCACGCGTACAGGGGGGCTTGTTGCAACCCCTAAGGTTTTCAAGAATTAAAACCGAGCTTTTTAAGTTAGAGCCTTGCAAGTTTGTATAGCGTCTTGGGCATTCATTGCGCATATTTTGCAAACAAATTGTTCCTACCTTTCAAGGTCACGGAGCTATGACCTAAAGGCTGGAAGCATGTTGAGGTCATTTGGGTGCCTGTACCATTTTGACGTGAATGCCCCAGACTCTCATCGTTCTTTTGCAGCATTTGTTCATGCACTGGCCCATAATATTTTCTTCCAGCCTTCGAGGATCACCTTTATTAGGTTAGACCTTTCAAGAGCTTTCTTGGCATTCAATGAACTTGATTTGACCTTGCGTGCCTTCAGTGATAACTCTGAGTCGAATAACGACTACAGATGCGTGTTTCGATTCGGTATTTCTAAATGAGATGACCACCGAATTATTTGACCAGCGTCCGATACAGACTTGCCTTTTTCGACCTGTGACCTTATTTGATCTTGAAGGGGGTGTTAACAATAGCAGATGAAGAAGCAAGCACTTAACTAGGCGTAAAGGGTGCAGAATGCCTTATGAATAGTCAATTTGAATGATATGGACACTAAACTAGCTAGTTTCCACATTTTATGGACTTGATTTTTTGGAAATTTGACCTTATTTGACCTTGAAGGCGGTTTGGGCAATAACAGATGATGAAGCAGGTACCTACTTGGCGTAAATTATTCAAAATTTCTTATGAATTGTCAATTTGCAGCATGAGAAGGACGCTTAACAAGACGTTTTACCTCCAATACAGACTTGACCTTTTTCGACCTTTGACCTAATTTCACCTTGAAGGAGGTTTAAGCAGTGGCATATGATTAAACAAACACTAAATTTGCGTAAATAATGCAGAATGGCTTTTGAATAGTCCATTTTAATGATTTGGACACTGAAATAGTTCACTTGCTTCCAATATGGACTTGACATTTTCACCTACTCATTGAGGTCAAACAGGTCATTGACCTGACCGGGACGTAAACCTGATGACCTAAAATTTTGATTACAGAACCTTTGATGTTGTGTAAAGTGCTAAATTTGAATTCAGCCTCCGAAATTACCCCTTTGAAACTGAACATTTGACATATTGGGCAGTTTTGAGTTTTACCGGTCAGTGACCTTTAATATTTGAACTCACCTCCTGCATTACCTATTTATTTTTATTTATTTGACATACACGACATCTCCACTATTCATGTGGCTATCCTGACGCCGGTCGTAATGAAGATGAGGAACATAAATGACAACTTAAGCAAAAATACACTGTAGGATAAGGATAAGGATAGGATGGTTGATGGGAAAGGACAAGGATTACCCACGGGAGGGTCACCACAGGCGCCGCGCTCAACCCATGGTGAGGTAGTGGGACTTGATGTAGGGATCCGGTGAAAAACATGGAAAACAACAAACAAGGCGTGATGATGACGGTGATGATGAATCATTCTCGTTCTTCTTCGCTGGTCTCTTTTCGTTCTTCGCTTTTGTCGTCATGATTTTTCGTTTTGTTTCTCGGTCTTATTTCTTAAAAGACTATTCTATTTATCCCTAGATGGGTCACATAGGTTTATAGCATATTCACCGATGCATCAATGTCAGTTTCTCAATTTAATGCCCATACAAATGTGATTTGTTGCCAAAGTTTCGGTCAATAGCAGCCAAAACGGCAAAATGGGCCGCAAAAGGGCGAAAATCAGCCCGTTGATCTGACCTGGAAGGTGACCTTACGACCTAGGATTATACAAATTTATATCAATCGCAAGCACTCATGACGACCAACACGCTGGTTTTTACTGCGGAGCTCTGCGTCAATTAGGGGCCAATTGCAAGGAGGGGTCGCAACAACCTCCCCCCTGTACGGATGAAGGTGGCAAAAACCCGAGTATGTGCAAGGGTTAAGGCTATAACGCTGAGTGATTTAAGCACTTTGGTATGCATTGAGAAAATGGTCTATATCTAGAATAGGTATATTAGCCAGGGTTTCTGGGCGCACCTCATTTCGGTTATGCTGACCTCCTTTGATCTCCAGTGGCTTCAATATTGACCTGACGAGAAATGGTTACATACATTTGATTGCATACCCTGAGAGCCTTATATTTCTGAAGCACGTTCCTAGCCTTCTCAATGTTCGAGTTATAGGGCATCATATTTGGCCAGCCAGCCTGTCGAACATCACTAATCATAACCCGTCACTCGGACGGTGGCCGATATAACGCAAAGCTCCAAGTCGGCGCATGGTTTCGTTTCAATTGCAAATTTGAAATCATTGCGGCTTCGCTATCTACTGGCTTATACACCACAAAGTGCGTCAAAATCAAAACTATTTCGCAATGTTTGAAGAGGCAAGGCAGCTCCGGTCCGGTCAAGCTTCAAAAAATATCACAGCAGAACACTGCACCTGTCATGTTCTCACAGTGGTTGCTTTTCTGGCCGGCACCGTCTGAGGATATCGATTCATCCCATAAAAATAGCCTCTGGTAGGACGCTTGCGTTTAACATCAGGGTCCGCTGCACTTTGAATGAAAATGGCCCCCTTGATCTCGAGTGGGTCATGCATTGGATACCGAAATGAGTCCCCAGCCCGCTGGTGGATTGGATTCGATGGGATTGACCCGAGTGTAGCTTCAGATCTGCATATGGGTTTATATTCAAATCTTTGCCGATTTTGTCGCCTTTGCTGGATGTGGGTTTAATCTGGATTCATGACTGTGTTGAGCAGAGGAATTAGTCTGGGTTTTCCGGATTAACTTTAGGTATTAACCCCACTGGATGCTTTCTCTTGAATTTACCTGGCCAGGACACATGTATGTGTGTATGTACCTTGATCTTCTTTGCCTTTTCCTTCAGCTCGAGTGACGGCTGTTGCCTTCTATCATATCTGATGTATCTACGAAATAATAACATGATTTCCATTTTACCGGAAATCCTTTTATTTTTACAACCTTCCATGATTCTGCAACGAGCTGTTGGATCGCACCACACCGCACAGGCTATCCTGAAATAATACATGCGCATATTGATGCGTTGCGGAGGCAATTTTCGGCCGGCCGACGTGGCTGGTATTTATAACGGCATCACTTTCAGGCTGGTATCAGTCCGAATCGGTCCCGACGTCGGCAGCACCACCGCCGAGGCCCGCCGCCGGTGAGCCGCCGCCGCCGGAAGCTGCCCGTCCACATTTAGTGACAGGGTATCGACTGTGGCCGGACGGCGACGGACGCATCCTCTCTGTGCGAGAGTGGCACCGCCGCCGACTATCACACAAATGGGACGCCGCTGCAGTGAACGTCGAGGACGGCCGGGCCATACAGCGCGCCGTCGCGCCTCCCGACGTCCAAGAAGAGGGCGACTGGCACGGGAACGTGTCGGCTCTGGAACGGCTATTTTCGTCGCGGAGTCCAGGCGCCAAAACGGGTGGCGGCTATATCTGAGAGCTGGTCTTATTTACAAAGAAGTGGCTACTTCTCAAATTGAGTTGCAGCACTGCATAAAATAATTGTATTAATTATAAGCACGTTAGATTAACTATACATATTTGATACGGCGCAATGCGGCTCAGTTGGAACTGATGTTCTTTTTGTTCTTTCTCGTAGCCTCCGAAGATCAGTATTGGGGTGACTCAGATAGGAGGTGGGAGAAACTGGCAGAAGCACTAAAACATCTTACCTAGACATGTAGAGCAGCTTAAAGGGAATATGGCACCTTGGTCGAATCCTGGAATTTAGTGAAATTAGGCGTACTGTTAGCCAAACATAATGAAACCACTCATAATTTCTCTGACAAATGTACAATAAGCTCAATATTTTGTTTTTAAAAAATACTCCTCTGGAAAAAAATATCAGCCTGTGGATGATGTCACGATCTGGCAACCACTACCATACTTGAAACGCTTCAAGGGTTTCGATTGGCTGATGCTCATCGTGACGTCAGCATATGTCGTCACACCAGCAGCTCACAACAATGGCCGCCCGGCGACGGGCTGCTGGGGGGCTGGTGTCAGGTAGGTTTTAGCTTTTTTCTACGGAAATATCGAGTTCCAAGACAAATGAAATATGGAGTACCGGATTTTCCGACTTGCTTTACAACTTGGCTATCTCAGTTAAAATCACGTTGTAAAGGTGCCACATTCCCTTTAAGATAATCTGAAGGGGAACAACAGATATATATATATATATATATATATATATATATATATATATATATATATATATATATATATATATATATATATATATATATATATATATATGTAAAACAAACGAACACCGACAGCAATACTAGGGCCAATTTTGAGCGCGACGCGATGGCCATGGTACATCCTGAATCACCAATAAAAACGTTTTACTGATAACAACGTAATGAATAATTATAAGCATGCAGGAAGCAAGAAATAAATAGCAACGGTACCCAACAACACGGTGATGACAACAGTTGCCAAGTTGATACATCATGTTTTTCTTGGAACTGTAAAACATCATAACAATGAGACTTCATTCTGCTGATGACGTTCACCGGCGTTCTGTTGATTCAACTTCAAATGTGTGCGATTTGTTGTGATTGTGAGCGATTGTAATTGTAATGTACTGGTTCCACCAAAACCTCAAGTGTAAGACATTATTCATTAAAAATCAAATGTCTTTAATTTTTGAGGATTGCTGATCGTATAGATTGATGAAAGTACTTTGCAAATCGCTCAAATATGATTTACATGCAAGTTTCCAAAATAAAAACTTCAGTGAGTTGCTATTTATTCATCTTAGCTATAGAGCATCTTTGGACAAAATTCGCCAGAATAGCAGTATTAAAGGAGTGCACATTGCAGGAGAAGAGTACAAAATATTTGCATATGCTGACGACATCGTATGTCTCTTAGATGGAAACATCAATAGCGTAAGAGCACTTTTTGACGATCTCAGGAAGTATGCAAAATTTTCAGGACTTTATCCCAATATCAATAAGTGCAAGGCAATGTGGCTTGGATATGAACAGCACCCCGTACAAACATCAACCCAAAATGATTGGAATTTTAACTTCGATTGGGTGACATCTGTGAAAATCCTTGGCATTGTATACAAAAACCAAATAAACATCATTCCATCCTTAAACTATGCCAAGTTCGTCACCCGAATCCAAAATACGATAGCTGTGTGGGGAGTGAGACAGCTCACACTAATTGGTAGAATAGCACTGATAAAAACATTATTATTGTCCCAGTTTACGCACATCCTTACAGTCCTGCCGAAGCCTGATGAAAAACGTTGCAAAAGATAAAGAGAATCTTGTTCACGTTCCTTTGGGGCAGCAAAAGTGTTCCTATTTTGGAGATCCGTTGCGCTTGCATTCAGAAACTGGGGCATCCATGTAGAATTGGATTTGTCTCACGTAATAACGGGAAACACCAAAAATCTCCTTGTGAATCATGGAATAATACTCGCAAAGTCAATGCTTCAGAACAGCGAGATAGTCCCCCATATTGATAGTTTTAAGTCCCGGCTTAAAAAGGATATGGAAATCGAACGATATGCAGCAACGATTGAGGGAAGAGAAAACCTGTTCCGGAAAAAGTGGGGATCATTGGTTGAAAACTTTGCTTAAGCCTGGAGACATATGCTGTTCAGAGTGTGCCAAAGGAATAAAAAATAAGGAGTTATAGGTGTCGCATGTTTGTTTTGTACGTGCCTCTTGTTTTTTGGTTCAGTATTTGAACTTTCAGTTATTCCGATACTGTATTTGGGATTACAGTTTCGGCAATGTTTTGATTTTGATACTTGTAAAGACACGCATGTTTTCCAAAACAAAGAGTGAGGATTTATAGAGAAATGGTCTCCGCTGGAAAATGCAATAGGCAGGGGAATCTTTAAAGCTAGTTGTGACCCTGCGTGATGAAGCTTATGAAGCTTAGGACCGATGGTAGCTGTGCACAATTCTACCTGTGAATGAGAAAGAGTTTATGTTTATTGTCTATTGGCCACGTTGCACTTTTCGATGACGAAAATAAAATGTAATAAAGCAAAAAAGTTTCCAAAATCAGACCTATTTTTGAGATCGCCACAATCTCCCGGTCGCACTAGTTCATCTGCATTGTAGACCGAGTGGTGACATCATAACGCCATATACTCAATAGGATATGTTAAGGTCAACTCACCATTCTCGAAGTCGTTGAGCCCAGTGCTTCCAGTCAGAGGACGCAAACCAGTATGACGTATATGACGTTACGCCGTTATAGTTAATGTTACAATCAATGTTAAATTCAAGGTCACGGGTCAAACTTCAAAGGGCATGGGTCAAGGTCAAACAACTTCCCTTTTTACAACACTGGGTTAAGTGATAGGTAAAAAGAATATGACGGGGAATATATCAGATGGTGACGTCATAGGTCCATAACCTAGAATAACCTTGACTCGAAAATTCCAGGGGATATTTTTGGGACTTCCTTCCATTACATCTGTCCGCTTTGAGTGTTTTATATTTTTTCTGGCTTAATCACTGTGTTTCCCAGTAGGTTTCCAGCGTGGCCTTAATGTCATCTTGAACAGTATAGGTACACACTTACCACTTATACAACGCCGAACACCTATAAAAATTTGTCTTTAAACATTTTGGTTAATGAAGGTGCTTATAATTATAGATCACCATAGCTTTCAAATGCCCCCAAAACAGGCCTGTTGTTTACCCTGTTGGTTCTTCAGATCTCAGAGGGAGGGGTACTTTAGTAGCCCCTTCCACTGCGCGCATACTTCAGACTCCTCTCCACTGCTCGTGTTAATGGTCTGCTCACATATGACATCAGCCAAAGTTCAGGGTGTTCGGAACCTCTTCCCCTTTCACCAAAATCAGTCAGAAAATAACTGAGCCTCTCCCCCTTCGTCAGCAATGGTCCGAAATTGGCAGACACCCCCACCCCCGATTCTCGACAGCAACGGCGGTCGACATGGGCAATCACGCAGACGCCGCAGAGCTACCATGCTGGGATGGTGCGAGCAGCTGGTAACAGTGAGTGCTGGGTGTGACTACAAGTCTACAAAACATTGAAATACCCACTCTTCAACTACCTTAACTATCGCCCCACGGGGGCATCGATGGCGCCCTAAGGTTTTTTTCGGGATACCAGAAAAACGACGAGGCGTAGAACCGCGGTTGAGGGCTCTAGCTCTCACCCCATAATTTTCCAACCATCCCTGAAATGTTTGACCCCGGGTCATCCAAGGCCAGGTCACCTGGCGAGGTCAACCAAGGTCACGTTACTTCAAATTTTGACCTCTATAAGAGCTACATTTCTAAGTCGATCGATTTGAAACTTCCTACACTTCATGACCCCTTGAGGGTCTACAAGATGTATATCCGGGATTTTTCGATTTCGTGGCCCGAGGTCAGGTCACAAAGTGACCTCTCCCATTGAAAAAGCATGGGAAAAGCTGTCTTATGATCTAAAAGTCACAAAAACGACTGCAAAAGCTTGTCTTGCTCAGAAAAGCGCGTTCTAGGACACCCTTTCACCGATCCCAGGGGCCAAATTTTCCCTTCGATCTATTCAAGGTCATCCAAGGCCACCAGGGGTCAAAAACAGTATTTTGACAATAAATTTTGACCTAATTAAGCTAGACCACTGAATCAAGCATCATCGTGTATGTCTCGTCATGGGCTTTCATGTGATATACGGCAAGGCTACTTGACCTTTCGAGACCTCAGGTCATATTGGGCTACGGGGTGACCTTTGGAGGTCAAACCACTGGCGAGAAGTCATTACGATTCCATTGCGGAAAAACGCCTGGCATTTACCTATCAAATTTTATTTACCGGATCTCAATACCTCTAATGGCATAAGAGTTATGCCCAGTTTGCTTAAGCATTGCATATATGAGTGAAGATAGCTTATCTTGACCTAACTTGACCTCTGCAGGTCAAACAATTGACCTGAGCGCTTAAACATGGAAATTAATTTCTTACTGAATCCACGCGAACTTTCTAATGCATTTCGCAGATTTACGCTAACCCTCATATGTTCGGAGTTAGAGGGGGCATAGATGCCCCCCGTGGGGCGAAGGTGGTGCCGGACCCCGGTGGGGCGCGGGTTTAGCCTGTGCAGTTCTCGCTCAATAAAACAGTTATATGACATCCGATGATTTGCCCGCCCCCGTCAGAAATTTTGAGAAAAAGCTTGACCTCCTCCCCCTTCGTCAGAATAATTAAGAAAATATCCGACCCCTCCCACTTTGGTTGCTAACCTCATATGTGAACAGTCCCTTACAGATGAATATATGCTGACCTCCCGCGCAGGTAGAAGTTGGCTTCAGACAGACGATTTGCCACCTAGAAAGTGTCAATTTGTTGTTCTAACCGTGCTCTTGGTGTAAGCACACTCAGCTTAAGGTACAGAGGTCGGAAGAAGTATTCAAGTGCAACCAACGGAATTTTAAACCACACCTGTGTAAACAAGAATATTGAGCTTTTGGCACCAAAAGAGACCAGACCCTCTGCATTTGTTCAAATATTAATAGGCGTATTAGCAGACTGAGCGTCAAGTTCTCACGCTAAGGTGTGCACACAGTGTTACCTATTTTGCCAACAACTTTATCTAGTTTTGTCGCCAATATTGTTGGCGAATTGGCAGATTTTTTACCCCTGTGAAGGCAATCGGAGATGGTACTGTTCTGACGTGAGGTGTTCTGCCCTAAGTGAGGTCTATTTATCTACACGCGCGAGTGTGGCAACATTCTTTCAAATGCACGACAGCGAAATGTCGCCCATTTACCATGGAGGGTGTACCTACCTTGTATGGCCTAACTCTGCAAACCTTTCAGAATGCTCTCTTGCTCTCTCTCTCTCTCTCTCTCCCTCTCTCTCTCTCTCGCTAGGGTCCCTCTCTCTCTCCCTCTCTCCTTCCCTCTCTCTCTCTCCCTCTCCCTCCCTCCCTCCCTCTCTCTCTCTCTCTCTCTCTCTCTCTCTTTCTTTTTCTCTCTCTCTCATTTGAAATGCAGGAGAATTGCATCACAGGAAAAACAAAGCAGGCCGCTTTCAAACAATGCGCTGTTAAAAGCCTACAGAAGGTTTCTCAAAACGCCACTACCTTCAGCACTCTCTGCGCACCTGTCGATGGTGTCCAGCATCTCCTGCAGCAGCTCCAGCAGGCTGGAGAACTGGTCCAGGTGTAGGCCTGCGTTCATCGTCAGGGGCAGCAGCGACGGCATCACGCGCGTGGCCATCAGGTTCACACTCAGGCCGTACTTCTTGTTGTCCGTCAGCATGGCGCGGTACACGTCTGCAGCGAGCGGCCAACTCGAGTGAACTAAACGCAAACTACAGAAGCAGAACCGCCTGGGGGCATATTGTGCATAACTCGGACCAGGTGTTCTTGCTAATCTGGGAAACGCCGCGCACTGTTCATCGCTGTGGTATCAAATGTTCGCAATACAAATTAATTGAAGCCGTGGGCTTCGAAAGCGGGGAAACGGGGGTAGACGTTACCCAGGACTCGTAAACCAAGTAACAACCCTCACATTTGAAGACTAGGAATAGGCTTTAGCCCTTTTCTACCTATTACCCTTGTAGAATTACCTAATCGCTTCTAATTCTAGTGCTACAAATAGCATCGGAATCGTTTCAAGGGAAGTCAATATGCTTGTATTTCACTTTCCTCCCCCCTTCCCCCGCCATCGCCAGTCCAGGGTCCGTCCCAAAATTACAATCTGTGGCGACCTGGCAATTCCCTTGACTGTAACTGCCCTCATTTGTCCCCAGGAGCACATATCATCCTTATTTTGCATATCATCATTCAATGCTGTACACCAAAAATAGCACGATAGTAAGAACAGACACGTGCCTAAGTGTGGCAGTGATCTTCCGGCCAGTGTGAGCACAATGCAGAAGACTCACTAATGGTAGCCTGTATGACGTCGGGATCCTGTAACCGCACATCCAGCAGGAGCGGCAGCAGCTCCTCCAGGATCACCCTCCGCTCCAGCTTGTCCAGCAGCTTCTCCATCGCCAGCAGCATGTACAGTGTCACCTGCATCCATCCCCAGGACAGCACAAATCACGTTGGACTCCTTTCCCTGAATTTTCTTACCAGGGCGTGCAGCAGCACCCCTGTTTTGCACACCTATGGCAAGTTCCAAAGGGACAGATATTCTAAGATTTGTCTATTTTGCACTGAATGTTAACAGGGATTATAATTCACTTCATAACTCAACACTCCCCTTAAATATTTCCAGATGTCATAAGAACAAGGGGTATCCACGGTCACATAGAATGGGCAGGTTCCCGCAAAGAAGCATTTCTCCGTTTAACTGGAAATTCACAGATGATGTCTCAGTTTCGATCATTCTGGGGGTGACAGTGACCTTATAGTTCATCCAGTCCTGGCCTCCTAACTCAGTCATGGTAAGAAAGTCATGACCACCCAAATACTGAAAGGTATCACTTGCTCCTTCAACTGTTCTCTCATAAATGTATATCATGTTCGAACCCCCTCCTCTCCCCACCTCTCCCCCCAGGATCCCAGTCAAAATCGCCCGTGCCGAAATTATGTTCCGGTGCCGCCAGCGCAGATGCCCCGTGTTAGCACAGATCTAAATTCCAAGTATAGGTATGCAAATTAAACGTGCTACTGTCCGAGGAAAGACAACTGCGCGCCTCAGCAGCCTAAGGTGACTTAGTTTAATAGCTGGCAGCTTCATATTGACCTTAGGCCGAAATAACACGTCCATGGGCTATTTCCGACATCTGACAGAGCGTAGCTTATTCCTAGCCGCGATGAGAGCCAGTTCTAAGAGGCAATCATGCTGCCAAAATGCCTGAGGTGGTGCCGATTATATATCGAGGCTCAGTTAAAAAGAAGATTCGCTCTTCTCCACTGTTCATCCAGCGGATAGCTGAATCATTTTATATCTTGCTCTTGGAATAGTCATCACGACTTTAACGGTGATAAAAAAATGCATATTAATGCAGGCCATACAATTTAAGCAACAAACCGGTATGTAAAAGAGTCAGCATGAGTATAATTTTTACATTCCAGATGCCTATGTTACATACGCTGTGGGCAGACTGCACCATTATTTGGTAGGGTGCTTAGAGAAAGATGGGGCTGGTCATGGGGACGCTTTAACGACGCGGGCACCCTGCTAAGCGATTCCGACCGCCCCCTCCCCTCCGAAAAATGTATTCCAGGTTCCTCACACAGCATCAATCATAGACAACCTACTGGACAGTGCGGTCAACTTGGTACTAATTTCTTACCCGCACTCCTCCCTGGACACGCCCAGCACATCAACACAGGTACACTTAGTTAGCATCCTCGACAAACTCACGTTGAGCGCCGGCCTTGTAATCAAATTCAAAAGAAGCGTCGCTTAACGTCGCTTCGGCTTAATGCGATTGATATATCTGTCCACTTTCATTCGATGACCGGAAGAGAAAACCCCGACACTGGTGACGGTCTAACTAAACACTTCCCTGGAGCACGCCATTAGTGAAGCTCTAGCATCTCCACCGGCAAGCATAATCACACAACTGTATTCACGGTCTGTCCTACTATCGATTCCCAGAGTTTTCTAGCCCAGGGCTACCTGCGCAACAAGCAAACGGTAGATTTTCTTCTTCTTCGCAAGCAGTCTCCGACAAATACGCCGCGACGTGTACCCTGTAAGCATTCTGCTGTTCTATGAACCGTTATGTGGAAAATCGTTGCACACTCACGCTTCACTTCCACGGAGGAGCGTCGCCGACGGCAAAAATGGAAGAGGAGAAGGGGGAGATGGTGGGCTGGGAAGCGCACAGGTCATCATAAACGTTTTACGTCTTCTTAAGAATACATCTACCGCTCTGGGCCATAAATGGTTATTCGTGCCATTCCATTCATACTTGCGATTATATTTGTTCTCCTCTCGTCGAAATTCGGTTGCGCTGAAAGCCATTCAGACCAAAATGTGCCGGCAGAGTAGGTCTCCTACACCCCGCGGCAACGCCCACACTTCCAGCACTTTCACAGAGAGGCTATGTCTCATGCGAGTGGTATGGCTGACTTCCTCTCGTTAATATCCTTGGAGATAATTACTTGGATACTTCCACTCAGGAGGGGTTCAGAACTTAAGCTCAGCCACTCATCAGTCTGTTCAGTTTCAAACAGGCTAACACGCGCAGTGGCGAGGGGTCTGGCGTCAATGCACCGTGGAGGTTCAGAGGTGTTCATCCCTGAGATTTGGAAGACCAAGAGATTTAGAAAAGCGCCCGTTTAAGGGGTTTCTGGGGTATGGTAATCTAGATTACAGCCAATTGTTATTGAACTATGTTAATGTCTTGACCGTTGCGCGTGTGTACGATTTGAAACCAATAAACATTGTTCTTGCTCTATCTGGAGGCAGTGAGAACATGAACCTATGGCAGCAGCGACCCCTCTTGGTAGAATATAATCTCTTTCATCATCACCTTTCCTTTTTCTTGCCGTCTCCTTCGATATTTGTTTTTTTAATCGCCCCATACTCATCGCGATAACACTTTAAACGTTACCTCAATTGAATGAACGTGTTTTCAATACATACTTAAATGAACCAACCAATGTCTTCAAGACAAATGAGGTCCTAAATGTCAAATTTGGGCCGTGCCGGTAACCTATTTTGAAATTCCGTAATTATGCGGAAACCAGGAATTCACTAAAAATGACCTAGGGTCATGGAGAGAGGGCCCCACAAACGTTGTCTCCAATTTTAGGGTCAAAGTAATTCAAGGTCATTGACCTATGACGTGACAATATGACACATGCTTTCAATATCTTGCTTAATCCCAGTCGATTCGTGTGACTAGGAAATATTACACTGCGCAGTTCAAAGAAATGAAACAATCCTCTTTTAATGAAACAATAGGCCCCCACCAGGCGTTTTCAGTTACATCCATGAACATGACAGTGATAGCTGACACAATGCTTAGATAAGTTGGACGCTGGAATACAATGTGAAAAGGGCGAGGGGGGATATTTAGAAAACAATATTTTGCATACCAATTTCTGCAACAATATTGTTATAGTCGGATCCAGGTGGCAACGGGGCACTGCCCTCCCGATCAATACCCAGCACCCGCTGAAGGGCGATAGCGCCCGCTTCCTGAAATGTTGTCCCCCCTGCCAGGATGCGTCTATTGTCACCCTGCGATAGTATTTAGCGCCCATATGGTTAGTGATCCCACCCAAAAGTGGAGCTCCTTGATCCCTGACGCTCACAATCATATGCCTTCTCGCCTCGATTGAAAATACTGGAGCCGCTTATGAATTGTATGGTCATCTCCCAAAGCATGTAGTTATCATGGCTAGAGAAAACCAGTGTTATTAAGAAACGGGTATGATTGATTTCAATATTTCTTCACGCATTCAACCGAAAAAGTCAAACATGCGGCGAAAACAACACCATCAATCTGCCAAACACTTTGTCAAAGCCAGAGAGTGCCATCGGATTGCAATATGGTCTGTTCTGATTAATTTTATTAACCGACTGGTCGGTACTTACCCATCGTAATCTACAATTTGTATAATCATCCTAAAAACAGTGGCGTAAAAGAAGCAGCAAAACCTCCAACGTAAGAATTATTTCATTCAGTTAACGTTCAAATGGAAAACAGTCCCGCCTTGCATTAGGAAACGTTTCCGATTCCAGTGCAAACAATCGTTTAAGGCGGGTGTGTTAGGAAATGCAGACGACCCCCTGCCCTCTCCTCTCAATGTTTTAACACGCGCATTGACGGGGGTCTGAGCCACCTTCGCATTGACGGTAGGGGGCGGGTACCCGCCCCCTAAGATCTCGAGAACCACGGTAGGTAGCGAAAAAGGTAAACGGCGTAGGGCTGCCCATCCACTTCTCCATCGAAAACATTTAAACCATTTTTTGTCAGGTCACATTTAAGGTCACGGAGGTCAAAACATGCCCGTCAAAGGGATACCATGTAAATTTAGTTTTTCGACCATTACATCTGAACAAGTAAAGATAGAGCAAAACGACTTGAACTATATGAATCCTCTTAGCAAGCCAAATCAAATGATATATAATTTGACCTCGCTAGGTCAAATCAAGGATTTGACCTGACCTGAGGTCAGGTCAGGGTCAGATTATATAAAATGCATATCATTAGAACCGCAAAGCCCAGACGAGTCTAATGCAGCTAAAATAAATGCTCTATCACCATCCGTTACTGAGTTATTCCGTAAAAATCATTTTTCCCATGTATTTCCAATGGAGAGGTCATGCCTCGTGCCTGACCTTAGGTCATCGATATCAAAAATACCGGGACATATTTTAAAGAAATCGGTGGGGCCATTATGTGATATGAGTTTCAATCGAACAAGTTCACCCTGCTCCGACGTATGCTATCTTAAACTTTTTGTGAGGTTGGGTCACTTGACCTGTACTGGTGACCTGACCTGAGATGATCTAACCTTAAAACTTTCACAGAAGTTGTAAAATGATGAGGGAAAATGTATACCAAGTACGGCGCCGCTACGCGCCGGCGTTTTTCTGCTATCTCCGAAAAACCCGAGAGGGGGCGGGTACCCGCCCCCGTCAATGCGCGTGTTAAAGCGTTAGAAGCTGATCCTCGGGCTCCCCCAGTGTTGTAACCGCTAAGGGATACATGTACAGTGACTTTCGTCAAAACTCGTTGAAATAATTTCGAAATTCCAGAATCTGTTTTAATTGGGTGTGCTCAAATATCCAGTGGGGGTAGAGTATCACCCGGATATCGAACTGAAAGAAACGGGGTACGTGAACTAGGGGAACAAGTGGGTCATGCCCCCCTCCCAAAAGGAAGCAGAATAATCCTTTTTCTCTCAACCTCCCCCAAAAGTTTCGCCCATACCTAATTATATAAGAAAAGCTGAGAACACATGTTAACACGCGCAGTGGAGAGGATTCTGGCGTCAACACACAGTGGAGGGGGTGGTCCTAAAGTGACCCCCGAGATCTCGAAAACCAAGAGGGTGCGGGTACTCATTGGGGGTATGGGGACGACAGTGATCTACCTTATGGTCAATTTTCATTGGCCTAGGTTAATATCTTGAAGGTCAAACGAGGTCGTAAATATAAAATCTGGACCATGCTGGAGACCTATTGGGAAATGACGCGATTGACGGAACTGGCAGGAAGTACACCAAAATGGATTAAGGTCATATAGAGAAGGTCCCACACAATATTATCTGAAATTTTAAGGTCAATTTCATTCAAGGCCAATGACCTATGACGTAATAATATCACAAATTTGCAATAATTCACAATATTACTGGCACCATAGCCTTAGGGCAGGAAATGAGCTTTAGGGCAGGAAATGAGGGTCTGACCTTGACAAAAACATTTGTCCTTGACCTGTGATATTGACATTGACCATGAGAAGTCTTAGTCATGAAGTCACAGCATAACCTACGTCATACTGAATAATGTCATCTGGCCGTAATATTGAGTTCACCGACCTTGACCTATGACCTTTGCCTTGACCTTTGTGTGGGTTGAACTTAACATATGACCTGATTATATGACGTTATGATGTCCCCGCTCAGTCTACAGTGCAGGCAAACAGGTACGAGCGCGCCATTGCGATGGTCCCAAAATATAGGTCTGTTTTTGAAAGCCTATTAGTAAAAAAAATATTGAGCAATATACAAAATTCCTTCACTAATTGACGCGCTCACAAATTCTCTCAAAATTAACTGAGTATCGTTTTCCGGCGGCGAGTGGTTCTCCAGTCACCTCAGAAGAATAGGTGGGGGCACCTTAGGACCCCTTCCACTGCGCGTGTTGACAACACCCTCTCCCAGTGCCAACAATATTTTTCACAAGGGAAGTCATGTTGAGCTCTACATTCCCCGCTCACTCCCAGTTTTAAACCAGATTTTGGGCCTCCCAAGCTTGTCCTGGATCGGACAGTGGGTGCGAGTGTCGCGAAACCACATCCCCTGCCCTCGCAAAGGTACAGTCGTGCGGGTTGCCTATCGCACAGGAAACTGGCACCGACAGTACCGCATAACACTCAGACAATGCGGGTTGCATACCACTGCCCTTGTTAAGGAACGGGAGGTGGACCACATTTGCTTCCGCGTTGTGCCGCGCAGAGGTGAAAAACATGGACTCCGTCATTAGAAAAACACGTGGAAGGGGCAGGGGTACCGGTGGATCCAGGGAAGGGGCGAAAAAGATTTGCCCTTCCCCCCACAAACCCCGCGATATTCCTCGTTTTCTCTAAAAAAATATTTCCACCATGTTTGGCCCCACCGCCACCTCTGAACAGTAGGAGTAGATCCACCACTGGGCGGAGACAGTGAAGTTTCCTTACCCCTCTCTGTTAAAAGAAGGCGACTCCTCAAATATAAAACTGACGCTGGCAATTGTTTTTCGTTTTAGCCATTGAGGTAAAATATTTCCTAACTTAACAGCAACACAATTTCGGCTGAGAGGAGGGGCACCTGATTTTCAGCTATACCCTCCAGTTTCGACGCTGGGTCTGCTCCTGACCGAGTCCGAGGGCTTTGGACGCAGTAATGAGCTATTTAATTGCACCGAGGGGTTGGATGATCCTTCTTAACTGACTGGCCCCACCACGTAAGGACCTGGATGATATGAAAATAATCCAAACATATTCCGGACAATATGTCAGGACGAATTCATGAAGCGTAATCCTCATTTTGTTTATATCAACATTGAAGCGGCAGGGGCGTAGCCATGATTTCGCTCGGGGGGAAGGGGGCGGCGCCCCGTAAAGGGCCCCTGCGACAGCGCCAAAATGGCCCTGATGGGTAAAAAGGGCCCTGCTTGTTACAGAATAGTACTGAAGAGGGCTTAAGAGGGCCCTGTCTGGTAGGAAATTTAAAATTTGGCCACAAAGCGTAGTACGGGCGAGCCACGCTTCACGCAGCCCGTGTCCTCAGGGGGGGCTGTCCCTGCCGCCTCCCCCTTGGCTACGCCCCTGTGAAGCGGTGACTGGTATCCGAAGGCAATACAGCCACATTAGCTGTGCAGCTCATCTGGCCACCGTGCGGCTCAGCACCGCAGCTCCACAGCCCCGCGCAGCTCCCAACCAGTGGGAACACCATGCATGGCCTCAAGGCTCCAGAGGCCGGCCGCGCCTTATCCACCCTACGCTCTACACAGGGTCGTAACCACTTGAAAACAAATGTATTGCCCGTACCATATGTGTGGGGACACCATCTTCAGCACCAAAAGAGGATGACACCCATCTAGAGACTTCGATTCTATATGATCCTTAAATAAAATACAAGTAAGTGCTTAGCAGCCTCGTATCTTCTAGCTGTGTTATCAAAACGTCACTACCACGTGATAGCTCAGTGGGATATCTCTTGCAAATCATGTTTGAAATACCTACGCTTTCCCCAAGCAGACTTGGGAACGCAACCGAAAGGGCGATGGATGGCTTAGGGGAAAACATCCCTGTCTTCTAGCCACAGACCCCGGGTTCAAGACCCGGCGGAACCTGTGAATAAGTTGGTCTGATCCCCCAAATCCCTTCCAACAGGGTGAGAGTTGACGACGCCGTATGACCACGGCAGTTGGTGCGTCGTTAAGCCCCAACAGTTATTTGAACGCAATCGAAAGCTTCCCGCATTGCACCGGCATCTGTAATTTGACATGCCGGAAAATATGATATGGGTTTAATCACGACTTAGTGAGCAGTGGCTTGCTACCAATGAACCCCAAGCTGGTGAGCCAATTCTGCAGGGAATTGATTGCAGGGATCTCTGCATAGCAGGACGCAACTTGTTACGAGGAACTTTTTGAGGATGCATATAATCCCAGTGCCAGATTTTGGGTCCCTCGACGTCTTGTCACATTCCAAGCGTTAGCCCGTGAGTGCACTGGGCGGCCTCTGAGTGCTCTGAGTGCTCTTGCTATCCCACAACATGACTCTGCCGTTACCTTGTTCACGCGTGTTGACGAAGCCCGGCCCAATTCCAGGTCGAGGTCGAGCACCCATTATTGGTCATAGTGTGTGAAGAATGTGGCTTTCGTCTATTGTCTAATGAAGATTCTGATGAAGGGCTCTGCCCGAATACATAATCACAGTGCTCCATTTTGCATCCAGGATTGGAGGAGGCAGGCCATTTAACATCTCATCAAATTATAATTATGTTCGTCGGCCCAGCACTGATAATTCTATTAACTTTATGAACATCTTGACTCCGCATATGCTTGACTTAACTAGGCATTTAACAGCCACTGTAATATTCATTTTGTCAAACTCTACCGATCAATGTGAATGAGGCAACGACACGCCAACTTGCCGTACAAAGGAGCAACAAGGTTTCTCCCATGTATTAGCAATGATAGATACCCCTTTTCCTTTCCACGGCAGCGTCAATTCTTTAGATACAGCGGCTCATTGAGAGCCATTGCCCAGCACAAGCGTGACAGCAAACCTTAAGCGGAGACCCCGGTGCACAATAACAGACTGCACGCGACCTTTCAGACAATCATCGTTCCCTAGGCGTTAGCTCGGGTGGTCCTTGGGGACCTACACTTCGCTAAGTTAACAACTATTACAGCCACACAGACCTTGAGCGTATGAACTGACCGGTTTTCTATAGCTTATCTGCAGGGACACTGCGCCGCCACGAGTTTAAAAATGAAAGCGAGCGGTCAGCTGAGCACTGCAAATTCTCTGAACTTAGATCGCAGTGGGAATGTTAGCCGGCGCCCCCAGGTGATGCACACGCAGTTGCCACACACGACTTCACCCATTACCATGCCACATCGTTGTGGTTACAAAGCTATACCACAAAATATAGAAGAATTCATACTTGTATAATTGTGGAGACCTTAACTCTGGGCGTGCTCGAAAATAATACCCTACCCCTAATTTTCAGGGGGCCTATTTTTCCAAACAGCACAGAATCAGCTGGAAATTTACATAGTAGTGAATATGTTTACTTCTTGATAACTCTCCCAGAGATATAATATAGTTTCGTTAGTTAAATCCGAAAATGACAAGCCAGGGCCGGGTAATTTGCAGCATTTCCATGTCATTTCTGCTTAATCCTGGATTAAAAGGTGGGCCAAATGAGAATCGTCTTCTATTTTCCTTTCAGTTTAGCCTAGCAAACACGGACATAATACTCTTGAGCGGACATTTAGCCGCGGCATATGGCGCCGTTCTCACCGGTAAGTCGAGAGTGTTTTTCTCGTAGATGGCGCGCGCGCGGGAAGACCAGCTTCCGCGAGGATTCCTCGTCAATGAATTCGGCAACGCAGGGCACCGCCAGCAGGCTGGCACGCTGCGGAGACAGTACCCAGTCAGCACCCAGCGCCGAGAACACGGCAACCAGCTCACCAACTAAGGGGAGCGGTAGTGGAGTGGTCAGCGTAGGTGGCTTCCAAGCAGCCGACCCGGGTTCAAGGCCCGGCGGCTTCCCTGAACAAGGAGCAAGCTGGCTCCCGAGAAACCCTATCAACAGGGAAAAGCTGGAGACGCCGTATGACCCTGGCAGTTGGTGCGTCGATAAGCCCCAATAATAACTAGTATCACTTCGCTAACTGCGAGAAGGCCCGGCACCCGGGTCCCTCTCCTCCTCCAACTCCAGCTCACTGAACACGACGCGCACTCCACTCTCTGTGTGCAAAACACGCAGCGCACACATCCCCCTCGTCCTCCGTCCTACCTCAAGAACAAACTGTCCACTGCCGGAAACGGACGGGTGAAAACATTCGCTCAGTATGCACTGCCTGGAACATATCGGTTGGTAGGTCATAGGTTCAACAGACTGGCCAAGGGTAAACGAGATTTTTACCACGCGCATTGACGGGGGGCGGGTAACCGCCCCTCGGGTTCTTCGAAGGTGATATAAAAATGGCAGCACGTAGCGCCACCGTACTTGGCATACCTTTCCCCTCATCATTTTTACAGCTTTTGTCAAAATTTTTAAGGTTAGGTCATCTCAGGTCAGGTCACCAGTACTGGTCAAATGACCTGACCTCAAAAAAAGTTTAAGATATCACAAGTCGGAACAGGGTAAACTTATCCGATTTAAACTCATATCACATAATGGCAACACCGAGTTCTCTAAAATATGTTCCGGTATTTTTGATATCGATGACCTAAGGTCAGGTACGAGCTATGACCTCTCCATTGGCAATACATGGGAAAAATAGTTTTAACTGAATAACTTAGTAATGAATAGAGATAGAGCGTTTATTTTAACTGCATTAGATTTGCCTCGTCATTGCAGTTCCAACGATATGCATTTTGCCCAAACTTACCTTGAACTGACCTCAGGTCAGGTCAAATCCTTAATTTGACCTAGCAAGGTCATATTATATATCATTCGATTCGGCTTGCTGCGAGGATTCATATGGTTTAAATCGTTTTGCTCTATCTTTACTTGTTCAGATGTAATTGCCGAAACACCTAATTTACATGTTATCCATATTACGGCATATTTTGACTTCTAGTGACCTTAAATGTGACCTGAAAAAATGATTCAACTATTTTCGATTGAGAAGTAAATGGGTTATCCAACACCTCTTACCGTTTTTCGCTACCGAGCGCGGTTCTCCAGATCTTAGGGGGGTACTCGCCCCCCTTGTCAAGGCGAAGGTGCTCAGACCCCATCAATGCGCGTGTTAATGGTCATCGTAAGTAAACTATGAAAAACAGGTGAAAGAGGAACTGGGTTCATTTTATTTTAGTGTCCTTTTTCCAAGTTTCTTCAGCTGAAACTTAGAATTTATACTTTGTTGGTTTTTTAGTACTCCATGAAATTTTCCTCATCCAATAGCACTGGAAGTTGTCACCTATGCAAGTACCAGACAATGAGTGACATTACAGACCAGAGACACCAGCTCTGTCGCGGTTCAGGTTTTCTTGCAAACGAGGCAGCAACAGCCTTGTTTACCACAAGAAGCTTATCAAGGAACAAAGAGACTCGGTGCTTAAGAAGTCTTGATTGAAAAGAAGCGCAGCTTGTTTATAAGATAATGAAGCTCAAGAACAAACAGAAGGGCACGAAAAAAGTTTCAGACAAAATCTATGGTAAAAATGCCCTGAAACACTTCCCTCCAACAGGAAAAATAACACATTGTAACCCCTTGCACCCTATACGAAAGATAATTATGGTTAAAAGTAATACTAAATTATATATACACATATATATATATATATATATATATTCACCATTACCTTTCATTCATCACCAACGAAGTTATTTGTATTTTAACCCGCGCCCCACCGGGGGTCCGGCGCCACCTTCGCCCCACCGGGGGGGCCATCGATGGCCCCCTCTAACTCCGAAAATATGGGCGTTAGCGCAAATCTGCAAAGTGCAATAGAAAGCTCGCGTGAATTCAGTAAGAAATTACTTCGCATGTTTTAGTGCTCAGGTCAATGGTTTGACCTCCAGAGGTCAAATTAGGTCAAGATCGGCTATTTTCACTCAAATATGCAATGCTTAAGCAAACTGGGTATAACTCGTATGCCATTAGAGCTATTGAGGTCTCGTAAATCACATTTGATAGCAAATTGCCAGTACTTTTCCGCTATGTGGAACGTAAAGACCTCCCGCCAGTGGTTTGACCGCCAGAGGTCACCTCGTGACCTAATATGACCTGAGGTCACGAAAGATCAAAAAGTGACCTTGCCGTATATCAAATGAAAGCCAGTGACAAGACAAACACGATGGTGTTTGTTTCACCGCTCTAGCTCAATTAGGTCAAAAGTTATTGTCAAAATACTGTTTTTGACCTCTGGTGACCTTGGATGACCTTGGAAAAGTCAAAGGGCAAATATGACCCCTGGGATCCGTGAAAGGGTGTCCAAAAACGTTGTTCTGAGCAGTCTGAGTATTTGCAATCATTTTTGTGGCTTTTATATCATGAAATAGCTTTTCCCCATGCTTTTCCAATGGGAGAGGTCGCCTCGTGACCTGACCTCAGGGCACGAAATCGAAAAATCCCGGATATACACCTTGTAGACCCTGGAGGGGTCATGAAGTGTAGGAAGTTTCAAATCGATCGACTTTGAAATGTAGCTCTTACAGAGCTCTAAAGGTGAAGTGAGGTGACCTTGGTTGACCTCGTCTGGTGACCTGACCTTGGGTGACCCGGGGTAAAAAATTTCAGGGATGATGTGAAAATGATGCAGTGAGAGGTAGAGCCCTCAACCGCGGTGCTGCGCCTCGTCGTTTTTCTGCTATCCCGGAAAAACCTTAGGGGGGCCATCGATGGCCCCCCGGTGGGGCGAGGGTTAACACTGCACTTCACGGTGAGATGATGCAGTTCACTTTTACAGACACAACTCAATGCTCAAAATTACCAAGGGGTTAATTTAAAATCACAGGGTTCCAAAAGATGTTGGGCGAATTGCTGGAACAGCACGCTTTAAACACTTCCGCAGTGCGCAGTGCACTGCACTTCTCGCTGTGCAGAGATTGACAAGAGTAACAAATTTTGGAATAGCAAACTTGTATATGAAAAGGTTATCACAGGAATTCATTATATTGGACCATGTCCAAAATTTCTATATTTACTTTTTCTATCACCTGCACCATATCCTTATCACTTAGTAATTCAATCTACTAGGATATGTGTATTAATCGTCGCCACAGTGGAGCCAAAACCGTACTCAGCACACCTTAACATTTGTTTGGGGTCATTGCTGGACGCTGGGGTGCCCATTCTAGCCATGGCCCCCAAAGCGCTGGAGGGGTGCCAAACCATCTGTTGGCCCCTAAATGCCGGATACATTTTTAAAAAAAATTTACACTAGGTCTGTCGAGCAGCAAAATATTCGCTCCCCCCAGGAGAGCGACCATGTACTTGGAGAGGTAGCTTATATTAGGTCTGGCTAGTACCCAAATATCACGTCCCCGAGGGAGGATAGACAGACATGGGTTTGCACCCGTCCCAAAACTCGGGTCTGCGTCCGCCCCTGTTTGGGGTTGAATGACGCACCCACTGCAAAGGATTTACGGCGTAACCAACTCTCACCCTGTTAGCAGAGATCTGTGGGATCAAATCAATTTATTCAGAGGCTCTTAGTACACCTTAATGGTTGAGATTTTGCCCAACATTTACATTCGTTTCATGTCTGAGTCATCTTATGTTAGGTCACCAGACCAGACCAAGTGACCCCTCCCCCTCGTGGCACCATTTGATGTAGGTTCAAAGAAAATGTGGCGCTTACATATGCAGTGGTATCGGACCGGAGAATTTCATGCGATGGAGCATCCAGAGGAATCCCGTGTTTGATATTTTATCTGTCCCAGAGCTACCATTGGCGGAGATACAGGGTGTACTTAGAGCGAGCGTCGGTACCGTTGGCTCTAGCATGGCCTCACCCCGACGAGCAGCCACCGCCGCCAGCAATTAGACTCAGCCGAGATCCCTGCGCTATACGTATTACGGTCATGAAGCCTTATTGCGCCGTAAAAGGCGAGGCCCGAGAACAATGAAATATAAAACCAGGAATGTTCCGTATGCACTGTGCGACTAATAGCTCAGTTAGGATTTTCGGAAGTTGCCATATTTCATATCGTATATCATTCTGTTTTATATATATATATATATATATATATATATATTAACCCGCGCCCCACCGGGGTCCGGCGCCACCTTTGCCCCACCGGGGGCCAGCGATGGCCCCCTCTAAGTCCTAAAATATGGGGGTTAGCGAAAATCTTCCCTTTGACCTTGGAGAGTTAAAAGGGAAAAAGAGCTCGCGTAAATTCAGTAAGAAATTACTTCGCATGTTTAGGCGCTCAGGTCAAAGGTTTGACCTCCAGAGGTCAAGTTAGGTCAAGATGGGCTATATTCACTCAAATATGCAATGCTTAAGCAGACTGGGTATAACTCTTATGCCATTAGAGCTATTGAGATCTGGTAAAGTGCATTTGATAGACAATTTCCAGACATTTTTCCGTTATGTGGAATGTAATGACCTCCCACCAGTGTTTTGACCTCCAGAGGTCGCCTCGTGACCTCATATGACTTGAGATAAAAAGATCAGAAAGTGACCTTGCCGTATATAAAATGAAAGCCAGTGACGAGACATACACAATGATGTTTGATTCAGTGCTCTAGCCTGGCTAGGTCAAAAGTTATCGTCAAAATACTGTTTATGACCCCTGGTGACATTGGATGACCTTGGAGAGGTCAAAGGGAAACTATGGCCCTTGGGATCCGCGAAAGGCTGTCCAAGAACGCTTTCCTGAGCAAGCCGAGCATTTGCAACGGTTTTTGTGGATTTGAGATCATAAGAAAGCTTTTCCCATGCTTTTTCAATGGGAGATGTCACCCCATGACCTGACCTCAGGTCACAAAATCGAAAAATCCCGGATATAAGCCTTGTACACCCTGGAGGGGTCATGAAGTTTAGGAAGTTAGAAATGTAGCTCTTATAGAGCTCAAAAGTTGAAGTGAGGTGACCTTGGTTGACCTCGCCTGGTGACCTGACCTTGGGTGACCCGGGATAAAAATTTTCAGGGATGGTGGGAAAATGATGGGGTGAAGGAAGAGCCCTCAGCCGCGGTGCTGCACCTCGTCGTTTTTCACCTATCCCGAAAAAAACCTTAGAGGGCCATCGATGGACCCCCGGTGGGGCGAGGGTTAATATTTCGGCACGATATTTTTCCTCAGGCAATATGGAATGGTTTTTGGAGAATGGTTTTTCCCAAAGTCGTAGCATCTTAGGCCGTTTTCGAAGATCAAGTCAAAAATTTCGTTCTGTGACTTTTGACGGGCCATCTGGAGCTGCTTAAGCAAGTTTTTTGGGGTATAACTCAGAGAGTGTTAAACAACTCAGCGAGCAATGGTGATCGCATCTATGTTTTTGTGTCATTGTGTCTGTGGTGTCATTCCCAATCCCTTGATGTGCATATATAATAATGACTCTATTGAGTAAAAAATAGCCTGGACCTGACCCAAGGTCAGGCCAAGATCGATGCCATAGGGAGCCATAACGATCTTCAGCAAAGAGCAAAGAGCCCTAATAGAAGGAAAACAGGTATTTAAGTTATTCAGCAGTTGAAGTAATCTGGTTCCGAGCGGGGCAAAATCTGAAGGGCTGGGGATCACTCAGATACTTGGGAGTAAAAATCGTCTCCAGTTTGCATGTATGGAAACGCCCTGATCGATACTGAGCTATCTAGAGCCATCAGAACCTCCGCAGAGTCATCTGGTCGAGTGCTTGCTTGGTATGTGGAGGTGGGTAGGATCAGCGGGTGACGGAGGGTTTTCAATGTTGGCTGCAGCTCCTCTCACATACAGATGAGGAGACTGTAGGGCTTTCCTCAGTACTAATAGAGGCCATGTAGTTCCACTCCCGCGGCAATTCTAATTAAAATCATTAATGAATGCTTATCCTGGTATGCCTACAATCCACCCTCGCCCCAATGGGGGATTTCAGATCCCTGGATGATAAATAGATGCAAACCCCTGGATGATAAATAAATAAACCCCCTGATAATAAATTCGCAAACCTGCAAATATCTAATTAGTAGATTTAACACGCGCATTGACGGGGGGCGGGTACCCGCCCCCTCGGGGTTTTCGGAGACAGCAGAAAAACTGCGGCACGCAGCGCCGCCGTACTTGGTATACCTTTTCCCTCATAATTTTTGCAACTTCTGTGAAAATTTCAAGCATAGCTCATCTCAGGTCAGGTCACCAGTACAGGTCAAGTGACCCGACGTCAAAAAAGTTTAAGATAGCATAAGTCGGAGCAGGGTGAACTTATCCAATTGAAACTCATATCACATAATGGGCCCACCGATTTCTCTAAAATATTTTCCGGTATTTTTGATATCGATGACCTAAGGTCAGGTACGAAGCATGACCTCTCCATTGGTAATACATAGGAAATATGGTTTTTACTGAATAACTCAGTAACGGATGGTGATAGAGCGTTTATGTTAGCTTCGTTAGACTCGCCTTGGCTTTGCGGTTCTAATGATATGCATTTTATATAATTTGACCCTGACCTGACCTCAGGTCAGGTCAAATCTTTGATTTGACCTAGCAAGGTCAAATCATATATCATTCGATTTGGCTTGCTGCGAGGATTCATAGAGTTCAAGTCGTTTTGCTCCATCTTTACTTGTTCAGATGTAATGGCCGAAAAAAACTTAATTGACATGTTATCCCTATGACAGCATGTTTTGACCTCTGGTGACCTTAAATGTGACCTGAGAAAAAACTGGTTCGAATATTTTCGATGGAGAAGCGGATGGGCTACCCAACGCCGTTTACCGTTTTTTGCTACCTACCGTGGTTCTCGAGATCTTAGGGGGGCGGGTACCTGCCCCCTCGTCAATCCGAAGGTGGCTCAGACCCCCGTCAATGCGCGTGTTAACCAGTTTCCCTGTGACCAACTGAAACATTTTTAGAATTAGGTTACTTGATCTGGCCTGGTGACCTGACACAAGATGGCCCACTCTTTTCAGGTTTTGGAAAATTTTCGCAATTTATTAAACGCAATGTGAGCCAAGTACGGCGGCGCTTCACACCACCGCTTTTTTGCACAGTTTAAAATCCCAAGTGGGTTTTCAAACACACCACTCACGTTTTTTTCGGCGACATCGGAAAACGGCGGCGCGAAGCTCTACCGTACTTGGCACAGCTGATCCCTGAACGATTCTAAAAAGAATAGAAAATTTAAAGTTTGAATGATCTCGGGTCAGGTCACCAGGCAGGCTCAAGAGATTTCAGCTAAAAAAACTTTAAGTGGTACCAGTGAAAGCAGGTTGAATCTATTCATCTCATAATAATATCCAACGATGGGCCGACCACGTACCGAAAATTGTAGTAACGGATTTTTGTGTATATACATGACCTAGGCACGAGATCAGATACGAGTCATGGGGAGACGAGACGATCGAGTCATGGGGATTCGAGTCATGACCTTACCATTCCAAATAGATGGGAAAATGGAAATTGATAAAAAAACGCTATGTTTCTTTATTTAGATCCGGCTTAGAACATCTTCTCACACTCGAAATCGTAGCACCTTAGGTATTATTCAGTGTTATATTGAATGAGTTTGGATCTGTGACCTCTGGGAGGCCATCTGGGAATACTTCAGCAGGTTTTGAGACTTGGGTACATAACTTGGCCGGATAAGATGGTAAAACCTTTATTTTGATATAATTACGTTTGAACTATTATTTCGAGTCTATTGACATGCATATTGACTCTTTTAGGTCAGATGGTGACCCTGACCTGACTCTAGTTCAGGTCATTTTGTTTTACCTAGAATGGTTATATCGTATATCATTAGATTCGTCGTAACGAGAGGAAACGAATGATGCCTAAAAAAAATTGGCCCTAACTTATCACGCGCAGTGGAGAGTGGTCTTGTGTCCAGTGGCGGATCCAAGGGAGGAAAAAGACATTTCCCCCAAACGGAAAAGCTCGGGGCAAATCTATGTTTTTGCCCCCCCCAAAGTGATCGACCTCCTTTTTTCCCCACTCCTTTTTAGTTTATAAGTAAGATTTTGGTACTTCAACTCTCAACTTCAAACAGAACCAGTTAAGTTCAGTGTAAATATTTGACCTTCGACTGGAAAAAGTATCTCGAGCCCATATTTTTCTTGCCGTGACGTCTTTTTCTTGCTTTTCGCCTCGAATACCCAAAATCCTACCGGCAAGTGATATTCTAGCACAACTTTCACGGCGTGACGTTTTCTTTTCTTTCTTTTTTGCTTTTTGACTTTTTACTTTGGTTTGCCCCTCCCAAACCGACCGGCTAGATCCGCCACTGCTTGCATTAACGTACAGTGGACGCATGTTGGGTCTGTGAGTGTGTGTGGGCGAGTTAGCATGCTTTTAATTGTGTGCCAGTGTCGTTTATGCCGTGCACCTGTTTTAAATGTGTTTTATGTGTGATCACCTTTCTTTTATTGCTTTTTAGGCTTTCTTGTGATTTTACACCTTTATCTTTTCATCTCCTGCTGCACCCAATTGACGATGGAATATGAAAAGCCTCGCCTGTATGAGGATGTTCTGAGATATACATAAATACATACATACATACATACATACATACATACAGTGGAGGGAATACTAAAGTGAGTCTGCTACATCTGACAAAACAAGCGATCAACACTACATATTCGTCATATCCATTCACATGACACGCCAACTACACAGTTACGCGAAAAGCTTCGGGAATAATCGCCTCCTTAATATTCCTCCTACATCTGAAAGACACGTCTGCGACGATACCGTGGAACCTCGGACACGTCTCCAATCATCAGGGGAGATAAATGACAAAACCACTCCCCGGCAGTAGACAATGACGGTAGCTACTGACGCCGACATCGCGACACGGCTGTATAATGGTGTTTATCGGAAACACAACGCCCGGTGGCGTGGCCAGACGCTCTTCTTGGGAGGAGGTACGGCAGCACGAGTTAAGTTAACTGCAAAAAATAGTGGAACAAAAAGACCACGAACACAAAAATGTTGAGTGCAAAATGTCCCGTATACTTCTGAAGAAGAAATAACGACCAAGTTGGTTTCAAAGCACCATGACCGCTTGCCTACAGCACTGGCGAAGTAGCGACTATCACCACTGGCGATAAAGTGGAAACGACTAAAAAACCTATTTATATTCTTGGCGTATAGTACCTGGGCACTGTTGCGATCCAGTACACTGGTCGCAACACCAACACGTTGCATTTTGTTTTATTGAGTCATTTTTAAATGAGTTCCAGTCTAAACTCAATTGTGTTTCATTTCAAAGATACATAAACAATCCCAAACAAAGTCACAGTATCAGTGGCTTCATCCAGTAGCGTCAGGTCACCTCAGTGATGACCTGACCTTGAATGCTTAGACGATACCGGTATGTGTTGCCGATAGCTTTCGAATGACATCTGTCAGTTTGATCTAGCTCCTGTAGGGGGATCTAGCCTCCTATCCCCTAGCCTCCTATTCCATATCATACCCCATGTTAAGTATGGGTACACAGTGTCTGAGCCAGCACGCGAACATGACAATGTCAGAAAACAACGATACAAATTCGTGAGTGTTGAACTACTCTTTGGTTGAAAATACCTGTATTTGAGCAGTGTTACTCTCCAGAGCATTATAGAGGATCGGCATCACATCGGAGCAGATTTCGTCCTTGGGCGTCTTCTCCAGAATGACGTGAAGGTTCTCCAGGAGTGTCACCGTTGCCTGGATCGACTTGGGCCAGCTAAATATACACCTGGGAGCATAGGATGAGCACGTGATTCCTACAGTACTGAGTTATACTTTCATTATAGCGCTATGTTTACGCAAGCCATTATTTACACCGTTTTATAACATACACGATATACGCTATTTTACACGCGCATTGGCGGGGTCCGAGCCACCTTCGCTTTGACGGGGGCGGGTACCCGCCCCCTAAGATCTCGAGAACCACACTAGGTAGCAAAAAAACGGTAAACGGCGTTGGGTAGCCCATCCACTTCTCTATCGAAAATATTTGAACCACTTTTTCATGTCACATTTAAGGTCACGAGAGGTCAAAACATGCCCCATAGGGATAACATGTAAATGAAGGTTTTCGGCCATTACATCTGAACAAGTAAAGATAGAGCAAAACGACTAGAACAATATGAATGCTCGCAAAAAAGCCAAATCGAATGATACATTACTTGACCTTGCTAGGTCAAATCAACGATTTGATCTGGCCTGAGGTCAGGTCAAGATCAAATTATATAAAATGCATATTATTAGAACCGCAAAGACCAGGCGAGTCTAATGCAGCTAAAATAAACGCTGTATCACCATCTGTTACTGAGTTATTTCCATCAAAACCATTTTTCCCATGTATTTCCAATAGAGAGGTCATGACTCGTACCTGACCTTAGGTCATCGATATATAAAATACCGGAACATATTTTAGAGAACTCGGTGGGCCCAATATATGATATGAGTTTCAATCGGATAAGTTCACCCTGTTCCAACTTATGCTATCTTAAACTTTTTAGGTCAAGTCACTTGACCTGTGCTGGTGACCTGACCTGAGATGACTTAACCTTACAATTTTCACAGAAGTTGTAAAAATGATAAGACCAATGGTATGCCAAGTACGGCGGCGCTACGCGCCACCGTTTTTCTGCTATCTCCGAAAATCCCGAGGGGGCGGGTACCCGCCACCTTCAATGCGCGTGTTAAAACGCACCCCACTAGGGTCCCTGGCATTACACACCCCACTGGGGATGTATTTTCCCTCCGTACCTAAGTTCCCAGAGAAGCTAAAGAAAAGTTCCAGAGGGCGTTCAAAAGTTCTTAACGACACGAATAAAAATTATAAGCACTATTTCTTATGTCAGGTCAATATTGACATCTCTCTCTCTCTCTCTCTCTCTCTCCCTCCCTCTCTCTCCCTCCCTCTCTCTCCCTCCCTCTCTCTCCCTCCCTCTCTCTCCCTCCCTCTCTCTCTCCCTCCCTCTCTCTCCCTCCCTCTCTCTCCCTCCCCCTCTCTCTCCCTCCCTCTCTCTCCCTTTCTCACCTGAACCTGGGAAGGATGATGGTCTCGTATTCCTCCTGACTGATTTCACTGATGATGTACAGCACCGGCTGAAGGACAGCAGCCAACACCTCCTGGGTCAACATTTCTTCTCGCAAACAAGGCCACACGTGCTGGAACCAAAGCTTCTGAAAAACACAGCATGCACGATTCAAATCAAGATGGACCTGGCTATGCCAACAGCTGGTAGAAAACTAAAGAAAATACATTTCGTTTATAGAAAGGTTGGGTTTTCACTCAGGTGGGAGATTAGGTCCTGGAACCGCTTCACCCCTGCGCAACGTGTGATTTTTAAAACTGCCTTCTCAAAACCGAGCAGGGACGGTGAAGTAGCACTGCTTGCAAGCAGTCTTCAATGTTCGTATCGCCTGAAAGTAAAAAAAATTTTTTCTCCCCTATTTGCGTTCTATTATCCAGAACTGAGGCACATGAAGTACCTATCCGGAGGAAACATGTGGGTATTACAGGGGCCGCTTTTGGCACTTTTGTGAGGAACAGTGTTTACAGGAGGTTAACAGGTTGTGCCGAGGGTTCTTTTTCCAATTTCCCAATCTAACTAAGGATGTGTGGGGAAATATACGGAGAAAGGAACCAAAAGCAAGAGAAAGAGCAGCACACAGCGAGAGAGAGAGAGCAGAGCCAGAGCCAGAGCGAGAGCGAGAGAGAGAGAGAGAGAGAGAGAGCGAGTCGTGGTGAAGACGAGAGTACCGATATATTATCGTTTTGCACTCGTAACGTTAGGTCAGTGTGTGAAAAATACTTCAAGCACAAGCACGCTTCTGCAACTAAGCTAACTCTGGCCGGCAGTGGCGGATCTAGCCGGTCGCTTTGGGAGGGGCAAAGTCGAAAAGCAAAAGAAAAAACAACGTAACGCAGTGCGCAATCGAGATGACTTACTGGTTGAATTTTTGGGTATTTGAAGCGAAAAGGAAAAAAGTCACGGGGTGAAAAATATGGGCTCAGGATACTTTTGTCGTATCCAAGGCCCCATATTTCCGCCTGGTTCTGTTTGAAATTGAGAGTTGGAGCACCAAAAGCTTGCTTTTAAACTAAAAAGGAATCGGGGAAAAAGGAGGTCGATCGCTTTGGGGGGCAAAAACATAGCTTTGCCCCGAGGTTTTCCGTTTGGGGGGCAAATGCCTTTTTAACCCCCCCTGGATCTGCCACTGCCGGCCGGTGTTCGTATTTTAGCAGCTAAACCCCAACTCAACCCAAAATACAATCCACAAATACACAACGATCAGATACTTTGAGTAAGAGGTTTGATGAGTACGGCAGCAGTGTTCATCGCCACGACCGCATGACTGAAGGATGAGTAAAACAAACACCACGTTGGTGAGTTTCACATACTCAAAGTCAGGAATCGTACTCAACATAGGACTCGCAAGTGTTTTAATTTGACATCGTATTGGGCAAACGATCTCAGAAACCTAAAAAACTCCCAGGCACTTCTCAAGTGAGCCAGGATGCCTGGGTAATCCATTCAGAGAGTCAGCTACCCTGACACAACACGCCACATTCAACCTTTGACGCCGTCTAACGAGAAATGTTGGATGCTCTTTACCTTTCCGCAGGATACAAGTATCCTATATCTTCTAACCAGATATGAAAAAATGTGTGGAATGCTGTTTGCACCAGTTGGATGGAGCGGCACGTGTTACATTCATTAAACGAGCAGATATATCAGTCTAGCAATGCATGAGCTGCTGTGATGCCGCGCGGCCGAGCAGCTTATATAAATAGCGGTACATTACCAGAGGCATACACTCCAGCAGTGTAGCATTTTATTTCTTGCCGACGGGGCATTTAAAATTCGGGGAAATAATGGTCCTGGAAAGTTCAGTTCTAGGAACCGGATCAATCCAGGCCTTAATCTCCATACGGCCTCTGTGAAACACCTAGCAATTGCAGCGTGGGCTTAGTCAAACACCGGCTACAACGTACCCAGTCTCTCCAGCCGCTCTCAATCTACGGAGAGACTGGTCAAATATGGCAGCAGCCACATGCCATATATCTTGGTGTCCGGGATAGTTATATACGAGCCCAACTCCAAGGATGACAAACAACTGTCTTTAGCAACAACACAGACATCCTGGAACTCAGAGCAGGAAAGGCTCGATGTGTGCTACTCTTGGAAGTTTACAAAATCTTTTCGTCTGATATCTGACGCCGGAAAACTTTCTGAGGCTTCAACAACGTTCTGTAAAGACAACTGTTGGTGAAACAACGGCACCGAATGGAGTGTGAGCATGTCCCCGGCGGATGTTAGGTATGTTTAGCTCCAAACATATTTCCGGTGTAATTCATGTCATTTAATTGGTATTTTTACAACAACAAAAATTGTTTGACATTCAATATGGCTCAGCATGGTTTGATGTTGAGCGAATACTAGAACACAAATTATCACCTTTTTTGAGCTTAGAAAAAGGACATTTTGACATTCGCGTGCACCTGTATTGATTGCTTTGATGTTGGGCACAAAAGTGTTCCTCATTGTTGGTGTATAAATCACAAGAAGAGATGTGTCTGTACAAAAAAGTACGCACAAAACGACGTATGATCAAGAAGCAGAGGAAGGAAAAGAGAGAGAGAGAGAGAGAGAGAGAGAGAGAGAAAGAGAAAGAGAGAGAGAGAGAGAGAGAAGAGAAAGAGAGTGAGAGAGTGAGTGAGTGAGTGAGTGAGTGAGTGAGTGAGTGAGTGAGTGAGTGAGTGAGAGAGAGACTTATAAAATAACTCACTTCGTTTGGGAAAACGCTTGGATGAGTGTGAAATCAAAAGTTGATTTCATCATAGTCATCACCATCATATTTTAGGGTTTTGGGACGCATCTCCCGCGGTGGTAGGCATGCGCTAATGTCAAACTTCATGAAAACGCATTATTCAGTTTCCAACACAAAGTAGTCGGCAAAGGCTGAACCATTCGCGAAATATATAACTTTTTACAGCTGAAATGTATGCCACTGTACATTACGTAAAGACATAAAAGAAAATTAAATCCCAGTAGTGTGTTTTAATAGCCGAATTCAACGGCCACCCCCACTGTACAAAGAAATCGTAATATAAAACACCTTCGCGACGTTGCTTACCCTGGGTATGTACGGCAGCACCTCCGGCAGCGTATTGCGGAAGAAGTTGGTCTTCTGTCCCGGGTCCTTCATGTTGATCACGTCCAAGAACTGCAGCGCGTGCACGGCCGGGTCACTGCCGACAGCGGAGCGGAACTGCTCCAACCGAGGGCGTCGCCACCCTCGACTGAGCCTCCCTACCCGCCCGCCCCGCGTGAGCACAGTGAGGCGATGCAGCCCCTGTTCGAACCGTCACGGCGCCGCAGTTACCTTTGGCCCTGAGATGCATGGGTAGTTCGTGAGGCTTCGTGATGGTAGAACTTTCGTGAGGCCAGTGATGGTAGAACTTTCTCAGATTCTGGGACTGACTTTTGCGATCCTGGATCGTCACCTGCGGCTCGTTATGAGCAGCTAAACCCGAGTCAGAGACGTGACAGCGGAGTGAAACAGGCCTGTATCCGGCTGCTGCTTAGCAAAGGTGACCGTACAAATCCTGCAAAGTTGAGGTCAATCTCGGTTTTGAACCTTTGGATTTTTTCTGTGAAAATCTGGGACCTTTCCATATTTATCATGTCTGGAGGGAAATCACATTGTGTGTACCATACAATATGGATTTTGTTCTGACAGCTCAAGAGAAGCAGCAATGCTCGAAACGGTAAATATCCTCACAGAAAACCACAGGAAACCACTAAAATCCTCCCGCGAGGCTCGATTGAATGATTAATCATTTGAAATCGTCGGTCCAAATCCTAAGAACGACATGATCTAAGGTCAGTTCAACGTCAGAATAGGTTATAATCCAAGTTATGGAGACCTGGCCTGATATGACTGTGGCCTAATGTATTATCAGAAGTTGCAAAAAAAACTGCGTACAATTTTTCACCAAGTACGGCAGCGCTGCGGGCTGCCGTTGTTTGGCTATCTGTTTATAGCCTTAGGGTTGAGGAGGGTACCAGTTCCCGTACCGGTGCGTGTTAAGAATATAACCGTAAGGATATTCCCTTTTTCAATAAAGATACACATGTGATTCCGGCCTCTCTCCTAGCCACAGCAATAGCCAGGCTAGTGTCTTTGTGAGCTACAAAGGTTTTAACAGCAAGATAATGCGCCACAAAGTGAACAGCGGGGCGATGGAGATTAATGTTTGCTACCATAACCATCGGCAATTGCCCGGGTTCAAACGGCCGAGCCGGCCGTTTTGATTAAGCCCGTCCTGTTATCGGACAAAATACACTCAATCTGGGCGGCCAGGCCTTCTAGCAGGCCTGTCCACTTTCAATATAGCTCTGTGTACCGCTACTCGGCCTTATTGCCACGACCGCAGGCTATGCGATTAGTTTATGACCTTTGCATCGTCATTGCTGTGGATTGATTCCCGAACGGACGTTGAGATTAGGTGGTATTTCTATCCACTGATTGCCTGTCTGCTAAGCCTTCAGGAAACAGCGTAAATACATACCTTCAGATAGACAACAGCAGACATACATACCTTCAGACAGGCAAAAACGTACATAAATGCATACCTTCAGACAGGCAACAGCAGACATATATACCTTCAGACAGTCAACAGCAGACATAAATACCTTTAGGCATCAGAGTATACAACATTATACCGTCCCAGTATTGGTACCTGGAAATAATGTAAGCCTTTGGGATATTAAATTCTGATTTGGAAATTCAATCTACAAAATCCGACCAACAATCCATTTCTATTCTACCTCAAAAAGTGAGTGTATAAATATTTCTGCATTGGGCTGAAATTTATTGATCAGGTGTGCCGCATTAAGACTCAGGGTGTCGCCATCGCCATTTGAGCGGTGCAAGGGGGAGGACCTGGTGGCGGAGACCTTGTCCATTTTTCCTCCGATCATGCAGCCAGACACGAGAGTGAAACGTTTTTATTGAATTACATTGCCAGGGAACCTCACAAAAATATCAAGGAGGAGTTTATACTCTTTATATCACCCCCGATTTAAGTGCAAAACCCAGCATTGATAAGTGTATTTTCGATCAAAAGTCGCGGGCTGAGCCCAGTCCAGCGGAAAGTCCACCTCCCACTCCTCCAAAAGGTGACAACCCTGATTAGCATCTCAGTATTTTCAAAGATAGACAACACGATGCCTCAAAAGATAGAAACAGCGGGTCAAAACAAACCCATTAACCCTCGTCCCCTTCAAACACCCCCCAACGGGGTTTCCGGTGGCGTCCAAAAACGTACTTGGCATATCTGGCGTACGTGGTACACCTTATTCTTGATCATTTCTGCAACTTTTCTCAAACTTTTAAGGTCTGGTCATCTAAGGTCAGGTCACCATTGTAGGTCCAAAAAAGTTAAAGATAGCATAATTAGGAACAGTGTTAATCTATCCAATTGAAGCCTATGTCACATAATGGGCCCATCGAGCGTTACAAAAAAATCCGGGATTTTTATATCGATTTCCTTAAAAGTCGAGGGCCGACAAGAATCTAAGCAAAACACTTTCGTTGGATTCGTGTGATAAAGAGATGAGCTCGAACTGTAGCACTCATAAATTAACAATTTTTTTGTCCTAAGCTAGCAAGAACATCAGGCTGCATTCTATCATTATATTAATCATTATGCTCATTATAAACCCTGTCATTAGCCCTACAACTTAACACGGTTATTGCGCAAATACCTCTAGTTGGTTTATATTGATTCTTTGAACCAAAACAAAGACATTAATGCTCTTTTCTTTGCTATTGGTTAACCAGTTCCCAAGTTATAAGCGGTTTCTGAAATCAACATAAATTCGCCTCTTGTGGTGCCCTCCCCTTTAAACGCGACAGCAGATATGGATATGGTTCAAGCTTGAAACAAGAGCAGAGGACGGCAGCACGATATTCGCGACTTTTTCTATTTTGTTCGTATTAAAACTGGTTTTGGAAATAGTCTGAGGTCCCACCCGACCCCAACCAGTGCGGTACCGCCTTGGCGGGTACGCGGAAATCCCAGGTAATACCGAGGATAGCGTAGTTAGCTGACCCAACCCACTTGATGGCAGAACGCCCCCGACATTGGCAGAGGGGGAGCCAATCCGGCCATGCCCCCCAAAGCACTGGAGGGGGACCAAACTATATTTTGCCCCCCCAAACGCCGGAGAAATTTTTGAAAAAAGTGTTTACACTAGGTCCGTAGAGCAAAAGATATTCGCTCCCACCCCCCCTCCCCCCAAGAGAGTGACCATGTCGTTGGAGAGGTAGCTTATACTAGGTCTGTCGAGCACCCAACTTGCACGTACCCCCTCCAGGGAGAGAGGCAGATATGGGTTTGGCCCCCAAAACTCGGGTCTGCGTCCGCCCCTGGCCCCAGACTGGTACGAATGACTAAAAGTTGATACGAGAACGCATCAGGCAAGTAGAACTGGCCTGAGGCTTCTGAACCGACCTGAAACACCGGATCGGGAGAATGCATCTAATCATTTATGGACGATCTGAAATACTAAGATACTGAAATACTGAAATACTGAAACTGGGATTTCAGCAGCTAGATGTGACAAATCTTACCACGCGCACTGACGGGGGGCGGGTACCCGCCCCTCCCCCCTCGGGTTGTTTGGAGATAGCAGAAAATAGCGGCGCGTAGCGCTGCCGTACTTGGTATACCTTTTCCTTCATCATTTTTACAACTTTTATGAAAATTTTAAGGTTAGGTCATGTCAGGTCAGGTCACCAGTACAGGTCAAGTGGCCCGACCTAAAAAAAAAGTTTAACATAGCATAAGTCGGAGCAGGGTGAACTTATCCGATTGAAACTCATATCACATAATGGCCCCACCGAGTTCTCTAAAATATGTTCCGGTATTTTTGATATCGATGACCTAAAGTCAGGTACGAGGCATGACCTCTTCATTGGAAATACATGAGAAAAATGTTTTTTAACAAAATAACTCAGTAACGAATGGTGATAGAGCATTTATTTTAGCTTCATTAGACTCGCCTGGGCTTTGCAGTTCTAACGATATGCTTTTTATATAATTTGACCCTGACCTAACCTCAGGTCAAGTCAAATCCTTGATTTGACCTAGAAAGGTCATATTATATAGCATTCGATATGGATTAGGATTTGGATTTGGATTCATGTGGTTTAAACCGTTTTGCTCTATATTTACTTGTTCAGATGTAATGGCCGAAGAACTGAATTTACATGTTATCCCTATGACGGCATGTTTTGACCTCTGGTGACCTTAAATGTGACCTGACAAAAAATGGTTCAAATATTTTCGATGGAGAAGTGGATGGGCAGCCCAACGCCGTTTACCGTTTTTCGCTACCTACCGTAGTTCTCGAGATCTTAGGGGGCGGGTACCCGCCCCCCCGTCAATGCGAAGGTGGCTCAGACCCCCGTCAATCCGTGTGTTAAGTACTTGATGAGGGAGAGCAACGGGCTTTCACAGCTGACCTGAAGTACTTGCAGCGGACTGACCTGAAGTACTTGATGAGGGAGAGCAGCTGGGCGGTAGGTCGCTGGCGCGGGTCCCTGTTGAGGAGTCGCACCACTGCCTCCTGCAGCGCCACTGGTATCTTGCTGAGCACGTTCTTCAGCTGCTCAGTCAGCTGCCGGCGCGCCAGTTCGGCGGTAAACCAGGGCCCGGACTCCGTTATTGGGAAGTGTGTAAAGGGAATGTTGGTATACTGACCCCAGAGGACCTAGTTGTAAAAACATGATCAAGCGAGAATTTGAACTAGTTCAGATGCACCTACTTTGTGGCATTAAGTTTCATGCAAGTTTTACAAGTTCCTGATAATTGGAACCATTCCCGAGTGGAAAAGGGAAACAAATTGCAGGGTTGGTGCGGGAGATGCTATCCTGTTTTCAAGTCTGGCTTCATTGGCAATGCAAATTAATGTTTTTAAGCGTAACTGAAACCGTTTCAGAGCCCAGAATATGCACTGAGACGTTTGGGCCATAGGCGGATCCAGGGAACAAAGGGGCATGTGACCCCTTTGATAAATAATTCGGTACCCCTATACTGGACCGCGTTGTGTCATGAAACGTCTTCAACGCCCTCAAGAGGTGTTGCTTCCCATCTCAAAACTGCACGATACAGCTATGAGCGCTCCTGCGATGTGTGCCGACGCTCCCTGAACGGAACAGAGCTAAACAATAGTGTAACTGAGGTACAAGCGACATCCTCTTCAGAAAAAAATTCCCCATCAGCATACCTGGATCCGCCTCTGGCATGGGGTGACAATGCTTACTAAAACTGAAAAAATCGTACAAAACGTGAAAAAAGTTATTTGTTTGTATAACTTAAACCGAAACAAATCGTTTCTCCCCATCATCCTCAAAATGCTGATAACCAGGCCTTCCAAAACTATAATACTTTTATGTCATATGGGATCAAATTTTAACCCGTATCAAACTGGCATCCGATTCGATACAGTTAACCTGATTTCGGAAATTCAGGGCAATTGTTTGCACCCTTGGTTTTTCGAGAATATCTCGAAACGGCTTGCGATAGAATCTTTGAAACGGTTCCTGACTTTTCCTCAAACTAGTACAGCAGGACTTTGACAATTTCAAGACTTACGTATCACCCTTACCGCGGAGCTACGGCTGTTTTGAAGGTTCTATCCACGAACCCAGTATTATCAAACTGCGTTTCTTTGTAACAGGTAGCCGTGTCTGCTGATCTGATACCAGTTATATGGCTTCGATCAAAGAGCGTCCATTTTATGCCGATGATATGCATGCACAGATTGTCACCATTCGTATTCAGCGAGGGGTCGCTGAGCAGGCAGTTCCAAAATGGGGGAATGTTATCAAGAAGACTAAACGTTAGTAAGTGAGAAGACTGCTTACGCTGGAGCTGAGCAGATAAAATTGGGTTATGAAAATTCAAAATAGTTATAGCCCATTCTAGTTACCAGGGCGTGTCCAGTCACGACACGTATTTTCAAAATTTATATTGCCAGTATCGACCGCCACGACGCAGTGTTGAACAGGATGAATACGATGATCACCCCAAGTCGGCACGAGGGCTTGCAAGCGCTGGTGTCACCTCTTTTTCCAGAGCTGCCATGGGGGGTAAAATTATCAGAAAAGTTCATCTAGTCGAGGGACTAGTATACTCATGCATACCAGGCTCATATTGTTTGGTATGTATTTTACCCCACTGTTTTAACTTTAACTGCATCCGCCCCTGATGAGTTTTCACCTTTTTCTCATTTATTTATTGTCAAGATGCCAAGCAGTATATGACGGCTTCTAATCCGTGTAACAAAATGCTTTTAGGTTGTATATATTTCCCCTCATAGTCCTGGTCCTGGAACTGCCATTGAATTTCGAATTTTTACGTAACTCGAGTATATAAAAATTTTGGGTCAATTATTTGTAAATCTGAACTAGTTTTGTGAAAATCGTTCAACAGAGACAAGGGTTATGGAAAATTCTAAACAATATCACAAAAATTGTATATTTTGCACGACTTTCTCCTTAAAAATCAAAATTTCTGACCTTTTCCTTTTTCAAAAACGACGTTCATGCTGCAGTTGGAAGGAATCTATAGCACTTTGAATTTTCAAAATCGGCCGGTTAGATATATAAGATATATGTAGCGAATATATATCCCCCTTGCCGAAATAGCGTAGCCGGAGCCTCACGTAAATAGGTTATTAAACATCATATATATATATATATATATATATATATGTGTGTAAGTGTGTGTGTTAAGCTGAATCATTGCACGGTTAGTACTATATATATAGCACATATTTGACAACAAATTGACGTGTCACCCTCCCCGTCTGGCTGCGCACGACTTCAAACTGCTTCATGTAGGTAGTGTTGCTGTGGTTGGCTTCGATCAAAGTAGCGTCCGCCGTTGAAAACAGCACAGATCACCATTCCCAGCGAGAAGAGGTCGCTGACTGGGCTTCCTGTGGACGTTGTCTGGATCTCTGAGCTGAGCAGAGATACGGATCAAACGGTAAGCCCCGCTAGCGCATGGACGAACGTATGCAAGAACGCTATCTTGCTTCGACGGACACGCAGTGTCGAGCAGGATGAATACGATGATCAAAGTGGGCAACAGGGCGCAAGCGCTGGTGACTCTTTTTTCCGCGCTGGGAATTCAGAGACGCTCGATCTGTGGATAGAAACAAATATAAGGCTCGTGTGTTTGTCATACAAAAACGTTAAATTTATACATAGGACGACTGATACTATATCTTTATAGATGCGCATCGTCAGCGGTGCTATTTTCGTATCCTAGACGTAAAAGCGCACGTATCTGTTGCTAAGGGGAATTCCTGAGACAGGAGCTACAGACCGTTTCAGGCCTGGCATTCACCGTCGAAGAAAGCGTAAACCACAAGATCTGTTTCCTTGACGTGTCCATCGATGCCTCCGATTCCAGCTACGTCAGTGATGTACATCACAAGAGGACAGATGCTGGAAAATGTCTCCATGGAAGAAGCGAATGTCCCCAGAGGTATAAGGAGTCTGTTATCCGGGCTTGCGTACACAGAGCATTAGAAAACTGCTCTTCATGGAGCCTTGTACATCAAGAGCTAAAGCGTGTGAAGCAAATGCTTGTAAATAATTGTTTTTCACTATCACTTATCGACACCATAACCAAACACACGCTAGCTAAATACATAAATGTAAGACAGAACACACCCACAGCAGAAACCACAGATAATAATGACACAGCAGAAACGAATGCTAATAATAACCACACAGCAGAGACGGAAAATAATGGCACTAAACATGGCCTATTCTATAAAAACACCATGTCACCAGGATATCAGGCTGACGAAAAGGCACTCAAGACAATCATCCACACGAACTGCAAACTCAGACACCCCAATGACACCATATCGCTTAGCATCTACTACAAATCACCAAAAAAACATCAGCTTTCATCATGAAAAACAGCCCAACACAAGACCAGACACCAATCAAACAAACCAATGTCATCTACTACTATAAATGCAGCATTGGAGACTGTGCGCTCCAGCCAAGTAGTGGATACACTGGGAAAACAACCACCACACTCAGCAGACGACTAACAATGCATTTACAATCAGGGGGGCCACTAATGCACACTGATAAAGTTCACGACAAACCACTCGCACGAAAAACACTATTAAACAACACGACCATCCTCGCAAAAGAACATAACCCACGCAGACTTAGAGTTTTAGAAACCATTCTGATCAGACAAAAACAACCATCAATAAACCTTCAGACACACGCACGAGGTATACTCACATTATATAAAGGTAGCAGTTTGAGAGTGTGATTCGTAATATGTGTTTGTTCATGATTCGCGTAAATACCTATTGTGTCAGTTGTTAGTTCTTATCTTAATCAAAGCTGATATTTGCGATCTGTTACAACTGAAAGTGCCGTGTGGAAAACATGTTGATATTTTGAAGGAATAATTTTCAAACTTGGAAGGGATCATAATATAATTCATTCTTCACCTTTTCACCAAACCATAGACTGCATTTTAACCCGCGCCCCACCGGGGGTCCAGCGCCACCTTCGCCCCACTGGGGGCCATTGATGGCCCCCTCTAACTCCGAAAATATGAGCGCATTAGCGCAAATCTGCAAAGTGCAATAGAAAGCTGGCGTGAATTCAGTAGGAAATTACTTCACATGTTTTAGTACTCAGGTCAACAGTTTGACCTCCAGAGGTCAAATTAGGTCAAGATCGGCTATTTTCACTCAAATATGCAATGCTTAAGCAAACTGGGCATAACTCTTATGCCATTAGAGCTATTGAGATCTGGTAAAGTACATTTGATAGGAAATTGTCAGTCCTTTTTCCGCTATGTAAAACGTAAAGACTTCCCGCCAGTGGTTTGACCTCCAGAGGTCACCTCGTGACCTAAGATGACCTGAAGTCACGAAAGGTCAGAAAGTGACCTTGCCGTATATCAAATGAAAGCCAGTGACAAGACAAACACGATGGTGTTTGTTTCAGCGCTCTAGCTTAATTAGGTCAAAAGTTATTGTCAAAATACTGTTTTTGACCCCTGGTGACCTTGGATGACCTTGGAGAGGTCAAAGGGCAAATATGGCCCCTGGAATCCGTGAAAAGGTGTCTAAGAACGCTTTTCTGATCAAGCTGAGCATTTTCAATCGCTTTTGTGACTTTTGGATCATAAGACAGCTTTTCCCCATGCTTTTCCAATGGGAGAGGTCACCTCGTGACCTGACCTCAGGGCACGAAATCGAAAAATCCCGGATATACACGTTGTAGACCCTGGAAGGGTCATGAAGTGTAGGAAGTTTCAAATTGATCGAGTTCGAAATGTAGCTCTTACAGAGCTCTAAAGTTGAAGTGAGGTGACCTTGGTTGACCTCGTCTGGTGACCTGACCTTGGGTGACCCGGAGTACAAAATTTCAGGGATGGTGGAAAAATGATGCAGTGAGAGGTAGAGCCCTCAACCGCGGCGCTGCGCCTCTTCGTTTTTCTGCTATCCCGGAAAAACTTTAGGAGGGGCCATCGATGGCCCCGGTGGGGCGAGGGTTAATGCCTGAAGATAAAAGTGTGTGACTCTTGAAACATAGCACTATATATATATATATATATATATATATATATATATATATATATATAATATAAACGAAATGAAACCATGAAATACCTTATTTTTACCTTACCTATGTCTTTAGGATCGGTCCTTAACAATCTTAATCCAGAGGAAGGAAACAAACAAGAACCATCGAAAAATATCAAGAAAGCTAATTTACGCGAAAGCTGCTGTGACATTTAACAACATATGTTTAGATATATATATATATATATATATATATATATATATATATATATATATATATATATATATATATATATATAAGTTAATGATGTTAAGGGAATTTAAAAAACTAATTTATAAAACATTATATTCTACGCACAATACTTATTGTGTATGTGCTATTCAATAAAATACGTATTGTGTGATACTGATAGTGATACGAAAGCGTTTTGTGGTGCAATATAATGTTTTTATAAATTAGTTTTTGAAATACGCCTAAAAATCATTGTAACTTATTTTTAACTTGACATATATATATATATATATATATATATATATATATATATATATATATATATATATCTATATATATATATATATATTATATGTTTATATTTTCATATAAACCAGCAATCTTTAACACGCGCATTGACGGGGGGCGAGTACCCGCTCCCCCTCGGGTTTTTCAGATGTAGCAGAAAAACGGCGACGCGTAGCTCCACCGTACTTGGCATACCTTTTCCCTCATCATTTTTACAACTTTGGTGAAAATTTTAAGATTAGGTCATCTCAGGTCAGGTCACCAGTATAGGTCAAGTGACCCGACCTCAAAAAAAGTTTAAGATAGCATAAGTCGGAGCAGCGTGAACTTATCCGATTGAAACTCATATCACGTAATGGGCCACCGAGTTCTTTAAAATATGTTCCGGTATTTTTGATATCGATGACCTAAGGTCAGGTACGAGGCATGACCTCTCCATTGGAAATACATGGGAAAAATGGTTTTTACTGAATAATTCAGTAACAGATGGTGATAGAGCGTTTATTTTAGATGCGTTAGACTCGCCTTGTCTTTGCAGTTCTCATGATATGCATTTTATATAATTGTCCTTGACCTGATCTCAGGTCAGGTCAAATCCTTGATTTGAGCTAGCAACGTCAAATCATATATCATTCGATTCGGCTTGCTGCGAGGATTCGTATAATTTAAGTCGTTTTGCTCTATCTTTACTTCTTCACATGAAATGGCCGAAAACCTTAATTTACATGTTATCCCTTTGATGGTATGTTTTGACCTCTGGTGATCTTAAATGTGACCTGAAAAAAATGGTTCGAATATTTTCGATGGCGAAGTGGATGGGCTACCCAATGCCGTGTACCGTTTTTTCGCTACCTACCGTGGTTCTCGAGATTTTAGGAGGGTGGCGGGCACCCGTCCCCTCGTCAAAGCGAAGGTGGCTCAGACCCTGGCAATGCGCGTGTCAAATACCAAGCGTCTATGGTTTGCGCTTCAGTGCTTTCACCCGCTGTTGAGGTACCTCGAACATAAAACCATCCGACAGCTGCGACGGATGCATTACAGCTGGTGCGTGCAAAACGTCAGGTTTTAAATGTCGTAAATGTAAGCCCTGTCTTTTTTGTTAAAGCCTCACTTAAACAAAGCCCACCGTTGGGTAAGTCCCGATGCCTGAGGCTGTTGGGGATGTGTGAGCGATCTGATATTCTGCAGTTTCAGTAAAAGATCCCCGATTCCAGCTGAAGGATACGGTCCATATCGATTTGTGTCATCACGGGGCAATTACAGCTCGAAAATAGCCGTACCAACAAGAGAGCCAATCAGAGCTGGCCGCTGCAGAGGTCGTGCAGACGTCGGAAAGCAGCCTGGGGCAGACGGTCCCCAAATAAGCATCAGCCACTGCCGACTATGGGCTGACAGCTCCACCGAGACACCGGTCCAGCCGTGACCAAAAACACCCTGCAACTTACGGCTCCGGTGGTATAAAAAAACAAACGCCATTAGGTAGGCAGGCGGGAATGTCTAGCCTGAGACAAGCTTTCAGAATGTTCGAGCACCATTCTGCTTGGTAATTTTCCGGAGCATCGGAGCATGCTAGATACGGAGAAGGCATCGGGAATTATCCGAAAATTGGTAGTATTCGGCGTTTATCGACTTTACACAGTCCTAATATAAAGTAATATCCACATCTGACGTACCAGTTGTCAAAACTCGTATACAAACAACAAGTAGGTATCTCTTTTTGAAAAAGCCTTGACGAGATGAACCGATCGATAATTGTCCAAAATGTCAATACAATGCATTTATAATGGGTGACAGAAGTTTGACATTATTGCTACCTTTCCGTTTTCGAGTCCCTTCATGAACACAGTTTAACGCTCCAGAAACTATTTCCGCTCTGAAACACGTCCATCGCAGTTGCCTTTTACTTGTGTCTGGTCACGGTAGAAATGTTGAAGGATTCACTGAATGTTGGCACCATGGCAAGTTTGCGCCGCAGTTGCAAAGTGAAATTGAAATACTAATCCTGGACATTGCGGTGCTTCAATTTTTTTCATAATCTTCGTCCCACGTAGAGACACCTCGGAGCGTATTCACACCGGGTGCTGGACCACAGACATGTTTAATATCCGTCACATGATGACGTGTTTTGAGTCTTTTCAGATGTTGATGAGGTGAAAGTGACTTAGATGTGAGCATGATTTTTGTGAGTCCCATGTGGGAACACCTCAGTGCGGACTAGCACCGAGTGCAGGAATAAACATATGCGGGAGGTCTACTCAGTATACATCGAGCTCTATTGGGGGAGATGAGGCAATTGTCGATATACGTGGGCAGCTCTTCCAATCAACAGCGCGGATGTTTATTGAGTTTGGCCGTGTATTTATAGTTTTTTTCCGCAGAAATAACTTTACTCTAGGAAAAGGCAGAAAGAACACGATGAATATACATTTTCCCTGATATGCAAAATCGGCCCTTCAGCTGAGCTTCCCGGTTCGGATATTCTAGCCCAGTATTTGGCAAATGACTCTCGGTGGGGCAATGCAGTCCAGCGCCTTCTAAATACCCGCACTGGAGAGGGTCTGGCACTAACGCGCACTGGAGGGGAGCCTGGTAGCCCCCGCTCTGAGATCTAAAAAAAGATCCGTAAAAACACCCGTTTAGGGTGCTTGACTCTCACCAACAGAAGGCGCATTTTTCAAAGCGTATCCTGGTCTTTTAATATCTGACTAACGGAATCAGGCTGAAGGACTAATGACTCAAATCAGGTCGGAATATATATTTATAGTGCTCTTTCGTTTTCGGAAAAATAATAGCCTAAACATAAAAAACATAGTGATAAACTAACAAAAGGCCCAAAGTGTGATGGTATGAGAGTAAATTCACATAGAAAGGCTTTCTGGGGGCCAGATGCCCCTGACGAAGGCCAGGAAAGCAGCTGGCCAGCGCGTGTTCAAACTAGCAGACATGACGAGGAGCTCCGTCCAAACAGCACTGCCGCAATAGACGCGCCTGGTCGAAACCCGTCCATCAACCCGCATCATCATAATATTGAGGCGCATCTTTATAAAAAGAAGAGAGATCTATCATATATTTTACGCACCGAGGTTGCGTGCTTTCGATGAGTAATGAATACTTGAATGGGCCCAGAAAACTTTCATCTTTAATTGGAAACACTATTTACAACACTAATAGGATTATTTGAATACTTTTCTCACTGCTCGGCCTGTTTTTGCGCCGATGTGTAGAAAACAGACGGAACATGTTGAAAACTGCAGTGTTATTTGGTTTCAATTTAGCGTTGTGCCACCCGCCGCATTTGTACAAACAGAGCAAATTAAGTTCCAACTCGACAGGCTGGAGCAAAAACATAGATTACTTTGGCTTAGATGGCGGTCCTTACATTTCCCGGAACGCTTGGATTGTTCAGATTTTCTTTATCTCACTATAATAAGACAACTTTCATTCCATTCGTGTGCGAATAACGCTAACTCAGTATGAAGAGATTTGCATTGCAGAATCATATAAGAATATTTAGAGGCTCTGCCGTGACTTGAACCCGGGACCTATCGGCCAGGAGACATCACTGTCACTCAATGGCAGTATTTGGGTGTAAGTTTGTTAGCATTTTGAAAATGTGCTGTCTTCACAGTGGAAGCTTGATGCTTCATATACGCAAAGAAACTGCCCAGCATTCAAAGAAAGGGTGATCCCGAATGCTTTGAAAATGATCTGACCTCAAGTGTTTAACAAGGCTTTCAGCAGTTCGATAGCCCAGGACCCATTCATTGTCTCAGCCTAATTCCTTTAAAGGAATTATATGGTATATTTACGAGAAATGAAATGATATATAATTTACGTAAAACATTTCAGGCTTCATATTCGTGTTCTCTCAGAACTCATATTTGACAGATCAACGCTTCATGGGCGTACTTCTTTTAGAACGCACTAATCTGACGCTCCCTTCCATTTCGAACCTAACAGCCGCCGCAAGCTGTTCGTTGGTATTGGAGCCGGCGTGCAGGTAGTCAAGGCTACGGGATACCAAGCTGGTTCAAGTTCTGGAGGCTTTTAAAGTTTTCTGAAAGTAAAAATGTAACTTATGTTTTGAATATGATATTTCAATAGTTTTTACTTCTTAATTAAAAAAACAAGAGTAGGTTTTTAATTCATATTTTCACGAGATTTAAAAAACGACTTTCTAAGAAAGTCATGCAGTACTTTGCTTTATATGCCCACTCAAATACACCCACCTCCCCATAGGGTTGAGCTGTACATTGTATCCAGTGCTTAAACGCTAATGCCAGCGTTTTATGTTGCCAGGGAACTTGAACGGAGGGCTGGGGCCAGTGGCCGCGGAATGTACTCTCAGCATATCCTATTGGTCTGCAGGTGGTGAGCTATTGGACGAATGATTTAAGAACAAAGGGCTTTGCGGCGTGCTCTATCACTTAGCTATATCAGTTCAGATGTCATTTTAAAAGTGACACATTTTCTTTAGGCATAGCGGTTAAAATCGTGACTTCCAGAGAACATTCAATTAGCGTATTGAAAAATAGCTTTAATGTCATACGATCAAAGAGCTAGTGCATTGCTACCTATTCCCTCTTCCCAGAAGCATGTGCATCACTAAGCCGGCAATCTCCTCCCATAAACGTTGAAAGTAGTGGGGCATGTCGGCGTCCGCTCCAAAATAAACGCAAGTGCCTTCAAATTCCAAATTGTACGCAAATTTTCTCCATGACTATACTAGAAAATAAGATGCGTTAAGGCGTATCCCCTCACACTACTTACCTATGAAGTCTATGTCGGGTTGTGCCATTTTTGGTAGCCGCGAAGACCAAGCGTTACAATGGATGCTTTCCGTGCCATCCTGATCACTAATTTTCTCTGCAAACACATGAACAGGTGTGTTAGTTAAGATTGATGAAAGAGTAGAACAATTTGGAGGCCTGCTTTCTAAGTTGCCTGCATAAGCAACTTTGGTGGCCGTTTTTACACAAAATATACAAAGACATTCAATTCAGAAATGTACGCACAGGTAGATGAAAAAAAAAACATTTAAGGCAAACTCATCAAATTCATGGAAATATTGTTCTGAGGAAAGATTTACCTCAGCATGCAAAGTTAACTGGTAAGAGCACCACCACTTGCAAAATTGCGGCGATGGCTTCATATCTCCTCTATGTTTGTGAGGTATGGATCTATGTATCTGTGGGGTGCCCGGGTACACCTAATGGAACACCCAACTAGTGTTAGAATATTCAGTAATTATTGTGCTCCAAACTTTAAGAACTTGGGAACTTTAAGAACTTAAAGAACTGGTTTTATGCAGGTTTGCAGACTTGCCGCAAGCTTAAAACACCAATCGTCTACAAAATATCGACGTCAGTGCCCCCTCCCCGCCCCCCCACCGCTATTTCAGCCTTATATATGGAGATTTTAAAATACCAAAGCAGATGCATCGAGAAAACGGTAATAAAGGTTGGTTAAGATTCCTTAACTGCAACGCAAAATATATAAGTCATGACTCCACGGGATATCTGAGACGATTTCACAATTCGTTATGACTGGGACACTACGCTGGCATCAACATCCTCCAGTATAAATTCTTACATATGCAGACATTTCAACCTTAGTGATCTTGAGAGGAATCCAAACTTTAAGTAGTTCCTCGTAATAGCCACACAAGTTCTGCATTGCGTTAGAAGAAAAACAGGTGATTTGCAATTTAAACGAACGCTCATCCCTGGACGAAAACTCGAGCCAAACATTCCAGCCTGTCTTGCCTGAGAACTCGAGCCCGCCTAGTTTCCAGGTGCCCCGCTTGGTGACAAACACGCTGGCTGGACAGACGTTGCCGTGCAGGATGTGGGCAGAGTAGTGCAGGAACGAGAGAGCCTCCGTCACCTGGAACAACCCACACCACCAGTCCTGTCACAACAGCTGCGGGTCCCCTCGTCGTCCAGGAGAAAATGAGCATGGGCACTTGCTCTACTCTTGACTAATCATGCATCCCCAATACGGTTTCAATTGTAATCAATAACAATATGCTGAGCTTAGGCTAGAACATAGCGGGAAAGCTGTATGTGGAGATCAAAACTACTTAGTGTCTGATATTACTCTACAATGAGAAATAGGCATAATCAATGGAAAATGATATACATTATATACTGATTTAAAAGTAGCTAGGCCTTCACATACCCATCGCTGAACAACACAATGCTATAGCACCAACATTTCACCACCATCTGTTCGTAGACAGCCAGGCGAAAGGCAAACAGGCAGTACTGCTCCGTCCGACCGACTGGAGTAGTTAAAACCGGACAGGGGTATCTATCGCTGGATCCGGTCCCTCCAATAAAACGATGACAACACCTCTGACCACAGCCAACACCGCGGTCAGAAAGCAGCCCGAAAATACAACCGCTCCTGACTGAGGGGTAAGCGGTGCCGATGCTGTCATCCTTCTCAATAAACGTCGTCGTCGTCACCGTCTGGGCCGGTCCAACGACGCTCTTGACAGCCGCAGCGCGTCCTCCGACCGCCCTCTCCAGCCGCAATTTGGTGATTGGACAGAGAGTGTAGGTTCTCGGGCTGGGCCCCAAAATTAAACGTGTTTACGTCGGCGGTGTGTTTTGTACTTTGTATCTGATATACTTGTCAGATACGATCACGGTGTGGCCCTTTCATGTTCATGTATATTTATTACAAACACTTGCACTCAATTAAGTAGGTTTTAAGTGCTCTTGTGATGAGTATGAGGCGATTAAAAACTAGTGAAGTTGGAAATGAAGCTGAAAATTGCAAAAGGCTGGGTTATAAAACAAACTCAAATGTGATAGCCAAGTAATTAAGCCTTTCCCACCTGTTAAACACGCGCATTGACGGGGGGCGGGTACCCGCCCCCTCGGGTTTTTCGGAGATAGTAGAAAAACGGCGGCGCGCACGCTGCCGTACTTGGTATACCTTTTTCCTCATCATTTTTACAACTTCTGTGAAAATTTTAAGTTTAGGTCGTCTCAGGTCAGGTCACCAGTACAGGTCAAGTGACCCGACCTCAAAAAAAAAGTTTAAGATAGCATAAGTCGGAGCAGGGTGAACTTATCCGATTGAAACTCATATCACATAATAGCCCCACCGAGTTCTCTAAAATATGTTCCGGTATTTTTGATATCGATGACCTAAGGTCAGGTACGAGGCATGACCTCTCCATTGGAAATACATGGGAAACATGGTTTTTGCGGAATAACTCAGTAACGGATGGTGATAGAGCATTTATTTTAGCTGCATTAGGCTTGCCTGGTCTTTGCAGTTCTAATGATATGCATTTTTATATAATTTGATCTTGACCTGACCTCAGGCCAGATCAAATCCTTGATTTGACCTAGCAAGGTCAAATTATATATCATTCGATTCGGCTTGCTGAGAGGATTCATATAGTTCAAGTCGTTTTGCTCTATCTTTACTTGTTCAGATGAAATGGCCGAAAAACTGAATTTACATGTTATTCCTATGACGGCATGTTTTGACCTCTCGTGACCTTAAATGTGACCTGACAAAAAATGGTTCAAATTTTTCGATGGAGAAGTGGATGGGCAGCCCAATGCCGTTTACCGTTTTTCGCTACCTACCGTGGTTCTCGAGATCTTAGGGGGAGGGCGAGTACCCCCGTCAATGCGAAGGTGGCTCAGACCCCCGTCAATGCGCGTGTTAAGTAATATCCTAAGCTCAATATGTGTGGCAGATAGGAGGTGAATATTAGATCATTCCGACAAAAATACGACCGTGCGAACAGCCAAATGTCATTTCTGGATGATGTATCGAATAACAAGTACGTCAAAAATACGGTTTTTCACTGAGGTCTTTTACCTACGATAGTGCACCAAAAACACTTAATTCACGATCACAAGCCACCAACATGTGTTCCGCACGTTTATTGCAGGTACACGATACACACAAGACAAGGCACGAGTCAGAGCGAATTTGGTGGCGAGCCGAGGGAACAAAGAACAGCGAGCGAAAACATGGGGAGGGAAATAGGAGTGCCGAGCTAATTTGAAGGGGATGAGCGAAGTGTGAGTGCCGTCTGTCATGCTCGAAATACGAAAAATAAGAAGCGCCGCGAGCCGCGGCCCGGGGAGCGTTGCGGGATGGATCTTTCTTCGGTACCATCCGGGGAATTGCGTGAGTGAGCGCCGCCTCACCTTCGTGGATGGTGTTGCGAAATAAATTCGTGCGCCATGAAGTTGACCGCGGGAGGCCTCCTGACATTACCGGCGCAGGGGGCGACTACGACGCACACAGATCCGCGGAACGGGGGCAGCGGCACGGCGGCGACGCCTCGGCGGCGAAGCATCACGGCAGATGAGGGGCTGACCGAGCGATCGCATCGCCCGGAAGCGCACGTGGTTTAGCACGGTAGTCACGAGAATTTCATTAACTGGCAGCAACACGAGACGGGGCAGGGTGGGAGAGAGTAGAGATTGTTCGGGGACCAGGGAAGACGGGAAACAACTTTATTGATACACACATCGCCAAGGAATAGCGGCTAACGACAATTCATCAGCTAAGCTTCCAATGTTGTGCCTAACAAATCTTTAACAAATATATAGCTCATTAGTAATAAAGTCTCCCTTTAAGTCAGGCACTGGTAAGGCACACCTAGGCAAGGCGGGTGAAATATCACATTAATAGTTCCATAACATGCTAGTCCCCACAGCATTACGCGGCGAATATATTGATTTGCTCGAATAAGTCACAGGTGGCTTAGCAGCTCACAGACCTCTCCTTACCATCACTGGTTAGCCTCAAGTCGCACCATAGAGTCATTTGGTGAGAGAGATCACTGCCTACACGCCAAAGGAGGGGGGTAACGGCGCAACACACCACCATACCTCCGGCCCCGCCCAACATGGGCGCCAGCTCACAACATCAACTCCAGGAGAGGCGGATGCCAGCCGCCAGAGACATCCCTCAAATAGACGCCTGTGTCACATTCCATTTGCCGTGCAATACGGCTCACGTCACCACAGCAGCCCGCAATGTTTTACCGTCTATAGAATGGCTCCAGAGAATCAAAGGCAAATGGGGTTTCTGCCCCACCCCCCTCCCGCCCCATGCCCTATAGCAACATCAGCCCATCACACAAGGGCTCCAGCAACCACTTCTCAAGAGCCTCAACAGCTCAATCTCACAGAAGATCTCAACTACCCCCTCTGTCCCCTGCAGCTGCAGCAGCTCGTCTCTCAAGTTCTCCTATAGCCCCAAGCTCCCGCAGCCCATTTCACGATGGCTTCAGCCGATCCGACCTCCAGCAGCTAACCACAAGGGAGAAGCCCAGCTTCCCGGGCTGACAGGGGTGAACCAGTGCTCCTGGGAAACCAGACTGCTGTGGTGACGGCGGGAATGATCAGCTCACCAGCCGTACATACCATCAGTCACTGACGTACACTTAAACTCAACCCGCTCCACGCACGCGCGCACAGCAACACAGAGCCGTCCCCCCGGCGGCACCCCGCAGACATCACTGCCGGCGCATCTCCGGTACAGCAACACCACCTCCGCGTGAGGGGTCGCTCTGGCTCCCTCCCCACCAGCCAGACAGCTCTGGTTGGCTTTTACAGCCGCTAACGGCCCGAATTAACACTTCACGTTATCCCGACTGGGTCTAAAGCTTTGAAAAACGGAGCGGACTCCCCACCTCCTCAGTCCACACCAATCAGCGCTGGTTACATCCGGTCGGCGGGATCACACAAAGGCCGACAGCCGTTTTCATCCGCTTTCCGAGATCAAATAAGGACCAACAGCCAAATGCTGCCGGTTCGCAGTACAACCGGCGGGCGTCACGACCAGAAGAAAGGTCGGACTCAGTCCGAGCTGTTTCGGAGCTTGCCCGGCCAATCAACAACGATCTGTTAAAAAACCGCAATTAGCAGTGCCAATACATCCCACAGTCCAAAATGAAGTAGCTTGCTAAAAATATATATTCTAGCTTCATGTCTGGATTTTGTAACCCAATCAAATATAATCCTGCTGCCTTAAAGTCAACACCACCGAAAACGCGGGGGGGACTTTCAAACTAGCCAAACTTCAACCTGCTCCTGTTAACAAATAATTCCCTCTAAAAGCAAAATTCATATAATTTGGCATCATTTTTGCCTTTCTCAATGGATGGTTGCATAACTTTCCGATTTCTCCCCAATTCGACTGAAATGTGAAATTTTCAGATGATAAGTGGGGCCCGTCTCCCCATCGCGTAAGCCAGCGAAGCTTCAGGAATCCGCTCAGACACCAGATCCGTGATACTCTCCCATTAGAAGCCCCGGCCGACCCAGCTGAGAGCCGGGGTCGCGGTGTGCGTGACAGCGTGCCCCGGCCGCCCCCGCCGACACCTGTTGGTGTGGCTGGGGTGCGAGCGACGCGCACCGGCCAGCATATCGACCCTGTACCGGCGGCATCGACCTGCCGGCCGCCAGCCGTGAGCCGGCTGTACGGCTGACAGAGTTACAGCCGGCCATCACGGCATCTCCTGCCTGACCGGATATCGGAGGCTGAGGCTGAGTCCTGGTCCTCGGAGGAGGGCGTTGGGCTAGCGCTGGGCCTGTGAGGACGCGTGACCTAGGCTCCGCTGTAAGACGGAACAGAATCTCGGACGCAGTGCACTGGCTTTACATGGACCGCTGTGCGTTTGGTTGTATATAATACACGTATTTATTGCGTGGTTACTTTCTAAATGTTTTTTGATGTCACATTCGGATGTAGTTAGTGTTGTTTATAACGAAATATGCGCGCCACCGGTCGGTCTACTGATCAAGACAGTAATGGATTACTGGCAAGACCCTCCACCGCGATTGACAGGACAATCCCACAAAAACAATCCGCCACTGGCCAAGAGTTATGAGGAATTTGAAAAAATAAACATTGCATTTTGAACATCATTGCCACTCTTTTTCAATGGATTGCAGCCTGATACAAATCGATCACATTTTTTTCAATTTGACGGGTAGATTTCGAGATCATTGGTGGGTAGGGGGAGGGAAACTGACACATCCGCCTGACAGAAAGAGAGGTAGCCAGGAGCCTGATAGACAAAAATGTCGGAGCTGAATCAATGAAGCCCGAGACTCAGGAGAATCGACTCACGCCACGGGGCTCAGAACTTTAGACATTGGGCCACAAACGGGAAAAGAAACAGAGTTGCACGACCAACTGAGTATACAGTTGTAGCAATTCAATTTTCCTATCACGTATAGTCCGTAGTGGCTACCAACAGAGACAGACTCAGGCATTGTCCTGTGAAAGAAGCTGAAGCTATTAAAGAAGCTGCTTATTTGATATTCCAGACCGTACAAGTGGAGATAGGGAGACGAGGAGCGGAAGCCAGCGTGAAGAAATGTTCACTTCATGTTTAACCAAATTGGCTTAATTATAACAATTATTCAAATGCGACAATTAAATAATGACATTTATGATAGTGTCTAAAACAAACCGTAATCTAGATATATTCAGCCTTTGCTATTCGTGCAATGTTGTGCATGTTCTACTGCCTCAGCTGCTGGCGGTACCTCCGGCGGCCGGTCTGGCGACTGAATAAATCATCTGGAACGTGTCAAGACTGGAACCAGGTCACGGCACCAGAGTCAGGCGGTAACTTTATATTCTGGCTTCTCGGAAACACCTGCACCGCTCCTGTCTCGGTGGTCTTCATATCTTAAACTGGTGGAGCCTGAGCCCAGCGGTCACGAGCAAATATCCAGCGGCGAGTATTGCCGTGGAAGACTTTCCACCTGAGAGAGTTAAGGAAGCTTTGCGACACCCTCTAAGGCAAGCTCTTAGAATGTCATAGCGAGGCTTATCCATCTCGACGGGGCAGCCTGGAGCGCTCACTCAAATCGATATTTGTGATGCATCAGAGCTTTTATAAATCGTTGATAAATCCCCAGGGAGGCGCTGCCAAGTTGTGCTGAGATGCTGCTCTAGGCTACCCACTAGCTAGTGATTTGGTAAGGTTTAAGTCAGATCCTCTGGCTGTAAGACTGAGAAGCAGCGGCTGAAAGTTAAGTAGGCAAAAGCGTACATGCTTTGTTACGCCGCCAGAAAAGCTGTTTTATAGTTGTTACAGTGGTTTTCTTTCAAGTTTTGAGCGATAGAATCCGGTGGCATAAGTGAAAATGTCGCAAAAAGCGATAGTCCGTATATGGTATAAGATAATAATTGTGTAAGCAAATCAATATGTACTATCAGGCAGAAAAAGGTCTTGAAATGGACCAAAGGGATTGATAAGTATGATCGTTAAGGTGAATATCAAGTCTCCGCGTATCAGGCATGCACACGAGCTCTGTCATATCCCTGTCCGTACTTTGCGAGAACACCTATGATGTGTTCCCATGTACAGGGCAGTGGCGGATCCAAGGGGGGGAAAAGGCATTTGCCCCCCCCTCCAACGGAAAAGTTCGGGGCAAAACTATGTTTTTGCCCGCCAAAGTGATCGACCTCCTTTTTTCCCTGACTCCTTTTTAGTTTATAAGCAATATTTTGGTGCTTCAAATCTCAACTCCAAACAGAAACAGTTAAGATTCAGTGTAAATATTAGGCCTTGGACTGGAAAAAGGATCTCGGGTCCATCTTTTTCACCCCGAGACGTTTTTTCCGCCTCAAATACCCAAAATTCTACCGGCAAGTGGTATTGTAGCGCAGCTTTCACGGCGTGACGTTTTTTTCGACTTTTGACTTTGGTTTGCCCCTCCCAAACCGACCGGCTAGATCCGCCACTGGTACAAAACATAGGCGGATCCAGGGGGCAAGGGGGGCACGTGCCCCCGATCGACCCTCGGCGCCCCCTGAAAGGTCGATGGCGCCCCTGAAATGTCGCTTCCCACCCCCCGCCCAGGATGCGAAAGTCGGCGACCACCGATAGGATTTGGCGCCCACCTGATAGCTTTTGCCGGTCATAAGTGGCGCCCCCTGGTCCGGATGGCGCCCCCGGTCCGGATGGCGCCCCCGGGAAGGTGCCCCCCGATCGGCAATCCTGGATCCGCCTATGGTACAAAATTCATAAAAAACATTAGTTTTTAAAGAAAATGGGCAAAATCGGGGGGTTCAGAGCCGTCATTTCCGGCTTGCCCCAAACACTCCTCCTTTGGATCCACAAGTGCCCACACTGATAGAAAAATTCACCAGAGCAAAACATTATGTTGACGAAAGCATGTGAGTAATACTTTGAAACAATATCTTAAGCATAGTGCAATTATTTTGAAACGAGGAGGACTTTGTTTAGAATAAGTTCCTACATGACCATGACCCACGGTTCCATTAGTCAAACGCTAGTCAGGATCGAAAGACGCTAGTCAGAATTCAGTCAGACGCTAATCAACCTTCAGCCTGACTAGCCTCTCCTGGTTCCAAGGTCACGCACTCTCGCTGTAACCTGTTAATGAGTGCGTCGACACCAATATGTATTCGTCTCCAAATCGTTGCAGGATGGTCAAAGCATCGAAAAATTTTTGGCGCACGCGCCGACGCTGCACGTGTCTAACCAATAATTCGCACTCTAATTGAGTCTTTGTGAAGCGTTTGCGACGGGTGGTTGATCGTCGGGGCCTGCGACTCTTACCCCCGGGGCCGCACCCGACAAAAAAGAAAAAAAAAAAAAAAAAAAAAAAAAAAAAAAAAAAAAAAAAAAAAAAAAAAAAAAAAAAAAAAAAAAAAAAAATAAAAAAAAAAAAAAAAAAAAAAACAAAAAAAAAAAAAAAAAAAAAAAAAAAAAAAAAAAAAAAAAAAAAAAAAAAAAAAAAAAAAAAAAAAAAAAAAAAAAAAAAAAAAAAAAGGAAAAAAAAAAAAAAAAAAAAAAAAAAAAAATTAATGGCGAATAAGTGCATATCTTACATAAATCTCATCCCGTACACCTCTCGTCTCTGACACCTTAAGAAGCTATTCCAGGTCAGTGACACAATTTTACTAGCTGTGCTTGTGTTTGTTTTCAAATGTTTTTTTAGCACGTCTTTAGGAGTGGCTATTGTTTATTGCATGTTTTACCTTTCATTGACTTCACCTATAATTAATTGGGTATGTGTCTGTTAGTGATAAATGCATATACAGTCATACAGTCATACTGTCATACCTGACTAAGGTGTGCCTTCTGACTAAATCGGATTTTACTTAATGATATGGAAATTATTTGAAGTTGGAACCAACAGCGTTTGATGATAAATTGGATGTATGGTCAGTGCTTACAGGCAGGTATTGGCAACATAGGTCTAAATATTTCACAGGTATCATAACCGTCGAAAAAAGGGGGTACGGGGGCATGTCCCCCCTCCACTTTAGCCGCATCTTTCAGTATAAACACCATTAATAGAAACTAACAGAAGTGCTCTTGTTGCAGAATGTGCTGTGTCGAGCCCGTTTTGGACAATGTAAGAGGGCAACGGGCTCTCTTCCTCAGACGAAGTCCCCCGCTGCCGCCGCTGTAGTGGATGAAGTCGTTTGGGTGGACAAAGTCCGCGTGATCACCGGGGAGATTCACAATGACGTTGTGCTGTTGCGGGTGGTAGTAATATTCGTACTGTCAGTGAAATATCAACGTGTTCGGGACACTGTTAAAGTGATCGCGGGACAGGTGTTGAAAGTTGAAGATGAGCGAAAGGAGGAACAGATATCTGTGGTGCGACTGGTCAGCCACGGCGCTTCTTGACCGTACATGGTTGTAAGTGTACAAATAGTTGAAATACAGAATTCCCATTTGCCACCTATGCAGTTTTGAGGTGAACACAGGAAGTTTCATGTATTGTTTAATACTGAGATAGAAATAATCAACTTAAAAACGTACCTGATACGAGTCCTTTGAAATTCCCTTCTAGTTGATAAATACTCCAAAATCTGCATACGGTTTCAGTTTAAATCCAGCAAAGACTAAAATGAAATAGTGCAGATGCACCCGAGGGTGCATCTGCACTGTATACCTGCCCGCGGCTCTTTTAGTCACGACAAACACATGACCAGTTCCTAACCAAGGTGCTGGATCAATCTCTGAACCACGGTATTGTTCGTCACGGGTTTGTCGGCAGGTTCGTTTTGGTATAGGTTGACCTTAATCGCTATCGGAACGCGAACTCATTATCAGGCCTAGCCATGTTAAAGCCCTAATCAGAGAACATGTCCTGAGTTGATTCTTCGTTGGTCACTTGAAAATGGTGAATACATTCAGGACTAATGGCGAGTTTCTGACCAATAGCTTGACACAGGCTTGACCTCTTTTTAGACCTAATCATTGGAACGCAAACTTTTTTATCGTTAAGAGTTTGTTTGGCAGCAAAAAGTTCGTCAATTTTTTTCAGTGCATAGACCCACCCGGCGGTCGTATTTTCATAAAAAGAGGGAGACAAAATTACAGCAACGTTGACAAGGGCCTTAAATTGAGCAGAGTTGACCGTTGATGGTATACATACCGTGACTATTATCATGTCAAACGCGCTCAATATTTGCTGCATGTGAAACTGAACCGATCTGGTCTTCAAAACAACGTTAATATTGCACGTGCGTAATTAAGCAGGCATATTCGACAAGGTGTGCTTAATGAAGTACAGTGCTCCTAATTACGCACGAGCCCAGACCGATGGAAAAACGGTTATCTAATGACAGCGAATGCAGCTCAAGCTTTCCAAGCTTGGCAAAGGTTAGACAATGCACGAAACCATGATATAAAAATTGCATTATTAGCCATGGCACCGTTCTGTAATAAATTCATAATCCACGTTAGGTGCGCGTAATTAGGACACTTGACCCTAATAATATGCAACTGAACATAAATCATATTTAAGGACATTCAACATGTTCACAAATTAAAGCGGTCCTCAAAGCTGGTACAAACCAGTGACAAATACAGGGAGGGGGAGGGGGCTCGAGGCAATGGCGGGGAGGCTCAAGCCCCTGACCGCTCCTCCCCGAAATATTATCCTGGATCTACCATAGGTACAAGCCAGAGATTTTGCTCCATTACGACGAGACTGGCGCCGGTCTACGTGCCGGTGGGTCCAATATCGTCCCACTACAAGAACGTGATTTTAAAAACGAAGAAGCCACATTGCTTTCCTTCCTAAATCTTAACCCTCTCCCCCAGCGGATATTATTTAAACGCCCTTGGCTTTTTTCAGACAATGCCAGAAAACGGCACTACTTCTTGGCGCTGTATTTGGCGCATTTTATCAATGATCAATTTCGAAAATTTACAAGCATTTTAAGTTTAAGCCCTTACGGGTTACATCCGCAGGCAAGGTGAAGTGACCTCACCTGTAAGAATTTCAAGCGGCACCAGTGAAAACAGGTTCAATATATTTATATGATATTGATATATCAGGATAGGCCCACTGAGTAAAACAGGTTGGGGTAGCAGCATTTTGATATCGATGAGCCAGGGTCAGGTGCACCTTTCAATCGGAGATGCTTGGTTGTTTCTTGTATTGGTTCTTGGCTGGTTGACTCCTGCCGTGGTTGACAACATTGAACGAACGTACGTCGTCCAATCAGTATTCATACACTCGGTGATATTTTTCACTTCCGCCGGAAGTGCGAGGAGGGAGAGAGAGAGAGAGGGGAGGCGGTATTTCCAGGCGCTGCGACTCCCCACCCCCTCTAATGACGCCCACAGTCGAGATATCATCTGCACACCACAAGGTGCGCCGATGATGGTCCGTCGGGCGGAATTGAGTTCCCGACGCCACCGCGCGGCGGGGAGATTCGGCCAGCATTAGGTTTCACGGAATGAGCCTGATTTCGTCCCGGGAGGACGTGGCCAGAGCGGCGGCGCAGGCGCCCGCGTCATGACTGACGATATGACAGCAGGATTATACCCAAGACTGGATTCGGGGCCACTGGGGCAGAAGCGTATGCCGGAAAACTGATATGATACCATTCATCGCCGCAGTGCTATATCTGGTATGGTTGCAGGGGGTTATATTTTGTTTCCTATTTTTCGGATCGAATCTGGATACCAAGAACATGTCAGGCAGCATGTCTCATTTAATAGGCAGTTAGCATGAGATCAAAATGACAGGTGGCTGCCTTATGTTTGAAGCAAGATGATGAGATAATCAAAAATAGAAAACGTTTCCTGACACACCCACTGGACAGAGACTCGGAGGCAGCCCCACCCCACCTATTTTTCCGAGGTTATCGGAGAAAAACTTGCAGCTCGAAAATGATGCTGGGTGATATTTGAATGAGGCCGTTTATTGGTGAATAATTTTGAAAACCAATCAATAATTGTTGTACGGAGAGGCTAACAAATCAGATCTATATTTTGACATCGAGACAATCGTGCAGTCGCACCAGTTCACCTGCATTGAAGGCCGAGTTGTGACGTCATAACGCCATATAAACGAGAAAATATGTAACGTTGACCTCCCATGAAGGTCAAGGTCAAATTCAAAGGTCACAGTTCAAGTTGACCTTTTTACAAGTCAGTATTTTCCAGGCAATTTATTCCAGGGCTTCCGGTAAATTGTGAATTGGCATTACCCAATATGACAAATATTACGTTAAGGCGTCATAGTTACAGGAACGTAATGCTAAGCTCTAGATCAAAGGCCGATTTCAAAGGTCATGGGTTAACACGCGCATTGACGGGGGTCTGAGCCACCTTCGCTTTGACGGGGGCGGGTTCCCGCCCCCTAAGATCTCGAGAACCACGGTAGGTAGCGAAAAACGGTAAACGGCGTTGGGCTGCCCATCCACTTCTTCATCGAAAACATTTGAAACATTTTTTTCTCAGGTCACATTTAAGGTCACGAGAGGTCAAAACATGCCGTAATAGGGATAACGTGTAAATTAAGTTTTTTCGGCTATTGCATCTGAACAAGTAAAGATAGAGAAAAACGACTGAAACTGTATGAATCCTCTCAGCAAGCCGAATCGAATGCTATATAATTTGACCTTGCTAAGTCAAATCAAGAATTTGACCTGACCTGAGGTCAGTTCAGGGTCAAATTACATAAAATACATATCATTAGAACTGCAAAGCCCAGGCAAGTCTAATGCAGCTAAAATAAATGCCCTATCACCATCCGTTACTGAGTTATTCCGTAAAAAAATTTTCCCATGTATTTCCAATGGAGAGGTCATGCATCGTACCTGACCTACGTCATCGATATCAAAAATACCGGAACATATTTTAGAGAACTTGGTGGGGCTATTATGTGGTATGAGTTTCAATCGGATAAGTTCACCCTGCTCCGACTTATGCTATCTTAAACTTTTTAGGTCGGGTACTTGACCTGTGCTGGTGACCTGACCTGAGATGACCTAACTTAAAATGTTCACAGAAGTTGTAAAAATGATGAGAGAAAAGGCATGCCAAGTAAGGCGGCGCTACGCGCCGCCGTTTTTCTGCTATCTCCGAAAAACCCGAGAGGGGCGGGTACCCGCGCCCCCCGTCAATGCGAGTGTTAAGGTCAACCTAAGGTTATTGTGCTAGTGATTAAGGTTATGGTGCTAGTGATGGTTATGGTGCAGGAGTATGTATGTAATGAGAAATACATCATATTGTGACGTCGTAAGTCGATGACCTTGAATGACCTTGACCCAAAAGTTTCAGGATATATTTTTGGGACCTTACCTTCTCTATGGTTTTGTGCGGTCTTCATAAATATCCCCGATATTTCCCGCATAATCACGGCATTTATAAATCTGTCACAGCACGGCAAATATTTGGCCTGTATGACATCGTTTGACCCTGAAAACATCAACCAAGGTTAAAGAAACTTGACTACAATGTATATCTCCATAGCCCTCACATAATCGAAAACGGGTGAGCTTCTAAGCCTCTTGGTTGTTGAGATTTCCGGGGGCCCTACCAGACCCTACTCCAGTGTGCGCTGGTGCCAGAACCCTGCCCAGTACCGATGTTGAACAAGGGAAGGTGCAATCCGTTTTAAAGAATTAGGCATACTCATTCAACGATACTTGAATTCTCGATTTTCATTACAAAGTTAACTTTTGCTTGAGCACTCGAACAATTGTTTAGAAGCAGGCAGTTTGAGAAAGTCCAGACACCGGGCTTACCTGCACAGAGTTTGTGCAAAATCATGAAGACATCGGCCGGGGGCAAACAGTCATGAGTGTGATTTTTATGGGTGACTAATTGCGAAATCGCATAATCAGGGACGTAGGAGGGGTGGCTGGTAGCACCTCCCCCTCTCCACCTGGTATATCGGAAACTAAGAGACTTACGAAAACTCTGGTTGGGGCTGAGTGGGGGGGGCCAGAAGGATCTACATCATAGCCAATTTTTATTAGCCTAGGTCAATATTTTCAAGCTCAAACGAGATCGTAAATGTCAACTCCTGGTCGTGCTAGAAACCTATTGGGAAATGCCATAATTAAGCGGGAAAAATGTCGGGAATCTGCTGAAGGCGGACCAGGGTCATAAAGAGAAGGTTTGAAACAAAATTTCATAAAGTTTTGCAGTCAAGGTCATTTTAGGTCATTGACATATGATGTCACAATATGGTATATACCCTCTAATGTGCACTATAACTAGCACTAGTGCAACTGTTGGGCGGAAAATGATGATTGACCTTTACCCATAAAATTTGACCTTGATCTTTGACCTTGACCTTGACACTGAGTTTCCTTAGCTTTGGTGTCATAGCATAATATGCGTCAGCCTGGGTAACGCAATTTGACCGGGAGCACTGGGCCAATTACCTTGAAAAAGTGCTGATATGATCTTGACCTCTGACCTTAACCCTATTTCCGTCAGGCTCCCGGCTACCCCTATTTCCGGCAGGGGGGCAATATCGGCCCCCTAAGATCTCGTAATCTAACCGGCCGATTTTGAAAATTCAAAGTGCCATAGATTCCTCTGCTGCTAAACTTTATTTTGAAAAAAAGAAAATTTCAAAATTTTTATTTTTTAGGAGAAGGTCGTGCAAAATATACAATTTTTGTGTATTTTTTCGATTTTCCATAACCCTTGTCTCTGTTGTACGATTTTCACAAAACTAGTTCAGATTTACAAACAATTGACCCAAAATTTTCATATACTCGAGTTACGCAAAAATTCGAAATTCAATGGCAGTTCCAGGACCAGGACTATGAGGGGAAATATATACAACCTAAAAAGTTTTTGTTACGCGGATTAGAAGCCGTCATATACTGCTTGGCATCTTTGACACATAAATAAATGAGAAAAAAGTGAAAAACTCATCAGGGGCGGATGCAGTAAGGTAAAACAGTGGGGTAAAATACATACCAACAATATGCGAATGGTATGCATGAGTATATTAGTCCCTGGACTAGTTGAAATTTAATTTCTGATAATTTTTACCCTCCCATGGCAGCTCTGGGAAAGGGGGTGACATAGGCGGATCAAGGACTCGTCGTGGGGGGTGGGGGTGATTGAAAACACATTTTCAATATACAACGATATTGAGTCGCGGCGGTGATACTGGCTGGGAATATACATTTTGAAAATGTGTAGTGACTGGACACGCCTCTGGTAATCTAGAATTGGGTTATAACTATTTTGAATTTTCATATACCCAATTGTATTCGCCCTGCCACGGCTGTAAGCAGTCTTCTCACTTACTAACGTTTAGTCCTTCTTGATAACATTCCCCCATTTTGAACTGCTGTAACCGCCCCTGATGAATACAAATAGTGACAATTGTGAATGCACTATCATCTCACATAAAAAATGATATAATAAAACCATATAACTGGTATCAGGATCAGCAGAGACGGCTTCCTTTTACAAAAAACCCATCGCATACGATAATACTTGGTTTGTGGATAGAACCTCCCCAAAAACCCAGCCATAGCTCCGCCCCTGGTAAATATATAATCTTGAAAATTTCAGAAAACCTGCCTGTACTAGTTTTAGGAAAAGTCAGGAAGTTTCAAAGTTCTATCGCAAGCCGTTTCGGAGATATTCTCGAAAAACCTGAAGGGGGGCAATATTAGCCCCCTGCCGGAAATAGGGTTAACCTTCATGTGACGTTACCATAACATATCCCACTTATACGACGTTATGACGTCACAAATCAGTCTCCACTGCAGACGAATTGGTCCCAACGCTCGATTGTGGTGATATCAAAATTTAGGTATGACTTTGAAAACCTAGGTACGGTAAGTAAAAAAATCGTCAACCGATTTTCAATTTTTCACCAATCGACACACCGTTAAAAGATGTCAAATCTGGCCTAGTATCGTTTTTCGATTACGAGCGGGTCTCCGGCCACCTCGGAAAAATAGGCGGGGAACTCGGAGGCACCCTCTCCAGTGCGCGTGTTACGGCAACGCCGCTGCAGCGGGATTTGTGTATTGCACAGTCCAAAATGACAGCCAAAACAGTCATTTTCATATGTCATTTCCTTGTAGAAGGCCGATCCCAGACAGAGCAGTTCATCCGTCAAGTAAGAAATGTACGGACGTGTAACAGCCGGCGGATATCTGGCCACGTGGAGGGATGCTCATCCACCATGGGACATCCATCAACCCATGGAACATCGCTGGTGGAAGCATGCTTGGATCGGCCGTCACGTGGGGAGGGGAAATCCATCCAAATAAGCTGTCGTCCCTGCGTATGATACCAAGGCCCTAGAATCCCAGGTTGGTTCAAGTTTTCTACTAGTAAAATTTGGTTGTTTTCTTGGTATCCATTAAGAAAGAAAACATCTCCTTATTTTGAAGGTTAAAATTTAAGCTTTTTGGATAAATAAGTTTAGATATTTAAGAAAAGAGCCATGGAATACAGTTTTTTACACTTTAATGTCTGCGAAGTGAAATATATTGACAAATCTAGTAGCTTTGGTTTGTTATACTAAAAAGTATACTAGTCTGGCAATCCTACTACGGTTTTTACTGAGCCGCAACACTGGAAAAGAGAAACATGACAGGACCTAGCAAGAATAAAAACCAATGAAACGACATACGGGGTGAAGGGAGTGGGTTTAGGCAAATACGGAAACAGTAACGATAGTACGAAAGATCGCACCTCAGAGCCGGATTATAGCCGCTGCTCAAGGCCTAAATGCAACACGACGTGCCGATCGCTCTTACAGTTACACTCATGGGCGTCGAAAGCAGCATGGACGTTGGATGTGCTCCCCATTGGCTATTGGAGGACCAAGTGCCCCCTTGTCTCCTACATCCGCCAAGTGCCAACTCTTCCCCCTCCCTTGTCATCATTGCCGGACCACTCCTGTCCCTCCGTAAAAATTCCCTGGCTACGCCTCTGACTCACCCCATTGAAACCCGTAAATGTGATTAAATTTTACCCAAAGTTATTGTAATTGGGCTGTTTATATATACAGAAGCGGATCCAGGATTGCCAGTCGGGGGGGTGGGGGGCAGGGGCATTCTTTCCGGGAGGGGGGTCATCCAGACCAGGGGGCGCCATTTTTGGCTGGCAAAACCCATCAGGTGGGCGCCAAATCCTATCGGAGGGCGCCGCTTTCCGCATCCTGTGGGGGGGGTGGGAAGCGACATTTCAGTGCGTCGACCTTTCAGGAGGCGCTGTGACCATTTCAGGTGTGACCTCAAGGGCCCATCGGGGGGACACCCGCCCGGGCTTTGTCCCCTGGATCCGCCTATGGTACCAGTGGCGGATATAAGGAGGTTATGGGGCTCACGAGCCTCCTAAATTTCGAGGGGGCCCCTTCCGAGATGTCTACCAATATCTGTATAAGCAAAGGCTGTTCGGAGGCTATGACAGGGGGACAGTGGCGGGTACAGGACTTTTTTGGGGTATGGGCAAGGTGGTTCGAGCCTCCTCGCCATTGCCTCACATCAGCATCGGCCTATGCATATACTAGACACTAACATGGCGGGGGAGGGGCTCGAGCCCTAGCCCCTTGTATCGGCCACTGGCAGTGGGGGAGGTCTGAGTTTTCTAGCCTGCCCAAAATAAGCCCTGGACCCGCGACCGCGTGGTACCTCAACAATTTGTTCGTTTCGCTTAGAAACCTCCATTGGAAAGACCCGTACTTCGTATTTTCATCTAAGCAACGATGACGTGAAGGATGAAATTACAATGTTATTACACTGATAATGACTCTTAAGAGCAACAGAACATAACTGCGAGAAAACCCCTGAAGTTCCTGCATGACAGTTTGAGGCCTGCAGAAACTCTGTACTGGCTAGAAATATTATTAAACTTGTCAACTAAGCCATTTTTGACGTCTTTCATTCATTTGCAGGCTTTACTGACCATATACCCAATTTGCCAATACTTCAAGCCGCAAAACGCCTGCGGCATCGCGGCAATGACGTCACCGCCGCAAAATGCCAGGCAATTTGAGCGGGGGCTGTATGATACGACATTAAATCGGACAGCTCTCTTAGTGTGGTGATGCGTGTATCTGAACGCGTGCAGTTAATCATATTGACAGGGTTGATGCAAGGACAAAAAACAGTAATTCAGATAAACGAGGCTGTATTAAACCACGGCAACCACAACCCATCTATGCATCATGGCCTTTGCCTCAATTACAATCCATCAAACAATTGGTGGAGATGTAAATATTTATGGAGATTTAAACAATCATTAAACCTAGGACAGCTGGAAATTGTGCATATATAGAACGGTCACACCGGTGAATTGACCAGTCCCACCTGAGCACACTATTTGTTCACCCAGGATCCGCACACACGCCAAAAGATCCAGGATACGCACTCCGTCACATCTGACAGATAATTTCCAACCCCTGATGTGCACATGCGTGTGTCTGGCACGTGACTGTTTCCAACAATAGAGCCGAGATCTGACGTGCAGCAGATCAGTCACTCCATAGGCTGCCCAAGCCTTTTTGTTTGCGCAAAATTGAGATTTTAAGTGCACTTTTTCGGAGGGCTTGAAGGCCAAAGAGCACTCAAGGGAGCGATAATTTTGATATGTATGTACTATTCTCCTTCAATTCCCGCACGCTCTGGATCCGTTATCTAGCTGCCTGCGCGAGGCCGTTCCTGGTCATACGGCTAACGCGCGAAAAGCCGACTGAAGACGGCTCTAAATCCAGCGCTTCCCGTCCTAAAATAATATTCCTGAAATTGGTTAATACATGGACTCGACGGTCCATTCTTCTCTACCTCTGAGTAAAGTATCCTGTTGACTAGAAGCCTTTCCATGGCCCTAAAATGGATCGATCTCAGCAACCGACCCTTTCTCCAGACATCCGCATTTATGACTGATGCAAGACCAGAAGCTGACTTTCTGCGATGATTTCACGCCCTGTCAGAGCCACTTACTGGCTTTAGCCAATTTGAATGGGGACAACCGTATCTTCGGGGCGCTAGGGGCTCAAGCCATCCCCCGCGAAACATCAGTGTCTATAGTAAATGCATAGCTGGAGACTGTTTCAAAGCAATGGCAGAGGAGGCTCGAGTCCCCTAAACTCCCTCTCCCCCAAATGAAGTCCTGGATTCGCCACTATATGGGGAAGTGATCTAACTGGTCATGCGTGCAAAATTCATCCGGTCCTTAACTCTGAAGAGCGTACTAAATGTAGGCGAAAACAAAGTTTTGGGACACCCTGTGCATCATAGCATGCAGCGCAGGTCTTCATCTAGCCCAGTTTGGACGTGTCACAAGTTGCTCAAAGCGTCGCATATGTAATTGTTACTTTTATGGCAGCTACTGAAACCTTCAGTTATCTCAAGGTGTTTTCTTTTTCGTCCGGGGATTTTCTTAAATAGCACGATATATAATGTGAAATGTAACACTAATGTCAACTGACTGATCAGTTAACGGTCAATTGTTCGGTATGGTCGTTCTAGGTATATCTAGCTATCTTTGAAAAATAAACAGATGCAGACAGATTGCATATTGCCGAAAAGGAGGTGCCCAACTACGGGAACTTAATGAATATTGACTTCATATTATTTCCCGTCTTCGCATAGTTCATATTTTTCCAAGCGCTGCCGGTCAATTCACCGGCGTAGCCGTCTTAGGGTTAAAAAGATGATTACTCTTCCGCCCACAACAACATTATGCCGCGCCACGCTTTGCCTTGCCCTGGTGAGGGGAGGGCTAAAAAAGCCCCCACGATCTAAAAAACTAAGCGAGCTAGAAAAAAGCGCAAAACGGCAATCTAAAGCTCTTCAAACATGATGTCGAAAATATTTCGGCCATCTTTCTCGTCAGGTCAATATCAAGGTCACCAGAGGTCAAAATAGGTCAAAATCGCTATTATGGGGTATAATAAGAAAACCTCATATATCTGAAAAACTATCATAGCTAGAAACATTTTTTTAATACAATTCGAAAGCACTCAAGTTATTCTTTCATTAGAGTGGTAATAATTGTTCGGTCAGGTCAAAGCCTAGGGAGCTACAGGTCACTGAATATTGGGAATGCTCCTGGGAATGTCCATAGCCACCCATGCATAAGGGCATTTCCTTGTTGGCTAATAACTTCCAAACCAAGCATGATGCAGCAATAGTTGATGTACCATTGCAATCCTCTCGCCAATACACATAGAATGATATCTAATATTACTATGCCAGGTCAAATTTAAAATTTGACCTGACCCAGGTCCACAGTCTGACCCAACTTAACCTGGTATAGTCATGATGTATATCATTTGGCTTACAGTGAACATACAAACACTTTGGTGACAAAATAAAAATCATATCTTTGTTTATTCAAAATGTATAAGGTAAAACACAAAAATGCTTATATGACCTAAGGAGACCTTTCAAAGGTCAAAAGTCAAAACTGTTGGTATCAACTTCAGAAATGGGCTAAGAGCAAGTCGTAACCGATGTTTGAAGTTGATTCCATCCATACTTACTGGGAAAAGCTCATTTCGTGATTTTCCCCATGTATTTACAATGGGGAGGTCATGCTCTGCACATGACCTTAGGTCACTAATATCAAAAATCCCTGAACGCATGTTGTAGCTCCTGGTGGGCCCAATGTGTGGTATGAGTTTCAACTTGATCGATTAACCCTCCTTTTAGTTATGCAGTCCTAAGAATTTTTTGAGGTAAGGTCACTTCACCTGGCCTGGTGACCTGACCTGATATGAATTGAGCTAAAATTTTCAGGAAATATGTAAAAATGATGAAGGAACAGCTAGACAAAGTTTGACGGCGCTGCACGCCGCCGTTTTTGTCACTTCTGAAAAACCCGAGGGGGGTCTAAAAAGACCCTTCCCCACCCGGGCGAAGGTTAAATACTGAACATACCATTAAAACTAGAAAGGGACATAATTAATGTGTCATCATTTTCCTTAGTTTGATCTTTCCCTGGGGTTCTAATATTTACATACGGGGGTGGTTTACTTAATATCTACATTCGCTAAAATTATAGATCAGCACACCAATTGTCTTTATCCATCATACTGGACACTGCCACTGCTGCAACTGAGCTTGAAGCCTGCATCTAGGTCAGGCTCTGGTCCAGTCCGCTGCGCCTGCACTGGACGTGGTGCGGTCCAAACAACATCCCAAACACGTCTAATGCAGTGAAATGGCGCTGGGGAACACAGCTCTCTCGCCAAACAAGATAGGTCAGTGAGCCGAAAACCACTCAACCGAAGTTTAGCTGGCCAATTACAAGAGGGCCGCACTACTTCTACAAAAGTGATTTGAAAAAAATAACATTTTTATTATGACTGGTGGACAGAGAATCCCCATGGTTTGAGCCGACGTAATTCGTACGTTTTTCAAGTAACCAGCAAATCAAACGCTTGTTGCCGCCTGGTACTTGTCCGTTCAATAAGAGGTCGACGGGTGTGATGTTTCCGTCGGTGGACTAATATACCCACTTGACTTACTTTCTGGTATGTTGAAGTTGGATGAAAGGAATGCAATGTTCAGCGAATGTTACTGCCCATTGAGCGTCTCGTCTTGATGCTCTGATAACCAATAACAGCCACCGATGGCAATGGGCTTCCCAGAAAATCCAATCTTTCAACGTCTGATTGGCCAGAACAAATCTCTCACACCCGACATCAGGTCGTTCTTAAGTGGACGTTCAAGCTTGAGCTGATCACTCAGCGATCACTGACCTGCAATATACCATACTTGAGCTCGATGTCGAGGAAGGAGTAGTCCTTGGCGAGGCCCTGGCCATTGGCGCGGTCAGCGTCACCGGCGGGCGAGAGCACGTTGGCCAGACAGGCCAGCACGGGCTCAGCGGCGAAGGCCAGAGTTTCCGAGCACTCCTCCACAGGGTGAACCACCTGGCGAAGACACGCGCCGGGGCATCTCAACAGGGGCCACAACAGCGCGGCGAGAGCAGAAGACAGTCCGATACAAAACAGAGATTATATCAGCTTGTTCACATGCCTATGATGGCTGGGATTGCCACACTGTGACTTATGGAAACATTTGACATCAAAACTTAAGAATTTCGAATTGGTAAGTTCAGGTGTCTACTGCTTAACCTATTATCACTCCCTCAGACCAGCATCCAATAAAAATACCAATTTTTCTCGGGAAAACATATCGCAAAATAGAGCCCCATGACTTTGACAAATAAAAAAAACATCGCAAGATTCACTCAAAGGAAAATGACACACATACTCTCCCAAACCAACTTGCAGATTAATGTTGGTACCATATAAGAAACAAATGGTTTTGTTAACGAGAGCTGCTATCCGATGCAGGACTTTCTTTTGATTCGTTACAATTATAGCTTCAGAAGGAAGAGCACTTTGATTAGCTGAGGTGTGACGTCAGATGATGAGATTTTTACGGGCTCTCCCGAGAGACTCCAGCGTTCCATATTTAGCGACGCGAGCCGGCTGGCAACTGATACTGGTGAGAAGGCGGCGCAAGCGGCAGCAGGGTGGTTGTCCTTTTGAAATAAAATAGAAATGCGTATACCGTGCTTTATTGACTAGTTTGAAACATGGAATAAGTACATTTGGATATATCAATAAGAATATAAAAAGTGATAAACGTCATTTTGGTTCCTAATGAAAACCTCTTTTAGGTGAAAATGCTACATTTGTAATTTGATTCATTTTTGTGGCAAATAAAACAGGTTCGATCAGGCACAAAGCTCTAACGCCGATTTGACCTCATGCTAATTTGGAAACCTTGTATGGCTGACAGAAGAAAATTCAATAAAACGAGATGTTAGCCATTTCTTAGCAGAAATAGGGACGAACCTATAATTTTTAACGCAGATTGCCACTAAAACCACCAAGTCTGGAATTGCATGGGGGTGCAGCATTGGTTCAACGTTGGCTTTCAAATTCATCCGGCTTCCAAATTCATTGAGATAGAAGTCCTTGAGACAATCTATCAGAGAGCTGTGCTGAAACATTGACGCCAAAGTCTGAACTTGCAATCACATGGATACAATTCATACAACGGCTCAGTGGGAGCTCTGTGCTGGCAAGCCTTGGTGCTACTCCCCATCCGCAGTTAAACGTCCAGGGCAATACTGGGGGAAGGCGGGGATTGTAGGCATTTTGCTATTAAAATATTCATGTTTAGGAGCGTAACACCAATTAAGTCTTGCCTACACATATCCCGAAATTCATAAATGATAAGCTAATCATTCATGTTTAATAAACAAAGGTTTCAAGGCTTTTGACAGGAGTCTGTTATAGATTCGTTAAGCTTGCAGTTATCATTCATCAATACCATTACAAATATTGTCTCAAACTCCGACCAAAACTGCCGACTCCGAATGACTCCAACACCAGCTGTGACTCCGAACGACTGCGACTCTGGCCAACTCCGATTCCGACTCCGGAAACTCAGATTGACTCGCCGACTCCGTCTCCGCAATCCTGTACATAAGGCTTTTATCAAGGTCTGCCAGATCTTATAAATAGTTATTTAACCCGTACAATTTTGTTTTATCCCATAAAATTATTAACTCCAGGGTTAAACGGCCAAAAACCCCATAAAGGTCACTAAGCTTCACCAAAGTCCAAACAAGGTCAGGAGGTTCTGAAGGGTCACAGAAGGCCCACTGAGGTCATAAACTGTTATAAATCATAGCTACGTTCAAGGGAATACAGCACAAATTCTGAGAGGCGAACCTCGTCCTTACATGCTTCCCGAAATGGTGACAGCTTAATGACCTGACATGACGCGGAACTGTTCAAAATATGCACACTTTATGTCATGCAAGCCATGTAAAGGGGCGCAAGCCACTTCGAAAACAATTCCGGGCCTTATCCGAATAAGCAAAGGGGGAAGAGGTGGAGGTTGTGGATTACGACAAACACGCTGAGCCTCAAGATTGCCAAGACCAGTCGGTGGTCGACACTCGGGCCCTCGTTCACCACGATCAGGAGGCCCTTTTGGTTATGGAACGAGGACCGACCCCTGAGAACTGGGGGCCCTCGACCACGACGCGGGGGCTAAAACTAACACTCGGGAGTCCTGAAATCAACACTTGGGTACCTCAGATCAGCAATTGGTAACCCCGTGTGAACAGCAACGGGGGCCCAAGAATAGCCTCTGCGACCAACGATGAGGCACCCCTCGGGACAAAGACCTGGGGAGCTCCTGAGACCAACAATCACAAGAGGCTATTTTGAGCAGGGGGCTCTTTCCAGTGCTTAAGGTCGGCGCAATGGGTCTGAAATCCCCAAGGACCCCCCTTGACCACGTCACTGATTTTATTTTGATAGTTGCCCCCTCTATGTCTTTTTAATTTCCATTTAAATTGGATGCACTTAAGACTCATATTTATTGCAGCTCGTCTTACCGAGTGTTTTTGTCGCGTTTATATTAGCATGCGCCCCGCTGGGGGCGAAATTCACCCCTCCTGGTTTTTTCCAAATAACGCAAAAACGAAGAGACGCAGAACAACGAATTCGAACAACGGATTCGAGTCGGTCGCTCACAGAGGGTGGACGTATTTTTTTGTGCTCAAGGAATGGACGTAATTCATCCTGTTGTTTTTTAATCGAGGGTTAGTATTGCAATGACACATTTTTATTTCCATCGGCTACGTCATGGACTGGTTCGCAATTTCCTCAGTGATCTATGGGACAAGATAAAACAAGATGAAATATGAAATATTTAATGTGTTTTCGTCCGTCATTGCATTTTCGCAGCTTATGTCCCTGCTTAATTTTTGCTGTGACTCACGTGATTTTGAAGGCCGCTTGGGACAAGAAGTATCTGAATCACAGCTTTTAAAACGGTCAGCCACCTTCAAAGTTTCTTAGTGATGACGGCCTTGACTAAGTTATATTATTTCAAAGTAACGCTAAGGAGACAAGATTCAAATCAAAACTCGAAGACAAAATACATACAAGAACAACGAAGTCACTTATTATGGGCCATCCGTACGAGAATGAAACAAACACGAAGCCGAGCATCGCCTATTTCACATGCATCTTCTTCAGTTTTTTTAAGCTCATTTTTGTGTCTATGTGTATGTGTGTGTAGCAGGCCGGAAATCCTTATCCTATTCTCCTCCTCATCCTTAAACTGCCTGGAGATGGAGAGCGCATGCGCCTTGGGCAGCAGCGTCCCCTCCAGGTAGTATTCCACCTTCATTTGCCCTCACACATCCTAATCCTTCCCGTCTCCTGCCATAGTTTCCATTGTTTTATGTTCATTGCGACGGCACTTGAAAGCCACTAACTGTGTGGAAGTGTGTGCAGCTAATACAATAATACAATAATACAATAACGAAACTTACAGTACCTTATCCCTGATCAATTTTACGCATCTGGCCAAATTTGTAGGCCAGCTCATGTCAGATCAAGGAGCTATTCAAGGTCAAGTGACCCAGCCTCAAAACGCAAAATCACGAGTTTGAAGCAGTGCCTAGGGTAAATCTGCCAACTGATCAGTTTCAAACTTTAACCATATCATAAGGTCATTAGGGTCTACGAATCTGCTATCTTGGAATTTCGATACTGTTGACCTAAGGTGGGGTTAATTTTTTGTCACCCCATTATATAAGTCTATGGTGAAAAATATAAAGGGCTTGTTTTCGGTAAAAACTGGATAGCTAAACCAGAAAATCCTCAAAAAGTGTATTCTTGCCTCAATCTTGACCATAACGTTGAGTTTTTTACCATCTGACCTCTCAAAGGTCATGTCAGGTCACAGGAACATACAGTGATTGTTTGGCTAATAACTGCTCTGTAAATTGCGACAAAGCTCCCATTTTGCTTGCATTGTGCTTATGTTATCACGGGAAGTCGATTGATATGCAACATGACCATACCAGGTCACCATGTGACCTTGACCTAGCTCGATGTGAGGTAGTTTTCACCATTTAACCTAGCAAGGTCATATTATACATCAGTTGATTTTCCACGAGGAATCCAATGATGCATAAATATTTGCTGCAACTTTGCTGAGTACAAATCAAGAGGGATAAACGTACACCGCCCTGTTGTAATCCTATGGAACCTTCTTTGACCTTTGCTCACCTCAATATTGACCTGACATAAAAAAGTACCTTATAAGTTTTCTTGGTCCCATCAAAAGCTTTCAAACACCGCCCGTAATTTTTCTTTAGCTTTTCTGGAAATAGAGATACGGAGGGGGGCCAAGAACGCCCCCCAGCGGAGCGTGTCATGCCAGGGACCCCAGCGGGGCGCGTGTTAGAGAATTGCGATGATTCAATATCCAAGCCAACCTTCTCTTGTTATGTTAAAACAGAAGCGTTCACTCGGTTATCACCGATAAGGGCGCATAGATGTATATCCCTTCACCGAAAACCTTCATTTACATGTTATCGCTGTGACGACATGTTTTGACCTCTAGTGACCTTAAATGTGACCTGACAAAAAATGATTTAAAAATTTTCGATAGATAAGTGAATTTTCTAACCAACACCGTTTACCGTTTTTCGATACCTAGGGTGGTTCTTGAGATCTTATAGGGGTACCCGCCCCTCCCCGTCAAAGCGAAGGTGGCTTAGAAGCGCGTCAATGCGCAGGTGAAGCATTACATATTTTAGTGTAAGTATTCTATCCTGTCCCAACTTGACCTCTGGAGGTCAAATCATTGACCTGAGCGCTTAACCCTTGCCCCGGTGGCGGGTACGAGCCACCTTGCCCTGGTGGGGGGCTAAAAGACCCCACGATCTCAAAACTAAGAGGCTAGAAAAAGCGCAAAACGGCAATCGAAAGCTCTTCAAAATGATATCGAAAATACTTGGTAATTTTTCTTGTCAGGTCAATATCAAAGTCACCAGAGGTCAAAATAGGTCAAAATCGCTAATATAAGGTGTACTAAGAAAACCTCATATATCTCAGACACTATGATAGCTAGAAACATTTTTAACACCATTCGAAAGCTCTTGAGATGCGCTTTCATTACAGTGCCATTCATTTTCGTGTCATGTCAAGCCTAGTGAGCTACAGGTCACTAAATATAGGGCATATTCTTGGGAATGTCCATAGCCACCCATGCATAAGGACGTTTACTTTTTCGCTAATAGCATCCAAACCAAACAAGATACAGCCATAGTTTATGCACCATTGCAATCTCTTGTCAATAAGAATCGTATGATATATGATATTGCTATGCCAGGTCAAATTTAAGAATTTGACCTGACCCGGGTCAACGGTCTGACCCAACTTGACCTGGTATAGTCATGATGTATATCATTTGACTTGCAGTGACTATACAAACACTTTGGTGACAAAATAAAAGCTCTATCTTATTTTATTCAAAATTTATATAGTAAGCACCAAAAATGCTTATTTGACCTAAGGTGACCTTTTAAAGGTCACAATTCAAATGTTTGGCATCAACTTCGAAATAGGCTAATAGCAAGTCGCAACCGATGTTTGAAGTTGATTCCATCCATACTTACTAAGAAAGCTCATTTCGTGATTTTCCCATGTATTGACAATTGGGAGGTCATGCTCTGCACATGACCTTAGGCCACAATATCAAAAATCTCGGAACAAATGTTGTAGCTCTGGTGGGCCCAATATGTGGTATGAGTTTCAACTTGATTGATTAACCCTTCTTTAGTTATGCGGTCTAAGTATTTTTGGGTGAGGTCCTTAACCTGGCCTGGTGACCTGACCTGATATGACCTTGAGCCAAAATTTTCGGGAAGATGTAAAATGATGAAGGAACAGATAGAACAGTTTGGCGGGCTGGCGGTTTTGGTCCTTTGGAAAACCCGGGGGGGTCTAAAGACCCCCACCCGGGGGTTAAGCATGCAAAGTAAAAGCATGCTGAATTCACACGAGCTTTCTAATGCACTTTGCAGATTTGCGCTAACCCCAACATTTTCAGTGTTAGAGGGGGGCTATCGATAGCACCCGGTGGGGCGAATGTGGCGCAGGAACATCGGTGGGGCACGGGTTAAATGGTATTTAATTATTTAGGTACATAAAGATATAAATATTGCTTTGATTTCACCACAAAGGTAAATTAAAGGGTTTGAAAACAAACAGCAATTAAGGCGTAACATTTAGTTGGTAACTTCCCCGTACAGTTAAAATGAAGAGTCTGGTTTTGATATTTGACTAGCGTCAATCGCGCAGCCTTTCATCGTCCAAGTAGTCCTGTTTGTCTTCCGGTAGGTTGAAGCAATGTTTGCCTCTGTTTGCTGCGAAGGTGTTGTGGCACCACTGTTGAGCTAACACACACAATTCAACCGGTGGGCGTCTCTGCTTGCCGGAGAACCCTCACAAAGCTCCCAGTATTGGTCATTCCGTCCGCCATAAAAGTTCCGGCCTATTTCCGATCCGCGGGGTCGATTCGGTCCACTCGTGGTTTCCAGCCGCGCCCTCGCCTCATTGCTGCTATTCAGACTAATGAAGCCAACCGAGATCGATGCAAGTCAGGGGCAAAGAAACAGCTTCACTGCCACCCAATACATCATATCTGTCTCTGACGAGAATGGCTCCTATATAAGTCATGCGTCTGATTTCGAACAGAAACAATGCTGAATACTGTTCCGGCCCCAATAGCCAAATATATCGGGTAATGAGCCCGTGCAGAGGGCATCCACACGTTCGTTCTCTCATTACCTAACAAGGTGGCTAAGCCCCACCCACATGTCAATGGCTCAGTGGCGTACACGGAAATCCACTTGGCCGCCCATTCTAAATGGCCCCAGCCTAATGAGAACGTCTGCGCCATGCAGTTTGGCACACGGTACCACTGCAAGGTAAAGGTACCCGAATTTGGAGTGTAATTAATGAACTACTATAAATTATCACGAGGAAAAAACTGTCCTCGGTGGGGACTGTTGATAAATTACGTAATGCAAAGGAGATGGGGTGAGAGAGGAGTCAAACCGCGTTATCTAATGTTACACATGGTCGTCAAAAAACGTTGAAAATGGGTAAAAATCACAAAATATGCGTTAAACAACTTATCAACAGCCCCGGTAGTACCTACAAATACGATATACGAGAATTATTGAGCTATCATGTGCGCGCAGTTTACCGCCCGTGAATGTTTCAACACCGGTCTAAAACAGTGCCTGCACCGATAGCTTGGCGAGGGGTGCGGCAACAGGGCCTAGCATCCTGCAATGTGTTTTAAAGAAAATATATGAGAATAGGAGGGTTTGGGGAAGATAAATTTCCTTTCCTGGACCGGACCAGAATGTGAAACTGTGGCCAGCTCTTAGGGCATCACTGTTGACGTGCCTGCCTCCTGTAACAAGGTTCAGTCGCACAGGCAGCTGCGATTCGTGTCAAATCAGTGCGATCTGGATGCACGAGAACGCGGTTCTACCCTTTTCGCCACAAACCGGGTTAAATTTTGTCGTAGGTTATCTGCTGTTCCGTCGCTTGCTTTAGTCGAGCCTCTTTTCACCTATTTTCATTTGGAAAGAATGGAACTCCGTGGTTCTATTTGCTCTCGGCCGTATTGAGCCGGGATAAACAGCATATCTCCTTATGTTCGAGTGCCTGAAACAATCGCAGGATTTGAACAGAATAGTGCGACAGGAACCTGCCTGATATCCATAGCTACTAGGGTTCAACGGCACACTGGCAATATCATACGTTAAATTTCATGTTGTTAAAAAGGGATTTGGGGATTAGATTATCCTTGTCTAGAGAGTCCGAGGAATTTTATTACACCTGGACCGGAACAAGGAGCCTGTGAACTCAGGAGATTAAACTCTATCCATGGATCCTGAAAGTGAGTGGTCCAGGAGCGGGGGGTGCAGTCTCTCGTCTGGTGAAGCTGCCCACAACTTTGGAACTCGACCCAAGCTCTCTCCTTATAGCCTGCGCGTACCTAAGCAAGCGTTCCCAATTACAGCTTTGACGAAATGCATCTCCAATGACAGTCAATTGGTTCGAGCTTCCCACTTTCCGTGATCACCAGCCCAATAAAATATCGGTGGCGACGCCGCTGGCACTTCCGCCGGGCCCAGCGTCCTGGAAGCCTACCTGGAGGATGCGCGGGTGTCGGTAGCGCTCCAGCTGTTTGATGCCTGCCCGCAGCAGCTCCGTCACCGTCTCCCGCCGCTTGGGCTTGTGCAGCTTCTCCGCACACTTCTTCTCGAACACAAATATCGACACCTCCTGAAAAAAATAATCACAGCCATCAGGAGAGGGCAGCAGATAATGGATGCATTACCAGAGAAAGGGCTTCACCACGAGTTTTCCAGTAGGGGTGGGGGAGGGGGCTGGCCGCCCGCCCGGCTTGCGGATGGGTAGACCCGGATATGGAAACAAGTGTCCTCTGTCCTCAGGCTTGTTAAGATAGATAGGGAAGTACATCATCTTTGTAACGTAATTTCAAACAACGATGGAGTATCATTAAAATATAAAAAGCAACATTTCCGTCCTTAAATCACACATTTTCAAGGATACTCCTGATCCTAATTGAGGGCGACAACCTTTGAATTTTGAGAATGGGGATCTGCCCCCATCCTCAACCCCCTCGGTGGAGACGTCCCCCTGCCGGAGTAAAATGGCATGGCTCCCTATCGCAGGTCGAATCTACTCGGCTTCAGACTGATCTCTCTCTCTCTCTCTCTCTCTCTCTCTCTCTCTCTCTCTCTCTCTCTCTCTCTCTCTCTCTCTCTCTCTCTCTCTCTCTCTCTCTCTCTCTCTCTCTTCTCTCTCTCTCTCTCTCTCTCTCTCTCTCTCTCTCTCTCTCTCTCTCTCTCTCTCTCTCTCTCTCTCTCTCTCTCTCTCTCTCTCTCTCTCTCTCTCTCTCTCTCTCTCTCTCTCTCTCTCTCTCTCTCTCTCTCTCTCTCTCTCTCTCTCTCCCTCTCCCTCTCTCTCTCTGTCTCTGTCTCTGTCTCTGTCTCTCTCTCTCTGTGTGTGTGTGTGTGTGTGTGTGTGTGTGTGTGTGGGTGTGTGTGTGTGTGTGTGTGTGTGTGTGTGTGTGTGTGTGTGTGTGTGTGTGTGTGTGTGTGTGTGTGTGTGTGTGTGTGTGTGTGTGTGTGTGTGTGTGTGTGTGTGTGTGTGTGTGTGTGTGTGTGTGTGTGTGTGTGTGTGTGTGTGTGTGTGTGTGTGTGTGTGTGTGTGTGTGTGTGTGTGTGTGTGTGTGTGTGTGTGTGTGTGTGAGAGAGAGAGAGAGAGAGAGAGTTCATTATTTACAGACCCGAAATCTAGTTACTTCCATCACTACAATCACTCTCTTCACACACCTCACGTTTCTTCAAAAGAGGACACTATTCCAGGCCTCTCTGATTGTCGATGTGATTGCCAAGTGACTATGGAGCCAGTGGCGGATCTAACCGGTCGGTTTGGGAGGAGCAAACCAAAGTCGAAAAGCAAAAAAACGTCACGTAGTGAAAACCTGCACTCTAATATTACTTGCCAGGAGAATTTTGGGTATTTGAGGCGAAAAAGCAGAAAAAGGTCGCAGGGTGAAAAATATGGGCTCGAGATACTTTTCTCATCTCCGGGGTCCAATATTTACACTGAATTTAACTGGTTCTGTTTGAAGTTGAGAGTTGAAGCACCAAAATCTTGCTTAAAAACTAAAAAAGGAGAAGGAGAAAAAGGAGGTCGATCGCTTTAGGGGCAAAACATAGATTTGCCCTGAGCTTTTCCGTTTGGGGGCAAATTCTTCCCCCCTCCTGGATCCGCCACTGTATGGAGCAAACTATTCAGGATGCTACTATAGGAATCACTTATGGTGTTAAAAAATACCATACCACTCTTCCTGTAATATATCAAAATTATCGATTCGTTCACTTATCATTTGAGGGTCAAAATTTTTTTCCTCTAAAGCTGGTTTTACCACATCTAAACGATGTGGTTCAATGTTTTATGAAACTAGGCGCAGTTAATTTTAGAGCCGCGAATAATGGGTTGATACAGTGTTTCGTCGTTGAGCTGTGGTTAACGGTGTACTTGAGTACAATGTATTGCAAACTGAGAGGCCCAAGGGTATAATCGCTGCATCTGTAGCAATAATGAAGTATTCCGTTACACGCAATGTTTGTTACAACAGTGGAACAAGCCATCTGGCACAGATCAAAACCACACTTAATGAAACCACACTTCAAAGTACTCAGCCAAAATTTGCTAACGTGGTAAATGAAGTAAAACAAAATTGAAGGGGCTATTTCTATCACTCATAATGATTAAAGTCAAGTAAAGCACCAAGCATATGACCTCGGAAAATGTCACATCCCTATGTAAAGGGATGTGTAGGCACATTAGCAATGGCGATGGAGCGCAAACACTGGGTAGGTACTGAGACAGTAAAGACTGTACGATGTAAAAGACTTTGCTGAAGCTGGTAATGGTGCGGAATGACTCTAACTATCTTCTTTGTGCATTGCTACACAGCTTTAACAAAGGGAAAGGTCCTGCAGCGTGTGACGACAGAGGTATCTACGAGCCTCCTCGTGCCAGCTGTCATATATGACAGCTGAAAAACAAGAACAGCTATAGCTGTTCTTGTCGCTGTTGCCTTGCAACCTGTTTGAAGCTAGATCAGGGAATCAGATTGCCTCTCCCAGAATCTACCACGGATCTGAACCCGGGACCCTCTACTCATTCACTCAGCGAGCGAAAGCACCACCGAGTCGCACTTCTTCTGCACCAAGTCAAACAAAACTGGTCCTCGTCA